>JABAKD010000016.1:21691181-22122072 GCA_012845835.1 Undaria pinnatifida | reverse complement strand
CATCTGCCAGCTTCTGAGAAGCCTTTCGCCATCCTTCGAATTTCATTCCAAAGACCAGCATATCCTCCTTCAGATGATCCATCCAATCTTTCTTATGCCCCCCTGACAAGCCTTTACCCCCAACAAACTCCCCAAACATTACTCTGTGTGGCAGACGCTCCTCACCCATACGTGCCACGTATCCCGCAAACAAAATCCTCTGTTTGCGCACTATCGCCTCAACGCTCTTGGAATCTGTCTGGGCAAGCGCGTCGGCGTACGATAGGGTGCCGTCGTCCCGCTTCCGTTTCCGCTATCCAAGGCATCGGAGGAGCATGGAGTGGTGAACCCGTCGAAGCCTGTCATAGTCAGACTTCTTCGGGCTCCACGTCATGCAACCGTAGAGCAGTGTCTCGGCAGGGGGTGCATAGATTGTGGGGTATGATGTACGCGGACGATGCGAGCATCGTATCGCGATCATCAGAACGGCTGGAAAGGATGATGACGGCGATCGTGACTGCGTAATCGTTGTTCGGGCTTACAGTATCCGAGGCAAAAACAGAGATAATGTGCCTGGAATCCAAAAGCGGGGGGAAGGTGTCCGTCATGATCAATGCAGCCGGTCAGGTATACAAACAAACAATCCAGTTTGTATACTTGGGCGGAGCTATCACCGTAGACAAAGACATCAGCATTGAAATAACCCGGCGTCTTCAGAGGGCCTGGGCGTGCTTCCAGTGGTACAAGATGGAAATCTATGATCGCCCGGGTGTGCGCTTACTGTTGAAGGTGCGGTTGCTGAAAACTGAGGTATCTTCCGCCAACCGTTTGCCCATTTCCATTCCTCACATGTCCTCATTTAATATATTGTCGTCGGAATGCAAGTACAGGTAAAAGTTGCTCATTTTGTTGGAATTACACACATAGTCTACATATATATGGGTCCATCCACCAACCCGATTGTGCAGCGATGCTGACTCTGCGCTCCTGCTGAGCTCAGGAGCGTAGGCGTGGGTAACGCGATAAGTTGCCAAGACACCACCCTGTCGTCTTATGATATGTAGTGTCGCATATACATTCGAAGAAGACAAGCTCCTCGCCGGAAAATGCAAGATTTTGACGTATCATATAGGCAAGAAACAAAAAACATGTAAGGACTATATGCATCGAACCAGAGACCTCATCTTATTTTGTCACTCCGCGCCAAAAGAGCTTAAATATCCATAGGAAGTTAGGCCATGGAAGTGCAACCGCGAAAGCAGGAACATAGTGATTTGACCGAGAAATTCTACGGCACTGCCCACTGAGCTATTCATAATCACTTGACCCAGTAGCGTAGTGGTAAATATGTGTGAATGGATTAGCTTCGTATTAGGCGAAGGGTTTGTACAATCTGGAGTAGTGGTGTATGAGCAATCATCGGTCTTATTCATGGGCACTGCACCCACACCCGATCTAGCGAACGATTTCGCGTTCATGCATGAGCTCAATTTCCTAAAAGTTATGATAAATAGATATTTGCTCGATACAATAAACAATATTGAATGCTTTAGAGTGTATTGAACAGTACAGCAGTAAAACTAAGAGATTCATAGGTGACACAATTACGGTAGCACAAGGCCTACCAAAATATGAACGGTTCCACCTTTGAACAAATAATTAAGTGGTAAGGAGAGGAGGGGGGGTGTATGGTGAAATGTATCCGGAACACATCCCAGATGACGAGGGTGAGCAGGCTGCAAACCCTGCATCTATCACCAAAAAAAAAGAGGGCAAACAGCGCAATTCCTCGATTTGGAGATTCTTCAAAGTACGCCTGGAGTGTCGCAAATTCGAGTGTATGAAAAACGAGACGACATGGAGACACTGAAGCAGTACCGTAGATACCCCCACATTGAGACACCATTATGAAAAAAAAGTGCTTGTATGCGACCCTTTATTGCCAACGTTTTCCATTTGCAAATAGGTGCTCGGAAATCCAGTTCTTCCAGGTAGCAGCTACTAAGTTGATGACAGCCATGATTCAACATGGTTATGCCAACGATCGTTTGCGGAGCAACTCCAAAATCTCCGCAAAACATTTTTTAATAACTCACCGATGAAGCCGACGATTAATAGATACCCGGTTGAATGTTATAAATATTGGTGGTTGGTCTCGGAGGGAGTTTGGAGATGTATCGAAGGGGAAGGTCAAGCACCCTGGCAGGATAGACTGCTGTGTGATGAGTGGGTACGTCTTTGTACGTTACATGATTTTTAAGAATTATCGATTGAATTACAGAGGTTATACATGAGGCTCGACCCCCATGGTCTTACCTGTCTACCCATAGTACAGGCCAATCAGAAGGCTCCATTTAGGCCTGTTTTTTTTTCTACACAGTCCCTCCCCATAGTACACCATAGTACAGGCCAATCAGCGAGCGACACGGGGGTTGTGCGCGGCGCAACTCTGGCAGTACAAGTAGTATTGCTGCTGTAGTACTCCTGTGATCGGCTCTGCCCGAGCGACACGGGGGTTAGGCGCGGCGCAACTCTGGTAGTACAAGTAGTAGTGCTACTGTGGTCGGCTCTGCCCAAGCCGCGGCGAACCTCAAAAGCACAAAAACTTGAGGCAAATACATCATAATGTCCACGCCGGCCGTACGGCGGTCTTTGTGGCGCTGCTGCTATTCGCCCGGGATGGAATTCAGCGTGTGGTCGCTCCTCCTGCCCCTGTCGGAAGGTCGGCAGGGAAGCAGAATCGAGCGGGTGCGGGCAAGCAAGGACCTCCGTTCCAGGCCGACAAGAGACGCAAGATCATGGAGACGAAACGTCATGATAGCCGGGGGAAACGGTGCTCGGGAGTTGGAGGAGCAGAGCAGGGTAACTCCGCCGGGGACAACAGCAGTGCTGGGCTTAGCGCTGTGTCAGGCAGTTCTTCGGCGGCGGGTGCCAAGCGGCGGAACCAGTACTACCGTACGTGCGGGCACAAAATGCGAGTCGGAGCTTTCAAACGTCACAACAACCAGTTGTTCCTGTCATCTCCAGGTCCCATTTGCACCGTGCCAGAGAGTCGACGCCGGGTCAAAGTCAACCCGATTGCCACGAGGCCCATCCGGATGTTCGGTAGCGAGTGTCACTGCGTCGGGGATGATGCTTACCCGAGGGGGTGCAGCTCGAAGTAGGTGGACCATAAGTCTACGTCAATGAAAGGGTTCGCGTTTGTTAGCGAGAGCACGTACCTCGACGGCATGATTATCTCGGGCAGCTCATTTTCGTGCCCACAGACGGAAGGCGCGTTGTGCAGGCATGCGTTTATGGATGTAGCTTGAGGGAGCATGTAATGGCATAATCTCGGTTGTACTCGGGGCTATACTTTAAAATTTGTATTCTTGAAAGAACAAATACATCGACACATATTATATTTTCGTTCGGTCTTGGCTCTCCTCTTGGCCACTGTACTCAAGCGCTTCAATCCGATACCCTGTTTGCCGACGTGCTCCCATTTGATCAAAAGTTATGCAACATTTACTGCCTGTGGTTGTGATCTTTTACACGTGCCGTTGACCAAAAAATTCATCCAAAGAAAAATTTTCGCGCTTTGCGCAAAAATTATTCAACTATCGGGCCAGGTAAGACCATGGGGGTCGAGCCATACATGATATATGAGAGTAGCCACTTCGCCTATCCCGCAAAGGTTTATTGTTGCAAAGTGTCATATACCAGCCGTGTATGGGAATGGATAGATACAAGAGTGTGGGGGAGGGTGTTTGTGTGGATAAGAGGAAACGTATTGACGTAGGCATATATGTAGACATAGAACATGAGAGTGTAATACGCCGTCGTACTTGAGTAATCAATGTGTGTGGGCATGTTGATATATGAGTTACGTGTGTGTAATGTGATGCCATGGACTCGTGGATTTGAGTTAACCGGGAAAGGCGTGTAGATAACGTATGCTACTACTGTGGAATGTTTGTGGGTTGGGAAGCGGATGTATATGAATACGGAAGTGTGTATGGACTGCGTGTCGATTACTTTGTGTGTGGGTTTAAAAGAGGGTGTATATAAGCATTGAAGTGAGCTGTGTACGTCAGGTTACAACATATTTAGTGAATACGTGACCAAAGATGTTACGATACGTCCGAGAATGGCAACAATATTTAATTATGAGTAGTGTTCGTTTTTAATATTGCTATGTATGGGTTTTTTTGCCCTTTCGACGAAGTCGATTGAGGAATAAAAGTTATAACAGACTCTCAGTTATAACAACGCAAAACATACATTCATGATATACACATCAACACGCTACCTAGAGCCGAAGTGTTTCGAAACATAAACAACACCGACAATAATGCCAAAACATGTTAGGTCAACAGAACCAACGAACGTTACTGAGTCCATATCACGCCGGAATTCAAAAGCTAGTCGTCGGCTTTATCCCCAGTCATTTAATACATATCTGTCGCGTTAAAACCCCCCACAGCTCTTCACATGTCACCCGCAAACATGTCGGGATCCAGCGATCGCACTGATGAAACACCTACTACTTCGTCCACAACAATGTATTCAATAAACTGGCCACTTATATATAGAAACTTCTTGTAAACTTTCATTTCAAGGCTTTAACCCTAGCCTCACTCAGCATAAGTATTCAACCCACACAGTTTAGAAAACAAAATAACATACGTAGTCAAACTATGAATAGAAACGGTATTATAAGTACATTTAGATACCGCTACAATTCATAGTTTTCAAGGTTGGTTACTGCGTGATCATCTTCAGGGATAAATATGCATTTAGCCATGCTTGACAAACACCGCGAGGGGAACCAATGAAATTCCCAAACGTCCCTCGCAACTCCGTTCTTTGCCCCCCGAAGAAATTTTCTCGGCGTACACAAATACGTTTTCCAGATATGCACAACAGCCCCACCCTCAACCACTGTAAATCAACACGTATTCGAAACCACCACTCTGAAACAACACGATAACGAAGCCTAGAACATCAAAAAAACATACACGTGTAGCAACAACCACGCGGACACAAAAAGCTGTCCGCACACAAAAACCACATGTACTTTCACATACAAAACGCTGTCAAAAGATTAAACCCATATTCGCTGGGTTCCAAATTGAGGTCTCTACGAGTCAGAAACATCACACAGTCTACATATAGTCTTTACAAAAACCTAAACTGCGTCCAAACGGCTCGTCGATGAAGAACAAGTTTAATAAAAACGCAAGAACAAACAGAACGAGAGACGGGGTAATCACAGAAGCGCAGATCATGAAAGAATTCGCCTGTCACATCACCTCCTTTGCAATTAGCTTTGGGCATCAGCGAACTGGGTCCAACGCACGACCGTAGTATCTTAGGTGGAGTGAGAAGCGGTAGTAAAAATCAAGTTCGCTGCTCGATACCCTGTTCCTGACCGTCGGTATACTGAAAAATCTTCGGGCCGCGTCTCCTATGTATCAGGTGTGTGACGAATTTCATGTGTCGTTTTCAAGCGAGCGGTTGCGTTGACAAATACTACCTGGCTTGATGCAAAGGAAAGTTGCACAACTACGCGATCATCTACTACACGATAGGGCACCACTAACAAGAGCACCAGACATGGACGCGACATCTACAGGACCACAACATCTTCGACGACAGGGGGGAGAAAACAGGGCGTTTTATCGTACACTAGATGATAATAATGTGAAAAGGAAGCACAGACAGATATGTTGACACTGCGGTAGACCACCTTACCAACGTATTACGCAGGGTATTTCGTGCCTACCTGCGGTCTGCATGATCGCCTGACAACCTTTACCATACCCAACACAGTAGCATGTGCTTAATAAATTAAAGTCACCCTCGTGTTCAATGGCGGTGACATTGCATGCTCAAATCACTTTGCTTGCTGTATTTGAAAGATGTACCTCTGTCTTAGAGTTTTCGGCCTCAGAACCCCACACCAGAACGGTAAAAATCATGGGCGTAAAATCGTACATTAGAGCCAATAATAATAATAAAGTGGAAAGGAAGTACAGGCGGATATGTTAAAATTGCGGTAGACCACACTACCAACCTATTACGTAGGGTATTTCGTACATACCGTCTGCATTATCGCCTCCCAACCTCTGCCAAACGAAGCATGGCTAATAAAGTATCGCCATTGAGTGCGGATACACCAAGCATTCCTTTCAAAACACTGACGATTCGCACTTCTCTCTCTCGTGCTTAATGGTCTTGGCATTGCATGACCAAATCACCTCGCCTGTTATATGTCGCAATATGTATCTCTTTCATATATTTAGCGATGTCAGAAAAAAAAGGTAACTACATGGTTGTACCTATCGATTAAAATATTCCATTTATTTTGCAATCCATGCACAATACCAAATTATGAATCTTTTACATATTGTTTACCACACCTGAAGATTGTGTTGCATACAACATCTATCATCAAATCTTGTATAATAAACATTACCAGGCGGATGATAGAAAGGGGTGTCTTCTTTCTACAACCGTCAGCTTTGTCCCCTTTGGGGATTTCTAGTTTCCGCGCACATATCGAAGTGTCCCGCCCGTCCCCGCCCCTCCCGATGCCTCTTGTTCAAACGCTCTATCTAACATCAAAATCGGCCAGAGTAGGAAACACTACCATCCAGCTGATATCACCTCATTATCTTTCTAGCCATTCGTGTCGTAGCTCCAAGTCCTTTCCACCCCCCCTTCCCCCCGCCCTGGCCTGTTTGTTTTTTTTTCACTGCCAACATGTTCAAACGACCCACCTGCAATCGAAATCGGCCAGAGAAATAAACACTTCAACACACGATCGCCTAGACCGCGCGAATACCAAGCCTCTACACATTTGCGTAATACGCGCGATCTTAGTATCACACACAAGCTTGCAAGAAAGAGTTTCGACCATATCTTCGATCTCACAGCCGAAGTGTATTTTTACATTATATGGGAGCTAAACATCTTGCAAACAATCCCCGCCCCCCCGCCTCTTTTTCCCCGCTCCCTCTCGCTCAAACGCTCCACCTAACAAAGAAATATGACAATGTAGTAAACACTTCAACGCACTTGGTATCACCTCATTATCGTTCTAGATTCATCCATGCCGCTGCTGCAATCCCCCCCCCCCGAACGCTCCCTCCTTCCCGACCATCCGCACCATCGCCTAGACCTAGCACCACGTGTGTAGCAAACCCCTACATCTATGCGACCTGAAGATGTGTTTTCAAAATCCTTTCGACACCTCCCTCCCCTGCCCCCCCGCACCCCCACCCTCACCCCCTGGCATGCTCTGCCCTCTTCTGACTTTTTGTACGAATTACAAGATATACATGATAAACTGGTGCGTTCTTTCCAGAACCATCAGATTTATTCCCTTGAAATATGTTCAGTTTCGACGCACAGATTGAGCTGCCCCGCCCGTCCCGCCGCCCCTTCATGAAAAAATGGTGCATTGTTCACAAAACTGTCCGATTTATCCTCCTGAAGGATTTATAGTTTCCACGCACAGATTGAGTTGCCCCGCCCGTGCCGCCCCGCCCCCTCCCCTCCGCTCCCTCTTGATCAAACCTAGTCCTTCAGGTCCTTGAAGTCTCCGCCCTCCCCTCACCGGTTATTCGACATAGAGGATTTACTTGATAGACTGATTCATTTCCTTTCACAGCTGTCAGATGTTGTCCCCCTTAAAAACGGAATTATTGTTTCCGCGCACAGACTGACTAGCATCACCCTGGTGACCCTCATGGCTCCACTGTACTTTCAAGCGGAGTCGCCGACCAATATCCTAGATGAGGACACACAAACCGTAATACGCGCGATCGTAGTATCACACACGGCTTGCAAAGATGAGTTTCGACAAATTCATTAATCCCACAGTTGGAGGGTATTATTAAACATATAATATATACCTGGTATAGACCATATGTTAAACGACAAAAATAACCGTTCATAAAGTCGTCAGCGCGCACGCTTGAAAAAGACAAATATGAAGGCGGTGAGAGTCGAACTTACGACACATAGCACTACCCAAAGATCTGTCACTTGACTCAGTAACACACACAGTTAGTGGGTAATGCAAAAAAGCAACGAAATATGTTTTCGAGTGCGTGAAAAAATTCTCACCGACTTCGTAAGAGCGATCTCCGGAGCTATCCCCTCTCCACGTACAACAGTAAGTAGTACTCAAGAGTAAACTAACAACTATCATAACCATTAATAACGTCTCCAGCGCGCACGCTCCTGGATACCAAATAATATGATCTGGGTGGGAATCGTGCTCACGACACGTTCTTCGTTGGTTCTATGCACTATACCTACTGATCCGAAAGGAACGACACACAGCAGTAGTAGCTACGATAGAACAAGCGCTTGGAGGCGGTCATGAAAAAAGCATCGTCGGGAAGAAATTTAGCTGCCAACTTGGAAATGACCCCAATTTGGAAATGTTGTCCCTTACTAATCGTTCAAGCTCTGCATACGCCGAGATCCAAGAATAGCTCGGGCGTATATCACCCAAAATACAAAAAAAAAATCACACCTCTCCCTTTTCTCGCTCAGCGGTTATCCGCGTTCACGTCGACGTGCGGAACAGATACGGCAGGGCGAGGGGCCTTGGAGCCGCCCCCCGAAGATGGCGCTGGAACGACGCTATTTGACAGATAATTACAGCTCCGAGAATCGCATACGCCTCCTGCAAACGATATTTGCGCAATGCGGGCGCGCAAAAAAACCGTTTTGAGCCTATCTATATCAGATTGGCGTGCAAACCAAGCACGATCGAAATGTAGAACATTTCAACAGCACCAAACGCAACAATTTGCAAAATGAATTATTAGAGCGATCTACTAATGGTATAACACGCGTTCTTCTAGACGTATCATGTTTGTTATGCAGCCTTTCGACTCTTCTTGCAAGGCATCATTCACAACGATTCGCAATTTTCCCGTGTTTCATTCGTTAAAACGCTACAGACGTCAAGGTAAACAACCGTAATTGGCTGGTTCATTGCATGATAGGCCAAGGAAAACCTTGGCTTATCGAGTCGAAGCCTACTATCTAAGCCGCTTTATTTACGCGGTCGCAAAGCGGATGGTCATTTGCATTATGAACGTTAACCAGTGTTTTTTTTTGTTTGCGAATGGTGTCCGTCTAGAATTTTAGTTCTTAAATATAGTTGTTTACCTACCTTCGTTCCCGACCGTACGTAGGGAACCTTTCTCAGATGTCATAGTATATGTGTGTACGAAGAGCACGTCATCGCTCACGCATTATCTGTTTATTTATTTTTGTAGGTTGTCCACCGTTGTTGTACGTTGTTGTTTGTGCGTACCCAATTGGTATTTTATCGGAAATTGTTTTTTCATGTGCGTGTTCACCCGAAGTTATACACATCCTTCACATCTTCTCCTGCAGACAGACGTTATTTGCGTCATAATGTCGCGCAAAAACACGATTTTGAGCGTACATCAGGTTGGTCTGCACGCTTGAAATCAGAAACACTTTAAAAGCACCAAACGCAATAATATAATGAGACGAACTAGAGCGATCTACTACTGGTATTACATCACGCGCTCAAGCCCTGCAGATGTCAAGCAAAACAAACGCTCGAGAGTACACCACCGCAAAATCCAAAACTTTAGCAAATACCTACTGTTTGGAAACGCTGGAGACGTTAAGATACAACCGACGTCGAAAGGTTACCCCATCAAAAAACAATATTTTTTGCAACTTCTTCCTTGCCTCGCTCAGCATCCATCCGTGGTCATGTCGAGGTGCCCAACGGGTAATGAACGGCGAGGTGCGTTAGAGCTTCACCCCGAAGACTCTTCGTGTTTCATTCGTTCAAGCCTTGCAGACGTTAAGCAAAACAACCCCTTGAGAGTATGCCACCGCAACATTCAAAACGTTAACAACTACCGTTTGGAAATGATGTTGGTTTCGTAAAACATCCAGGCGCTGCAGACGTCATGATTCAACAAAATAACAATATTTCCTCCTCGACGTGCGATATTTTTGCAACGTTTTGCTTGTCTCGCTCGGCATCCATCCGCGTTAGCGATGAGGTGCTGAACGGATACGGCAGGGCTTGGGGCGTTCAAGCCGCCCCATGAAGATAGCGCTCAAACGAAGCGATTTTACCAAAAAAATTCAGTTCCGTGAATCGCATACTGAGGCCGAGACGAAAACAAACTCCTGACCGAATCCCCGAGAAGAAGAATGATCATACGAGTGCATATATATTCATAGTGCATAGTAATCGTCAATATTGACGAAACCAACGACAAAGCGAAAAAGTAAGACGACTGAGTTCATACGCAAAATCCTAAACTTGTGTCAAACACACAATTGGGTGCACCCAAAGCAAGCCCCCCGTAACCAACATCCTTATTCTACCTGTTCATTTGATAAATTTTAACTACGACCGAGCTGTCCCCTCCTAACAGAAAAAAATGCCATCCACCGACAACGCGCTGTCCATTTTGTTCGCTCCTCTTCATAAACCAGCGATTGCTTTACACACTTCATGCACTGTTGTTGCACACGTCGTAAATTGGGGAAATATAACGACTCAGCCCGCGCACCAGTGCTACTGCTTGTTTAAATAGACGTATTGACAGCCCCCCCGGGTGGTTTGCGCCACCCACGCAATTGGACTACCCGCCGAACTCTCTAGTGGCATTTTCTTCCTTCGGTATATTAACTTCGAGACTGAGTCATGTCTGTAAGGTGCAAACTGCCCCCTTCCTGGTGCCAAAAAGTTTGCTGTGGTATTTTCAAGGCCCGGCTCGCATCTTGTGCCCGAAAGTTGTTGGTGTTGTTGTTGTTCTCACATTTTCTCGCATTATCAAGTCCGTGGTCACAGGACAGGCTCCAGTCACTCAAGTCACTCTGGTTATACATGCTGACAAATGCGGGAGGGCTTGGTTGCCATGGCAACGGGACCACCCTAGTGCGCCGCCTACCCTTACTCTCTATTATCGGCTCAGAGAACTTAAAAGAGGGTGCTCCGAGAACCCAAGGTTCTGCCATAGCACCTGTAGTTCCCCCAATCTCTACCGTTGGGGAGCGCGAAGTTGATTTCTGCTGGGCGAATCGTGTGCCTGAGCTGGCCGCAAGGTTTGCCTGGCATTTATGTGATCGTGGTGCCTGTGTCACCGCCGGTTTCAAGGGGTACATGGGTAGTTTGCGTCGTCAGTCGTAGAAAGACACTGCTATATAACAACTATATTTCTGTAAAAATATCCGCAGACTGTTTCCAAGCGACTTGCCACTTAACTTGTGGTTACAGTTCTTGGGGAGTTAAAGCGCCGCCGTGGACTACCGTAAGTCGGTGATGGATCGACCACAACGCTGGAGTACCTGCGGTATCATTGCTAAACACCGTAAATAGCTGCTCAAACTCGTTGAAAGAACGTGACAACGCATTGGATGGGCCTTGAGTCGGAACCAGCGCCAGCAGTACGCACTCGAAGCAGTTTCGTAAGCTCGTGGGAGGCGTCGACTTTCAGCACGATACTGTCAATTTTTTGTTGGCGTCGCTGAAAAAAGTTCTCGCGCGTCTTTTTACTTTGAGAATGCAAGCAAAGAAAACTAAGCAATTTTGGTCAAGCAATTATCAATGTTTAAGATTCTCTAGACGAAGGACGGACCCTGCACCCTCCACAACTATTATCGTATCCTTATTCCCCATTGAATTCGCCCGAACACACCTCGCCCTCCACTCCATCGACGAGCTGGTCGAGGTTCGCCACAGGTGCTCCCTCCACCCCTTCGCACCACACTGTAAACATTAAGTTTGTTGAAGAACAATTACCATTGTGTCCGTGCGGATCATCGAAGCACTCGAACCCGTCTCCCGCTGTCGTTTGACTAAGCGCCGGTCCCTAGCCCGCAATGTCCTAGTGTAGTATCTGTGCATCGTTAAACATTCTCGGAAGCTTGCGCCAAGGCGTCGGTTGACGCAGCTAAAGCCCATTGCGTACACCACGTTGGCAAAAACCTTCGCTATCACGTCGCGGTGAACTGCAGAGTTCCTTGCAATGAACATCTACCTTCAGCCGATGGATTCCTGTGAATCCTACTACATAACACTCCTCCTTAAGGGAATATACCATACAAAAATGAGTTAGAGATATACTCACCCTTAAAATATGCTGGTTTGAACCGTAGTTTCCAAATCATACCGTGTCAGAGTGTGTCATCTTTCTCTGCTCAAATTCACTCTATTTTTCTTGTGAAAGGCGGTTTTTGCTGAAATAAGATCGTGTCAGAGTGAATGTTGCTATTTCTGCTCAGCCTGCGTATGCTATGCTTTACATCTTCCGCAGATCATTTCACCGCCCCCCCCCGTTGGCCGGTAGGTTCTAACTATAGATGCTGTGCAACTCAGGTTTACGTCACGGTGGACGTTTTTAGAGCCAATGGTGTCTTCGGCTAGATGTAGAATCGCCTCCGTCGCTTCCGACAAAGTCTGCCTTATTTCTGCTCAACACATCATCAATTCCTGCTGACTGTTTGTGTGTAAGTTCCACTAGACATGCTTTGTTCTCTCTTTTGAGTCTCGCCTTCCTACGACTAAAGCTGTGCCCGCATTTGTCTTCTGGTTCCTTGAGCTTCTCTAGATAATTCTTCTTTCACGCCCTCCGTTCGTCGTCACCCCCCTTGGCCTGCACGTTGCCATCGACAAGTGTTGGAGCTGAGACCATCTGATATATAATTTGGTTGGCAGCTTCGTCCGATGCGCTGGTGCGAAACTCAAAGAAGCGCTGGGATTCCATGAAGTATTTATATCTCCCTTTTTCCAATACTTTCCACACAAACGTTCCAAACGACTTATCGTTGTAGGCTTCGACGCCTTGCTTGATGGTCCGGTTGGTGATATCTGCCGCTGTCTATTCCCTGTTTTTTTCTTTGAAGAGAGGAAACCTGTCGTACAAGCGTGTTCGCCGTTTTTGTCCCGTACCTACACTGCCTTCGGAAATATCCCCGGTGTTAGCTTCCTCGCATTCCTGATTGTCGGACATGGTGTCGATGTTGATATAGTAATGTGTGATGATGACGTGTGGCTTCGCCCAAATGGCTCCTCCTGGTCTCGATCCATCTTGCTGTCGAATTCCTGTATTTGAAAACAAATGCGCGTGTTGTCTTCACAACTTGGTCTCCTTTTCTCTTTCTCGTTTCCCGAGGTGTACTCGTTGTCGTCGTCATTGTAAAATATTTCCCTTCGGGTCGATCTTGGGTTGCTCGTTTCCTCCTCAGATCTACTTTCTTGTGGTGTATGCCTCGATAAGGTTCAGTTGGTCTCAATGCGTGTTCGTCGTGAGGAACTTAGTCCCTACGTCTGTCAGCTGGTTCTGTGTTGCTACGTGGTGGATGGTAATTTGCCGTCCTTGACCAGCTCCTTCACGTAAAAGAAGTGCAGAGCGATGTGTATGTTGAGAGCTGTAGGTGATGTTCCTTGCTATGTGTATGGCTCCGGTGTTGTCGCACAAAGAACGGTATCAAATCGAACAGACTTTCAAATCCCAGCTCGGCCATCATGTTGGATAGATACATCGTCTCCTTGCTTGCGTGTTTCACTGAGATGTGTTCCACCTCTAGAGTCGACTGCGCCGTTGCGTTCTAGAGCGCAGCTTTCAAGCGCAGTGGTCCTCCGGCCAGCATGAACAAGTAGCCGGAGGTCGACTTTAGGTTGTCAGCGTTGTTTCCTCAGCTCGCATTGCAATACCCCGTCATTTCTAAACACCATGTCTTGTACGTGATGTCCAGGCCCATATTTCTCTTTAGGTAGAGGAGAAGATGCTTTGTTGCTGACATGTGTAGTTTGGATGATTCGCTATTGACTCGGGGCAGTTGGTTGACGGCGTACGTGATATCGTAGTTCGTGCATTGGCTCAGGAACATCAGAGATCCCGTGATGGCCTGGCAAGGTTTGATGCCCGGAGAGTCCAGCCGCATCGTGTCCAGTTGCTTGAGGAATAACTCCGCTCCTGCTCCGTCGTGCGCACTGGGTTGCATTCTGTCATTCCTAATTGCGCCAGGACTGACTTGGCGTAATGCTTATGGCTAATGGTCATAGTCTTAGCCTCCCTGTCTTTGGCGATTTGCATGGCTAGCATCTTTAAGACGTCTCCCGTGTTGGGCATGGCGAGTCGGTCCGTTAGCTGGATTCAATGGTCATCCAGCAGCGTCGTTTCTCCTCCAAGATGAAGAAGGTCGCCTACGTACATGGTCAGAATGCTGCGGCTGTTGTCTGAGCCGACTACGAAGAGACATGGATCAGACGCAGTCGCTGTGAACCTTATGTCTGTCCATGAATCGTCGATAGTGTTGAACCAGTTGCGAGGGCTTTGACGAAGTCCGTAGAGGCTCTTCAAGAGTTTCATCACGTTGGGACGTCCAGTGGTAGCGTCAAGCGATTCGTAGCGTGGAAGAGTCATCACAAACACTTCCTCCTGTACCTCGGCGTTTAGAAACGCCTTCCGTACATCAAGCTGGAATACTTTCCAGTCTTCGCTCGCAGCTATGGCGAGGGCCATGCGGGTGCTCTGGATACGGCATACTGGTGCATATGTTCAGCCACAGTCGATTCCCGGTACTTGTCTCCAGCCCTGAACCACAACTCCACCTTTCCGGGTGTGATCGGCTTTGACCCTAAAGAGCCATTTGGTCCCGATCACCTTGTGCTCCGGTGGTACTGAGTCTGGAGATACCAGGTCAATAACCGCGTGTTTCTGGAGGCTGTTCATCTCCTTGCTTGATGTTATTTTCCGCTTGGTCGCTTGTGGCGGTTCCATCGCCTCTTCGAGTGTGTTTGGGATCGAAATGACCTCCTCATCCGAACTGTGCTCAGAGACGGGGTTTCCAGAAGCTAGGGTGTAGTCAAGGTAAACTTTCATCCTGTGGCGTGTTTTTGTACTCCGTCTAACCTGTGTTTGGTTTCAGCTACCAGCGCGTATTCCATCATGTTTTCTTTTTTGTTTGCGACCTGTGATAGTGCTTGTGAGCAATCCCAGGCTACGCAGTTCTTGCTGCTGATGAGGGTTTAGTCCTTTGTTTGACACCGGAGTTAGGGCACCACTTGGGCATGTGCCCTTGCGTGTTGCGCTTACGAGTTTGTTGTATGTCGGCAATGCTCCTGTTTGGGTCGTCTCTCGGTGTCTGGTCACTGTCGGCGCCTTCAGCGGCCGGCTGATCCGCGCAAGTTGATGTTGCGTGGTCCATCTTCCTGCTCGTGAGCTTCGACAGTATTTTCGAGAGGCTGTTTATCTATTCGTTGTGTGGGATACAGATGTCGTCGCTGTTTTCTTCCGGCGAGCTGTATTCGTGAGTACTGACTGCGGCACCGTTGGTGTTGCCCTCAGTAGAGGCAGCCAGTGTCGATGCTGGGGTATCGATGAAGATGACACTGCGCCTCTCTGTCATGAGTCCCCTTGTGTTGCTGTAAATCTAGTACGCTTTGCTGTTCATGCTGTACCGACAGTATTTTCCTTCCCAGGCGTTGTCCTCGAGCTTCGACGTGTGTGTTTCGACGTGTACGGAAACGTCGTTCTACGGTAGCCCCCCCGACTTTAAATTAACGAAATCGCCAGTTTTAAAACCAGATCGCGGCCGTACCTCCTGAAATACAGTGCCGCTTGCGAACCTCGACGTCATCGTTGAAGGGTCCTTCGCAATACACAAAATCTTTAAAGACTACTATTTAATAGCGGCTTTTCCCTTGTCGAACAGCCATGAAACGTTCGTTAAAGGAAATTACCTAGGATGTACATACCTTCAGATTGAACACATTACGCACCCGTAATTACGCCAAATCGAGGACTGACATTACGCACGCGTGATTACGGCTACCGTGCGGGGACAAAAGCCCCCCGTCCCCGGGGGTTCCGTATATAGCTGTGTTACTCTGTACCCAGGGGTTACGTACATAGCATTTGCTTTCTTGCTTCGCGTTCTCGCCAAGATGTGGTGTATGGTAGTATGTTTGTATGTTTGATTATGATACCTTACCGCCACAGCTCCAGCCCTGAAGCAACCGTTGGAGAGCATGTTGTATGTTGTATGTTGCATGGTACATAGCGCAGAGTACAGACTTCAGAAAAGTCAAGAAGAAAAAAAATCATGCTCATTCTCCATTCTTCATGTCCTTACTCGGAGCGATCAAACATCAACCCAGCTGCTTCAAACTTCAACTTTCTGAACCAAGTAGCACAGGAGACGCACGTAGAAATACGGAACATTACCGCGAAATGTCCACATTACGCACGGCTCATCCACATTACCCGTAATTACCGTAATGCGTAAAGTACATCACTGGAAATGACTGGTTTTGGAGGGGGCGATCGTAGAATCCGTCGACGTCCCTAGCTCCGATCTTGCGGAGGTGATCCAGCTTGGCAGATACGCCGAGCTGTACCGTGAAGGGGGCATGTGATTGGAGCGCGGAGTGTTGCAAGCGGTTGGCCAAACACGTTGCCGAGAAAAACATTCCTCCCGAAAGAGATCTTGGCAATCCCGCATCTTCAGTTAACTTGTAGACAGCATGTGATGTTGGCCATTGTTCGCCCGTCTCGTTCTGATACCCCTTTTTGATGAGGAGTGTTGGTGGCGGAAAACTCGTGACGAATCCCCGTTCCAAGGCAGTTCTTTTCGAAGTACCCTGCCGGATACTCCTTGCCCCGGTCCGTGCGAAGGCGTTCGATCCGCCGGACCCGCGTTACTACCACGGTCTGCACGAACTATTAAAGTGAGCTTACTGCATCACCATCCTCTTTGATGAGTCCGTTCCTTTTGCTGTGCTGGTCCGTGGATTAGCTGACGTAGCGAAATCCTCCAAGTGCAGGTGGAGATAAATATCCGAGAAATTGGTGTGCACCAGTTGAAGAGGGCGATCGGTATTATGGGTAGTTGTCATGGGACGGCACTGTTGCTTGCGTTCCCAAACGCGCACACGTCGCATGGCGACATGGTTTCACTGTAGTTAATGCCATTGCCTCCGACGTCGCGCAGAATCCTCAACCTTTGGGAGTTAATGTGTCCCATTCGTCTGTGCCAAATATCAGCCGGTACTTGTATCGCTGAGAGGGCCACCTCATTTTTAGTAGCTTCCGCAATCAGGATGGCAAAATATAGCAGATCTAGGTTCATGTTCAGCTAGTGTAGTGGCAGGACGTGGTGCCTTTGCTCCAGACGGGGACGAGAGTCGATGATGATGGTTATTCCGGTCTCAGCTGCTTGTGATGTGGAAAAAAGGTCATGCCCCAGCCCAGGCACAATGAAGCCTTCACGGTTCGCCTGGTCCTTGTTGATTTCCTTGCCAATGCTTTCCCGGAAACCGTACCAGTGGCAGTTCCTAGTGAAACTTGTCGTCCTGCGGTCACTATCTTGTGGGGTCTCTCGGAGTGGTTTGTAGATAAGCAGCTTGTCCTTCATACCCGGGTGAAGTTCATCATCACAGTAGTGCCCGGATGCTCCACTATCCACCAGCATGGTCAAGGTTTTCGGAGCATTCCTGGATGTGTCAGCACTAGTCTCCTTTCTCTATGTTGTTGCGCAGTTCTCTAAACCTCCGTCGATGGGGTCCACCCAGACGTCACGAAGGCGTACCTGAAGTCGTCTTCTTCTTCCGTCGTTGTGGACTCAGTCGCTGAGTGAGCACTTTGTACTTCTCGGTGTGGATGGTTCTCCGTATAGTGCTTCCCTTTCTGAGCGTTGCACTCGGCATCGCTGTGTGTCGCAAAATTGTGTATCGAGCACTATTTTGGTGTGGCAGATTGCTCCTTGTTGCTGTTTGTGCAGTTTCGCTCGATGAGTCCCAATTCTTGGCAGTTGTAGCATCGGATCTTCCGTGAGATTTTGTTGTTTTCATTGTCCCTTCTCTGTCGGCTAGCTTGTTTACCTGTCCTGGTATCGAAAGTCGGCCGATGTACAAGTTTCTCATCATTGATTGAATTTGGTTAATGGCAAAGTTTGGGCTGTGAAAGCTCGTCATCTTTACGAACTCGTGATCGTCGGTCAGGCCTGGCAATTATATGTCTTAAAGCCTCTCGTCCGAGATTTTCTCTCTTATATTTCATGCAGCCGCCCTCGAATCTCCGTTGGCTTGATGTTATAATCATCAAGATCTCGCCCTTGCTCAATATGGAAGCTCACAAGCTTCTCGTAGCAGGCCCGTCGTGCTTCCATGCTGTTACTGTTGTACTTGGTCTACAAAACGTTCCACACCGTCTTTCCGTGCCCCAGACCCCCCGCCGAAGTCATGTCTTCATATTCTCGAACTAGTGTAGCTGCAGGGCCGCTAGTTACAAGGTAAGGAACCGAGAGGAGGGTCTCGCACGCTCGCTTTCAGCGTTGAATTTCTACCCGATTTGCTAGAGTGTCCGGCGTGTCACTGTCCGTGATTGCTGGTACCGGTTCAACCGATCCGTTCAGAACATCAAACACGTGTTCGTTTGACATAGACAAGACTACGCGGGTTTTTGAACTCCATTCGCGATAGTTTTCCTGTTTGGTCCCATCAAATCTGAGAATTTTCCTAATGGTTGATGTCACCACGTTACCGGGGTCCTCCATGACTGCGCTGAATGCATTGCGTGTTTTGGCCTGTGCCGTCGTGTATATTTTCGTACCCAGCTCGATCCTGTCCGTGCGATGCCTGAGACATGACGACCCGCTCGCCGGGCTTTGCTCTTTCATTTTTCAGCTCCATCTTGTACGCAGATTGCCTGAAGCGTGCCGCTCTGTCCACCGGTATTTTTTTTCTCGTTTAGCGTGTTCCCGTACGCAGATCGCCTGGAGCGTGCCGGTCTTTCCATCGGGCTTCCTTTTCTCGTTCAGCTCAATCTTGTACGCAGATCGCCTGAAGCGTGCCGTTCTTTCCATCGGGCTTCCTTTTCTCGTTAAGCTCCATCTTGTACGCAGATCGCCTGAAGCTTGCCGGTCTGTTCGCCGGGCTTCCTTTTTCTTCGTGCGCGTTGTCCCAGTGCCGGTTGACTCGACTCACTTTTATTCCAAGTTTCTTGCGTAGTGTTCCAGCAAAAACACCAGTTCTGTGCTCCACCGCAGGGGATGTTCATGCACTGTTTGTTACACGCTACCGGGGCTCATAACCTGTTAGAAATTCATTGGTGCCCGACCAATGACGGTCTTCAAAGACAAACACAGAGTCCTGGCGAGACAAGCTCGAGCCTGACTGGTGATGGTTTAGACGATGGTGGATCACTTTAAATGGGCTCTCGTTGGGGCAATCAAAAGTTATGTCACTGTGGAGTGTCCAAGTTCATGCAGATGTGAAAAGTAAACTCGATGTGCAAGCAGTCGTGTCTCTTTCTTTTACTGTATCAAAAAATCTCGTGTGGTAGAATCCACTGCATACGACACCCAGGTCAATCTTGCGCACGTGATGTAGAAAGCACTTCGATCTTACGCACGTGACCTAATCAACGCGTTGATCTTACGCGCTGACCCGCCAACGCGTTACCACTTGGTGGAATGCTGTACCATATATGTATCCTCTTCTATATTCAAAGAAGCAACAACTATCGCATGGTTCGGCAGCTTACCAATTACTCTGCATACACTCATTTGACCATGCAATGAACATCTACCTTCAGCCGATGGATTCCTTTTGATCCTACTGTTTGACAGTAAGGACTCCGCAATATGTGCCTCGCAGCTCTGGAGGTAGCAAACACAACAATAGAACGGCGAACACGAGGAGGGGAGGTCGGCAGCTTGTGCCAGGAGAAACGGTTGTGCGCGCGATCAGTTGCTTCTGCGAAAAATGAGAGAATAATATCACAAAGCAAGTTGAAAAACAAACCACCCAGGCTCCATCTTGTTGTTCTCCCCGCGATGGGGGCATTTGTAAAAGGGTTCAAGAGGTAGCAACAGAAACACGTAGAACAGCCCTCCGCGTCTGCCTCTGCGTCCACCCATTGGCAACTACGTCTCTAGTTGTCTTGAATTGCCGACAAGGTGGCCGTCGTTCTGGTACGCCGCGAGGGTGAGTTTGCTCGGGCACCCAGACGAACACGGAACGGAGGTGGTCGTCTCCAACGTTGACCGTGTTCCGCGCCATCGTGGGATCGGAAGGATGTACCTGACAAGGTTTTGTACGGATCCGAGCCAGTCAGTTTGTGCCTGCCGGCCTCTTGAGATTGCTTGATCTGTACAAGAAATTATTCGGGCGACGTCGTAGACGCCTCCTGGTATACGAAGTACAGAGACATGAGCGGAGCGACCGGACGTGTCACAACGTCTGTACCCCAGAATCAACGACATTACCCCCTGCCTCCGCATAGCGGAACGAGAGCGTACGAGCACGTACGGCTACAAAATCTACTTTATGTACATTTTGACCAGACAACAAGCCTTTAGTGTTCATCTACTCGTAAACGTTCACTAAAGCAAGCTTATAGGTAGAGTAAAAATCATACCACAGACCACGACAGCAGGATGCGTGATTTAGTACTGCTGTACTAAAGTAACTCCCGGACGTGGCGGAGATGGATGTCCAACACAACGAAGCATCTTCTCGTTGCCCGCGTCGTGAACCATGCTGTCCTCATGGTACTCGTCGCTTTCCAGGATAACAAGAAGGCAGACGAAAAATTACAATATACGAGGAGAGCACACATAGGAAGTCGGGAGGCGTTGTATTGAAGATGTTATTGTGCGGAACGCACATTTTCTAGGAAGAAAACAATCCCGAGCCAGCATTTCTATTGCTTTTTGCACCAGGTGTCCTGCACTGTACCTGGTACAGGACACTGGACAATAAAAGGGTAACCAGAAAGCCAGACTGGGATTTACAGAGGGGGGGCGGACCGGGAACGGTTTTGTTTTAGTGTCGTGGAAGGCTCCCTCTCCATAATAAGATCCCAGCCCGGGTCATACATATGTTTCTCGTTAGGGGTCCGGTTTTGCTGTTGTACTCTTGTATGACACGCATCTACTAGCTGGTATCATATGTTCTGACAGGTTGTACCTGGTACATTCTACAACTCGAGTGCCATGGGAATTAAGACCTGATCGTGGTAGTACATACTGCTGTTCTGGTAAGTACGAGCTAGATACTTGTTTTGGGGGGCTGCTGCTCAATAAAAAGGCAGTGTCCCACCAGCAGACAGCGGTAGGATTCCACTGAAGAGCCAAGCAGTAGTCTCACCGCATCAACTTTGACAACAAGCGTAGCACCAGTCGATCCACCTGCACCATGGCCTCCTCCATCGCCGGATGTACCAGCAGCGCTATCATGACCTCCTCCTCCTGCGGAAGTTCTACCACATGATGACCCCCCCCTCCGTGCTGAACAGCTTCGCTGTGCAAATCCACCGACATCCCCA
Source organism: Undaria pinnatifida (assembly GCA_012845835.1). NCBI lineage: Eukaryota > Phaeophyceae > Laminariales > Alariaceae > Undaria > Undaria pinnatifida. Next base: position 22,100,755 of record JABAKD010000016.1, on the reverse strand, counting down.
CTCTCTTTCATCGAACTCGGGTGCTGCTTGCGTCGACCACCTTGCGTCTCTTCTCCACACGGCTTTCGGGGCCAGATCGCTGCGACTTAGATCTGTATTTCGATCCCTTTGGCCTTTCAATAGGCATATGGCAACAACGACGAGTCGGGCGCCACGCGAGACGTGTAGCAGATCGGCGACAGCCAACGGCTTTGCCGCCGTAGCAGAGTCAGTCTGTCGTATACTGTCGCATAGACTCAGCAACCAGCAACAAAACACAGGCAGCAAAATCACAGCTAATCGCGCAGCGCCTGTCCCACGCTCCACTCCATTGATTGGTCGAAAATGAACATATAGGCTTCCGATTAACCAACCAACATGGGGACCCTCATTGAAGATACATTGTGGAAGAGTAGATGATTGGCCGAGAAATAGAAATAAAAAAATGTTTGGCCAACCCCTATGGGAGATCAGGTAAGACCATGGGAGTGAACAACTCATGTTCGCAGGAAAGGCAACACAACGCTAACTGTGCCAGACGAAGGTTGCACATTTTCGATCGAGATAGACTTATGCTTCAACCATAACCCGCCACGAACCGAGTTGCACACACACGCAGAAACTACACAAAAACGCGTACTCGGACGATTTCCACACAAACGTGTCACTATTCAATACTTCGAATTATATATTTAGCTTGCATAGTTAAGTTTCGACAAAAAATTCGATCTCACAGCTCGAGTGTATTTTAATTTTTGAAATATTTGCTGCGTAGACTATACGATGCTGCGTCAACAACGTGGTGTTCGAACCCTATGATTACACATGTACATGCAGTGAATACTGCACGCCGGCAAATTCAATCTAAATCGTGCTTTTCCACGCTTGACGCTATAACGACACATGCAACACAAGCCTCTGTAGTGCGATTCGACACCGGCACCGATCAATGCAGCAACCCTCCAACCCAAAAGGCACATGACAACTGTGTCCAATTCTTTTACGAGTGTTTTTCAAAAGTAGACATTGTCCTCCTGAATCATTTGCGGTATATGCAACCATTAATAGCGCCGACAGTCAAGGGTAGGCGTCGAAAACGGCTATTCGATGGCGGAGACCGTGCCTAGCATTCAACGTAATCTACACTCCGTAGACTGTACATGATATGTATTGAGCATTGTACGCTAGACGATACACCATCAAAACAAGTCACGTACTCTCCTATCGAAAATATCATGAACCCTTTCGCCACGCGTACCCCATGTAAACACCGCAGGACAGCACAAGTCCAACCAAATGGGCAGCTAGTAAAACCAGTGTTCACACCCGAGAAAAAAAAAGGAAATGTATACCACCTTTGTATATACACACAAACGCTGTGGCGCAAGAGAAAGCAAGCCAGTACCCCCTTATCCAACTCATGCTGTTTATGGATCAGCGGCAAGTGAAGAGACTCATGCATAAATCCACGTAATCACGTGCGCATTTGTGACTGGCTATGGGAGTGGCATTGTGGAATGTACCACCTGTTTCTCTACCTATAGACTATATGCCTTATACTCCGTGTCACCGAAATACCACCATCAAAGCGCACTACCTCCTGCCTCAAAACAAAAATCAAAAACACGATATAACAACTTTATTCCGAGATCTCCCTTATAGACTAAGCTTGTAGGCTACCAGCTTCATGAAGGACACTACTGTCACGACGAGCGAAAGACATTCTTCCATATTTTATGTAAACGAACCGGAGTTGCAGGACCTCGGACGGATAGCATAGCTAGGGATCGACCAACGTGCGTAGGCTTAGATGGAGAGCTGGGGTAGGTCGATCACTTGGAAAGCACGATTACATTAAAACTGTGAACCGGTGAACTTGAGCACTGTGAACGTGTGAACTGAGTGCTGAGAGTGAATAACTGGCCCCAAATGCTTTCACCTGCGCCACCTGAAGCGCTATCTTCACGCTCGAAATCCATCCCGCACGACAAATCCGTCCGCTCGCTTGAATCAAGAAGCAACCAGGTTAGACACAATATACTTGAATATGAGTCTCGCATTCGGCCCCTGACACGTTAGAAGAAGTGATAGGAAATACAACAAATTTGTGGAGGGCGCAGTGTTATTCCCCGTAATAAGGCCTCCTAGCCGGAATTGAACCCGGGCCTAGTGCTATTTACTGCCGAATGTCCTGACAGGCAGACCACCAGGGAATTCTACTTGCTGTGCGTGCATGAATACATCGCCTATCGATCGACATATTCGTAATATTGAGGCATACCAACTTTTCGTCCACATTGCATGCACGATGAATCCGTCGCTTCGCTACCAGCACCATGCCATCTCGTTTGGGCTCGCCCCATGTTGTACAAAGTAAACAACTTAGTGTCTGTGGCCATTGCAAAGCAAACACCCTCCTCTTTCCGTGTACCGAATCAAAACCCACTTGTAGAATTGTAAAGGATAACAGCTATTTTTGACACACGCACCCAGGTCTCCGATTCCTTGTCCCTAGTCTTTCACCGCTTCTAGTTCGTTTCCTCCGGGTATGCCTCCTCCGTGTAAGCCTTCGGGATGATTTCTCGCTCCTGCTTGTTACAACAGCTGTCTGCAAACACCAGTCTTGTCTCACGCAATCCTCTTCCAAGCGTCTGTGCTATATAACATATCTCGGAACTGAAACCTCGAACAATACCTTACGGTAACGATCGCCGTACTCGGGCTTGGTTCGCAATCACTCACGCTTGTGTCAGATCATGTTCAGGTTCCTATTCCCCTCGTTTGGGTTTGTGTTATTTGGACTGAGACCGTCCGCGATACGCTTTCCAAACTGACTGAAGTTGTACAGACGTAGGCAGTATTCCGCTACATATTTTACGTGACATCATTCCAATACGCCATTACACCCCCCCCAGCCCGTGCTAACCGGGCTGTGGATTCACTGGAGTAGAGTGAGGGCCTTTTCCCCCGACTAGTCGTGTTTCGATTACCCCAAGGGTCGACTGAGTGGCGTCTACCATTTTTGTGGATAGGCGTCTCTCCGGGGGTAGGGACCCTGGGCCTCGCGCTTTCCCACATTAGCTCCCAGATTGGTACTGCTGGACTTGCTTGGATTTCCCATCAAGGGCTCCAGTTGAAAGCCTCTTATCCACCACTTCCCGGCTTTTACCTGTATCAAGGGTAGGCCGAGCCCTTGATCTTGCTCGCGAGTCGATCTTCGGCTAACGTCTTCCCCTATTTTCCACCGAACTCCACTCCACCATCCTCGTGTTTACGGGGAACCGGATTGCGTATATCCGATCCTCCTATCTTTCAGGATCTCAAGTTCGTTTAGCTCCTCTCAATCTACGTCTGCGTATCGATCCCGCCAGTACGGTGACTTGCAGTTGAAGATTCTTGAAATGTGACGCTTCTTGGTTCCTCCAGCCTCAGCGAATTTCCTCCAGATCACGGTCCCCACGGGGTATTGTTTCAGCGCATGTTCGTGGTCAACCGATCTCTTTCCTTCCACGTTGGCGTTGAAACCGGCCTTGCATCGCATATCGCTCGGTTATACGTTTCCCACATCGCATGGAAACCGTCCAGCTGTGAAGTGGTGAATTTGTCTCGTGCCTCCTCTTTGGACAGCCACTGCGACTCTGTGCTATCCACCAATCGTCCGTTGTATCGACACTTCTAAGCGTTGTCCTGACCCATCACAACCTTTCTGTCCAAAAGAGTGTACATAGGCGACGTTGCAGTCGATGGCTCCTCAAGTCCGAAGTCGACTCCTCATGCCAGGTGAGCAAATTGGTTTTCGAAGTCGTGACGGAGGTCGTCCGGACGTAAGAGGGACAACTTGGTATTCACCGCTGACTCCCGTCGTCGGCGAATCCCTCGCGCATTCATCGCGACGGTGTAGCTGAGTCCTGGTAAGACAGCTTCAGTAATCTCCCAAGGCCCGGTCCAGTTTTCGTGGGCTAGTTTATGATGTATCCCCTCCCTTGCCGTAATCGACTCCGCCTCCTTCACCGGCACCTTGTCTCTGACAACATCACGGGTTCCCACCGAGGTCTGACCGACTTCAGCCTTCCAACTCTCACGACGTTTCTGTATGTTTTCATGCATTTTTAATAGAGCCACCCGTACATCCCGTACCTCCTTGTACGCTTGATGTTTGTCATCCACGTAACTGTGCATCCCGCTTCTGAAATAAGCACCATGGATTTCGGGGTGCGTAGCATCAAGTTGCGTGCGTGCATCCCGACAGAGAAAAAGACGGAAGGGAGAAGGGTTTCTTCGGTAGGGACACCACACGAGTTGAGAGTGAAGTTCGATGTTTTCTAGCGGCAGTAGCTCGTGCCCAATGCCCACTACACCTAGAATGTGGGGCGGAGTGGTGTTGTATTGGCGTCCTCCACATGACACACCGTTGCCTATTCTTTATATTGGACTGGGTCGGTATGCGCGGGGTTCCTAGTTGACTCTCTCATGGCCCACCTTGGACGATCCGCCCGTCCGGCTCGTATTTCGTGCAAATGACCTGGATTCGCTCGCTGGATATTTCTAGCACGCGCAGGCCTTGTGTTCAGTGAAAAAACGGTACGAGATGAACGTTTTTGCGGTCTATGAGTTCGTGGCGCTCACGAGAAAATACCTTACGCTCATCGTTCTGACTTCGCGTAAAAGTTTATTTTTTACATTTGATATGAGAGCTTCTATCTGCCCGAAATGATGTGCAGAAATACTAGTTGCTGATGATGTGGCATATAGCGGCTACACACGGTGGATCCGTCTGGACAATCTTAGATCAGACATTTGTCGTGCTAGTCTCAACATGAATCGTAGATAATGACACGAGCGAATATCATTTAGTTGCATTTGTGTACTAACCGATTTCCTTAAGTAGCCAACATGCTCGCGTGAGCACGATAATCCATTAACCAAAAACGATTGGGCCCTCAACGGTCGCTTGTGTAAAGAAAATAGATGCGCCATGTGTATTGTTCTTCGTTTTTCTGGAAACGATCGCATTTTTCATATAAATGTGAAATAAGCGTGCGCCATCATCAAAATACTTAGACGCGCGGGACAGGGGGCGTATTTCGGCATACACAAACGAACTCCGATTCTACTGGGGTTCCTATCCTCTTCGCCGCTCAGAAACGCGCATTTTCACACCCGTCGGTTCTCCTTTGACCGAATCAATCCCAATGCATATGTTGCAAGGGTACCAAGAGACTGCCCTGGTGGATGTTAGCGACACGTTCGGCATACGACGTGGCTCCACCGGAAAACCATGATAACGCACGTTTAGACATTGCCGGGACTAAGTCGATATTCACCGCAAACACAGACGATAAATGGCACGAAATGAACTCCCGGCTACATATCGACAAATTGCTCAAGGTGTACCTCTACATCTTGATTTTTTTGTTCAACTCATGCCACGATAAAGGCGCGCAGTTTTCATTTCCTGAGAGGCCCCTAACCGTCTAAGGCAACATACATACGGAAAGAGATACCCGATGCCCTAACCCGTGCCTTAGGTATATAAACCGTTGTTATCGCATGAAAAAGGGACAAGGTTTCGACGATTTTAGTTCGGAGCCCCGCCGTTCAAAACCCCTTCAACGTTATTGCATCATCGACGTGAACGAACGAGTGGGACCCAACCATGGCCCACAAATACCCAGCATAACTGCAGCGCGGGCTCTCTGACGTAATGGCGTATGATATGTCCTGAAGACGGCAGCCGTACGTCCATGCCTCATGATCATGTTTTTTAGGGTTGTCGCGCAAGCCTCCGAATTGCTCGATGCATTAGAATCGGGTTTGTACGCTAACACCGATAAAGGATCACCAGTCGTAGAGAGTGGCGCATTCTTCTCGTCACAACTCGACGTACGATATAAAATGCGCAAGGCTCGTGTCGCTTGCTGACGTTTAATAAATGGTTGAACTACCTCCCCACCTAAATGCATATGCCATCGTACACTCAAGAATACGGTATGGACGTGGATACCGGTAATAGCACACAAACATATCTATGTGGACCAGCGAGAAAGCCATTCAATCGCAGACAAGACGTCAGCCTAGCTACTAAGTACAACAACACCGAGATTCCAACGTGCGGAATGCAATGTTGATATGCCTGCACCGTGTAGTCCTTGTGAACCTCATCGACCACTATGAATTCGTTAACTATTTTTTTGCGTAATATTAACCAAATGTATACATGACCCGTAGGCATTTCCTACGACGTCAGTATTCATCCTGCCCCCCAGAACTCGGAGAGCATCGCGTACGCCCCGTAAGAACCTGTTTTGACAAAATAAGGACGTAACGGCGGCGTCACTGTATGTGTGCCTGCTACGCATTGTAGCTGATGGCTTCCAATCAATCCCAGGCCTTAAACTCCAACTCTCAGCTATGCTAACCCTACATAGTTCATGGTGTTTCTATATATATCATCGGTGGCGTGGGTACAAACATACATGTCGAAGAGCCTAGGCGCCAGGAATCCCACCGCGTGATGCTGCATGATGTGGAGAGGGGGAAGGGGGGGGGGAGGATCACCAGCCATGTGTCGTAATGTGCCAAAGCAAGCTCTACATCTGGCTTCTCAGCCCTTCAAAGTGCCCGGCCACCCGACCTTCCCCTATATGTACCATCACCACTACCACTCCCGTCGTCTGATGGCAAATCGGTTTCACGAAAAATGCTGCCAACAGCAGGCGGTGGAGCGTTGCACGTTTCATTCATGGCCGCGTCAGGCAGATGCGCGGATACAGATGCACGTCGATAATTGCGTCACGTGAGGTTGTCAATTTCCTTGGTTAAGAGCGCAAAGTCATTGCCGAGGGCGCTTGACACGCGGTAGTCTTCGACAGTTCCACGGATCGCCCCATAGCCCTGCATTATTTTATGTCCATCCTCATCCAGAACCGGGCGGGCCGTCTCACCCAGAATGCCGGTGAGCGATTCGTTGTCGAGAGACAGACCTTCCAAACCTACGTCCATCTGCCAAAACTCCAAGTCCGGGAGGACACGACCATCCCAGTTAACGTCCCCATTGCCTTGGAAGTTTGTGCCGACGTGAAGGCGCACCGTGACAGAGGAAGTCATTATCTTGAAGGCCGAGTAGATGGACTGCACATCGGCGAGTTCTTTCTGTGAGATGTACTGTGTGCACCAGTCGGGGGCGGCCATGTGGTCAAAACGTAGAATCCACTCCTCGAACGTTTCCCCCACGGTCAACTTGCGCTTGCCATGCAGCATCTCGTCGTACATGCGCGCCCATATCGTGTCCCCTCCGAATTGCCGACACTCCACAGGTAGATTCGACGCGGACATAGTAATGCCGTCCGTCACGTACTCGTCTTTGGAGAAACGGAGAAGGCTGTCTACCTCCTCGCCGTCGACAACAGCGCGGAGTCCGCCGTTGGAAAGGCAGGTGGGCATGCTGGGGGGGCAGCCGGCGGTGTTAACATCGTACGGGTTTATCACCTCGATAACGAGCGAATGACCCTGTGACATGACGCTAAGGCCGGTAATGAGCTGGCGGTCTGGAAACTCCGCGGGTAGAGGAGCGTTGAGCCGAACGTTGACGCTGATGCTGTCGGTATCATCGGAGACGATGCAGTACCAGCTGTTGTCGACACCGGACCAGTCAATCTGCTGGCCGAGAAAGCCTTGCATGTGTGGGTCACCACACATGTTTGTCCCAGGGTCGCACACTGCATAGTTTGAATAAACGGCGGGATACCATGGCGGATGATGCGTGTGAAGAACATAAAACCATGGTTTGACGCATCTACCAAGGGTTCAACTGCAGACAAACTTTCACTGGAACTCTTTGCGGACACACATGCGTCGTCGTAAGGACACAGCGTGGCATGCGGTACTATCGGGGTATCGCTGTTTGGGCCCACATATTAATGATTTCCGGCCTACTGGACAGTGGGGAAGTGCCTAATACCGGTGCAACACAATTCGCGTTTCAAAGTTGCTTTCGTCAGCCTAGACCATTTCCGTCCGCTTCATTTCATCACTTTCTCTGTATCTTCCTTAGGGTGGTCCCACAGTTAGGGCTCTCATAAAATGCAGTCGCTACCCCTCTCGTATCATAGGTCCTGAAACATATTTGGTGCTTGCCGAACGTCCCGCAGAATCAACTTGGTGTTGCTAATGGCAAAATTTGCGTTTTCGCCATTGTAGGCGTGAAGCCACACCTCTGTCCATCCAGGAAACAAGGAAATTGTTTCAATGGAGAGAGTCGATAGTCGATTCTGTAGATTGAGGGCTATATGAGGGCGCGTTTCAAATCGTTTTAGCATATTTCTTGCTGACGAAACACCGGGGACGTTGCTGCGACTGGCTATTTCTGGGGGCATTCCACATGCGGCGTCTACCTCGAACGATACCCGGACGCCATACAGCAGGCTCATACGTGAAAATATCGAAATATCTTAGGACAACGTAAGACTACTTAAATGCCCCGGTGCTTGCAGTTGCAACATTCCCAACATGTCCCACACAATAATATCGGTCGTGAGACGCGAAGAATCACAATAGGAGCATGGTACGTTGTGTCTAGATTCACTCGATCATCACACGGTTGGACGTTCAGCGGAGGTGCGCTTTTCTTTCTTTTGGCCTCTCTTTCTTCCCGCCTTCCTTACCCTTCGTCCTGTTTGCCGGACGTATTGCCCATGGTTTCGTCTACACTAGAGTACCGTAGAGACGAGAACACCAGCCGCTACACGCTCACGGCATCAGCGAGGTGTAAAATAGATTAAAGGTCCATCAAAGACTTACCACTGCAAGTGTAACCATCGGCTCCAGGCACACAACTTTGACCATCGGCACACGAAACCGCGGTGAGTGGGGTACATTCTGTTCGGCGGTTCGCGTGTGCGGCAGAGAACAGAATTAACAACACGGCAGACATGTGCTGGGCAAGATTAGGCTCAATTATGGGGTACGTCGGCGACATAGATCAAACCGTGTGCAAAACTAAGGACATCAGCCTACATCGCAAAAATACCGTACTGAGACGGACTATTTGAGTGCAACATGCGGTACGCATAGGCTCCGAAAGAAGGAACCACTGCGCCCCTTGATAATTCTAGCGCAACGTCCTTATCAGTTTCCATTGATAACGACATGACGTCGACAACAGTGATATGCATTTTTCGCCGCCGACGTTTTAAAGAAAGAGGTCCACACTTGCAACTTGAACTCCGCCAATTCTTACCGCAAACGTCAGAGGCGTCGACCTGTGGAGCGTCAGCTGAGGTCGAGGCGTCGGAGAAGGTTCTGCGTTTGCCAAACAGGCTCAAAAAGAGGGTCAACGATAGGAGTATAGCTTTGAGTTCAGGGAAGATCGTCAGAAGGGAGAACTAGTCTTTACACCAGCCAGCGCTGTGCATGCACGTTTAACCATTCCCGTCTCAATCGGAGTTGACTCCACATTGTACACGAAGAAAATATTACTATTTATGGCGAATGATCAAAGCGAGTGATGAACAACTCCGTCATGCACTCATATCTCCGATCTATATACAGCACTGTTCGATTTCTTGCAATCTAGGCCAAGCCAGAGGCCGCAGGCGAATATAACCCATACACGCATATGAACAAAAAACAATGATCGCCCATCCCCCACCCACATCACTTACACGGAGGGGATGCATTGCAGGCCCGCGTTTTGAGCTAGATACCTGAATGAAGATGAAGAAGGTTTGTGCAACAGGAACGGTAGACATAGGTTGACGGAACGGGTGGATGTTAACACGCTAACGCGCTGTGATTGACCAGCGAAGACAAACGGTAGGCCCGACCGTGCTCGCCAGAGGCAGCAACAGTGGCTGTGTTCGTGATCGGCGAGCGGTGTGCAGCGGTTGGACTACGTCGAGTTGCCAAATCTTTATTGTTTGTATCTTCCGTAAAAGACAGGTGAACGGCGACCACGTAAAATGGCGTAATGATGCGTAGCCACACCTTGGCGTCTGGGTCGTCCGTAAAACGACAGGTGAACAGCGACCACGTGAGAAGGCGTAATGATGCGTAGCCAAGTTTTGCGTGGTTTCGCTTGCGTACACTCAAGTCAGGAAGATCGATCTGTGACACGACTGAGAGGCACTCACAGCCCCTTCAAGCTTCCGTCAGACCCCAAGTCCTCAAATACACCTTCAGGCAGCGTCGTCAAAGCGTTGGAAGTCAGGAACCTGTCGGCTCGGATAGAAACAAGGGGAACGCAAGTTAAATAGGCATCGCAGAAATTTGCCATGTACGCGTGGCCTCCGCTACTGGGGGTATTGTAAATGATTTTGTTGACTCGAATTGAATTAGCGAAATGATCAAAAGAGCTAGATATTCCTACGCCTCTCGTACCGTACACTTTCTCCCACATCGTAAGTTAATATGAAGCCGATATGTGCCATAGGGGCAACCATCGCGTTCGTATACGGAACGGAGCGCCATATCTGGCCCGTTACTATACCAGAAAATATTCGTATCTGCCTCTTCACTCTAAAAGTGGTCACCGCGTTCTATTAGCCTTTATTGGCGGGCGGCCGCCAATCCAAACGGTTCATCGTAGTGCAGGCGTTTCTTCCATCGTTGGTGTTTCAAAGGGAGTTTTTTCGTTCTGCATATGAGGGTGAAGGTAGTAGTATGTCGAACACAAATCGTTTTGGACTGCTTACACCTGCATAGTGTTCTTGAAATCAATGAACATGATGTACTCCCGGTGCCCCTTACAGACACGACGCAACCGGCCATGCACCCCAGGGAATATGGGACGATTAACTATGGATACATCAAACAGTCCACTGTGAGTAGTTGTAGTGCATACGACGCGTGCTACGACAGAGGGGCACCGCTTGCTTTCTGAGGTGCAACAAAATTGGGCACATATGACCTATCCAAAAAACATATCTGGAGAAACTTTCACCTTCTACAGGATAAACAATCCCATAGCCTAGGTACACCACGACCATCAGGCAAAAGCGCGACCTGTTTCCGACGATTTTGCGATTAGGAGCACAACCATTCAGGAACTTTTTCAGACGAGAAAAGCTATCTTTGTCGTAGCACGCGTCAAATCCGTACATGTGTCAAATCCCAATGTGAGGCCGTTTGATCTCGAACGGCAAAGCATCTAACAAACGCTGCACCAAAAGGCCGGAGATGACCATTATTTTGGTTTAGACATGTGTATAGGTTCGGGGTGGTATCTGCGGCACTCACACTTCTTCCACAGACGATAAGCCAGTGAAGGCGTCCACGGGCAGGCTGGACAAATCGTTATTCTGCAGGAACCTGACATAGTTTCACGGCGGCATTGGAAAACAGTAGATTTCATACTGCAGGAGTACCGATATCTGTGCGAGATTCTCTACGTACTAAGATGACAATGCAAACTGCTGCATTCGTGTTCGGTAGTTGTTTCATTTTTTATCTTGTGCCTTGTACGGATACCCATTCTCTGGCACAAAAAAAAAGGCATTCCCTGCTGCACGCTGGAGTGCAGTCGTACCACACGGCCAAACCGGACATGATTTTGCATGCAACTAGCCGTCTCGTTGATGCTAGCTCTTCGTATCCTCGGCCGAAATTGTTTCGGGGCGTTCGACAGCGTGGCAACAGAAACGATGCTGGCCCGCAGCTGTATACAGGCCAAATCCAGCCAACGGTTAACATCGCAGAAACAAGCAAAGTTTTTTTGGTGACATGACACAGTCACCTGCTGTCATATTGCGCACCTCGCACGCATGGATTTGTTTGTATGGTAGATTTTGTTACCTCCTGTTTGTCGACAAGTGTTAGTTGGTACTCCAGTGCCACCTAAAGCTTTCAAAACCTACCGGTACAAAAATTCGTGAACCCTTCTCTAACCTCTTGGATTAATCGACAAGTCGCGGGGTTTCTCCACCTTCTTTTTTCGGTTAGAATCATGGGAGTAATCGACAAGGCGCGGAGTTTCTCCGTCTCATCTATCCTTTTGGAAGCATCGACCGTTCAGCCTGAACTATTCCAGAGGCCAACGTGTGGTTTACCCACGGTCTGCCTATGTAATGTGCCGGTCATTTCGCGCATTGGAAACGTTAGAGTAGAAGTGAAAAGAGCGTGTACCAACTTTCAAGGGTAGCTTCTCGTTATACTCACAGATGGGTCAGAGCTCCCAAATCGGCGAAGACGTTCGATGGAAGAGTTGCCAGATTGTTGAAGTTAAGGGACCTTGTGTACGTGGCGGAAGCCGTGGCGGCGAGAGGGCAAAACGACAAACAGGCCAACAATCGTAAACAATTATTATGGTGTCGTCGGTGACAGTTCATTAACGTGGGACAGTGGTACGTCGAACATGCATGTCCAGTGTTGGTTGTGCGAGCAGTAGTTTCCAAATTTGGGTAGGTAAGGATTTAATGCTAAACATAGAAAGTAAAGGACTGATACAGCAGCGGTCACTACCATAGAACAGACCGGCCACCGCGCAATATTATAAAAATTCAAATACACTCCAGCTGTCAGATCAAATATTTTGTCGCAACTGATCTTTGAAAGCTGTGTGTGATACCCTGATCGCTCGTATTACGGGTTGTGTGTCCTCATTAAGGATATAGGTCGGCGTCTCTCCTTGCAACTACAGTGTAGCTATCAGGGTCAACAGGGTGATGTTAGGCAGTCTGTGCGCGGAAACCATAAAACCCGTTTCTGAGGAGGACAAAATCTGACAGCTGTGGAAGGAAATGCATCAGTTTACAAGTGAATCCTGTAAGTCGAATATCCGGTGAGGCGAGGGCGGAGTTTATAAGGACGTGGGGGCCTGATTTTGATCAAAAGCGGGGCGGGAGGGGGGAAGGGGGGGTAGGGGACGGGTGGGGCAGGTCAATTTGTGCGTGGAAACTATAAGTCCTTCCTGTGGGGGAGGGGGCGGAATGTGGCGGGGGGGGGCCGGGGGCGGGGGGGGAGGGCATTGGGTCGCATAGATGTAGGGGTTGGCTTTACGCGTTGTGCTAGGTCTAGGCGGTGGTGCGGGTGGTTGGTAAAGGAGGGGGCGTTGGGGACAGGTGTGGGTGGGAACTGCAGCAGTGGCATGGACGGCTCTTAAGCGATAACGAGGCGATATCTAGGGCGTGGAAGTGTTTATTACTCTGGCGGATTTCGTTAGTAGGTGGGGCGTTTAAGCAAGAGGAAGCGAGGGAAAAAAAAAAATAACGGGGGGAGGGGGGAAAGGTTTTTTAAGAGGTTTAGGTTACATATAATGTTAAAATCAAGGAGTTTTGATCGACAATGATGTTCGCAACATTGTGTGTGATCCTCCGATCGCGCGTATTAATCATTTGGGGCCTACTATACGCGCGGTGCTGAGTCTAGGCGATCGTGCGGGGGTGGGGAAGGAGGAGGCGTTGGAGGGGGGGAAAGGGGATGAATGAAAACTACGTCATGGATGGCTAGAAAGATAGTGACGTGATATCAATGGCTATTAGTGTTTATTACTCTGGCCGGTTTCGATTGTAAGTGGGGCGTTTGAACGAACTGGGCGGGGAACAAAGAGGGGGGGGGGGGGGGATTGAGTTGGAGCTACGGCATGGATGGCTAGATGGATAATGAGATGATATCAGCTGGCTGGTGTTGTTTACTACTTTGGCAGATTTTAATTTCAGGTGGTCGTTTATACAAGAGGGATCGGGGGGGCGGGGGGGAGAGCGTTTCAATATGTGCGCGGAAACTATAAACCCTTGAACGGGACGAATCTGACGGTTGCAGCAAGAAGACACCCCTCCATATCACCCGCCTGGTATTTTTTTATTCTAGAAGGTTTGATGTTACATTAGTATGCAACCCAGTTCTTAGGTGTAGTAAACAACGTGTTAAAAGCTTCATAATTAGTTATATTTGTACATGGATCGGAAGTTGGAATATTTCAATCAGCAATATGTAGTGACATTGACTCTGCAGGGCGTTATCGCTGTCACACGGTTGATGGACTAACGCAAGTGGGCTTGTATTAATATCCATGCTCCACACGTGTGCGTTGTGTATGATTCGTTGCCGACTGTCGCGTGTTTGAGTGGAATGCCTGTTGACGGCTGTGTTGGACAGCAACGCCCATGAGCATAGAACCTTGCGTATGCGGGAGAAATTTTCGATCTGTCATGGAGGCGGGCGGGGGGATATTCCCTTTGTGTAACAGCTACCTGTCAGATTTGTTATTTTTAGGTGCGGGGGGGTCAGAGTGGTATCCGAAGCGCAAGCACGGCGGTTTTGGTCTTAGCAGTGCACTATAAACTACACTAACTGCTGCCGTCGTAGTACTCAAGGGAATCCTCGACCTTTGAAAACCTGCTGGCAAACAACTTCATGAACCCTGCTCAAACCTCTTCGAATAATGGACATGGCGCGGTTTTTTTTGGTAATTTCTCTCCTGTTAGAATCATCGACTGCTCAGCCTGAACTACACCATAGATAGGCCAACGTGTGACTCAACCATGGTCTGTCTGTGTAATGTGCCGGTCATTCCGCACATTGGAAACGGTAGAGTAGAAGCGAAGAGAGCGTGTACCAACTTTCGAGGGTAGCTTCTCGTTATACTCACAGATGGAGCAGAGTTCCCAGGTCGGCGAAGACGTTCGATGGAAGAGTTGCCAGGTTGTTTGAACTAAGAGACCTTGTGTACGTGGCGAAAGCCGTGGCGGCAGGAGGGTAAAAACGTAACACGGCCAACAATCGTAAACAAGAATTATGGTGTCGTCGGCGACAGTTCATTAACGTGGGACAGTGGTACGTCGAACATGCATGTCCAGTGTTGGTTGTGCGAGCAGTAGTTTTCACATTTGGGTAGGTGATGATCTACTGCTAAACATACAAAGTAAAGGGCTGAAGCAGCAGCGGTCACTACCCTACAATAGGACAGATAGGCCACCGAGCATTATGTAGTGAAATTGCCTTTGCAGGACGGTATCGCTGTTACACGCTTGATGGGCTAACACAAGTATCATTATTAATATCAATCCTCCACACTTGTGCGTTAAGTATGATTCGTTGCGGACTGTCGCGTGTTTGAGTGGACTGCCTGTTGACAGCTGTGTTGGGCAGCAACGCCCATGGGCACGAAACCCTCCGTATTCGTGTTAGCATTTGGGATCTGTCATCGAGGTGGGTCGGGGGATATTCCCTTCGTGTAGCGGCTACCTGTCAGAGATAATTATAAGTGGGTGGCAGTCGGGGGTTTTAGAGTGGTATCGGAAGCAAAAGCCCGTAAGATTTAGCCTTGGTGCACCATAAGCTGATACCGTCGTAGTACTAGAGAAAAACCTCGACCTTTCAAATCCTGCTGGCAAATGATTTAGTGAACGCTGCTCTAACCCTTTGAAATAATCAACAAGGCGCGGGGTTTCTCCGTCTGTTGTTTGTCGTTGAGATTAATCGACCATCCAGCCTGATCTGCTCCAGAGGCCAACGTGTGATTCACCCACGGTCTGTCTGTGTAATGTGCCGTTCATTTCGCGCCTTTGAAACGGTAGAGTAGAAGTGAAGAAAGCGTGTACCAACTTTTAAGCGTAGCTTCTCGTTTTACTCACAGGTGGGTCAGAGCTTCCAGATCGGCGAAGACGTTAAATGGAAGACTCGCCAGGTTGTTTCCATAAAGGTATCTTATGAACGTTGCGCAAGCCGTGGCGGCGGGAGGGTGAAAATGTAACCGGGTCAACAATAGTAAACAATTATGATGGTGTCGTCGATGGCAGTTCATTAACGTAGGTTAGTGGTACGTCGAACATCCATGTTCCGTGTGTGTTGTGCCAGCGGTAGTTTCCACTTTTGGGTAGGTGATGACCGAGTGCTTATTATGTGATATATAGGACTGAAGCAGAAGCGCTTACTACCATATGACAGATCGGCCACCGAGCATCATGTAGTGAAATTGACTTTGCAGGGCGTTTCCGCTGTAACACGGGGTGATGGACTAACACAAGTGGGCTCATGATAGTATACATGCTCCACACAACCCAACCTTGTGCGTTGTGTTTAATTCGGTGCGGACTCTCGCGTGTTTGAGCGGAATACCAGTTGACATCGGTGTTGGACAGCAACACCCTTAGGCACGGAACCCTCTGTATTCGGGTTAGCATTTGGGATTTGTCACCTAAGCGGGTCGGGGGATATTCCTTACGTGTAGCAGCTTCCTGTCAGAGGGAATTTCAAAGTGGGGGGGGAAGTCAGGGGTTTTAGAGTGATATCGGACGCGAAAGTCCGACAGGTTTAGCGTTGGCGGTGCACTATAAGCTGTCGCCGTCGACCTCTTCCAATGCCGTCCATTCGTTGACGCTGACAGGCCTATACCGTTGTTGATATCCGGGTGCTAGGCGTCCCCGTTGGCGCAGTAGTGATGCTGACCACAAGGCTTTTTATTTTCCATCTTCAACGTGGTTTTTGGTAGTAAGTACCCATTACTGTCCCTGGTGTGGCCTCAATAGAAAAAAAAAAATCATTGGCGCTGTCATCCACAACAAAGAAAGTAGGCACAAGGTCCCGAAGTTCGTCCTACGAACAGATTTTGAAAGGATGCCATCCACCCTATGTGCGACCTGACGAACATCTCACGGAGCTTGCGCTTGGTGCAATCAATGTCTGCCTGGTTGGTGAACACCTGACGTGCTTCGTCCCGGCACGGTAGGGATGCGGGGAGTTTTAGTCATATGCCTACAGGTATGCACGAACTGAGTACACCCGCCCCCGAAGCCGCGATAGTGCTATACATGTAACCTTTGAGTTGGCGACGGTGCGTGTAACATATATCTTGATTTGAAACGTGTGTTGGGGCGTGTTTCAACAGCGCCGGTAACCTTTCCTGCAGACATATCTCGCACCCACCATCTTTCAACCGCTAAAACACCAACTGAAACTGTAAATCTGACATTCATTTGGTTGTTGTGGACTCAAACTCTAGTACTGCTAAACGCCCCTTAAACTTGTGTGACCACGGTATCCCCACTGAATCTGGTATTGCGCGACAAGTGTAATCTCAGAGGTCCTTCGTGGGGGCAAAACGTTGTTGACTACTAGAACAATAGCAACAGATACAACGAAAACAGCAACAGTATTGCCCGGCAAGCAGTAGTGCAATGATAAAAACATGGCATCAGGGGCAATGCAACCATTCGCCCAAGCACCGGTCTCGTCCCGCATGGGCTTCAAACCGAGATCTACTGGCTACTTTGAAGTGAGGGGAAAAGCCGGGGACCAGAAGCGACACGCACAAGGTCTCCAGGCTGCCCATAGACCCGAACATGTCGGCAGGTATCGTTGTAAGCTCGTTGGTATTCAGTTGTCTGCAGAATGGCATTAATCACGTTAGGTGCAGTGCGAAGGGTGGCGCCAGAGGGGGGAATCAGAATCGCCAGCGACATGTAAGCACGAGAAGTCGTTGGTCAACGTTGTTGTCTTCGAATGCGCACGGTTAAGCGTATTTGCAATAACGGACACAATTGCGAGACTGACTACCTTGGGCGACTCCAGGCCGCACATGTATCCATCCTTATTGTGTCGCTAACACTGTGGAGGCTTTTGCGCGTCAAAATGCATGCCTAATTCGATATCGGATGCCACCACGGTCCGTTATTGTTGCTGTTTTATTTACGTTAACGATGCTTCACATGTAAAATAAGTAATACATCTCGCAGCTACGCTAAAATTGCCTTACACCCAGACTTGTAACCCAAACTATTGTTCCCGCGCTGAACGAATATAGCTATTCCGAACACCAAGCATCGACCCACTGCTGCGCCGCTGTTGACCATGCTCTGTACCCACGACGGCAGCGGAGATTGGACAGACGCAAGACGTGATAAACCTCTGTCTCATTACTACTCTCAACAGGGTGCAGGTAAGTCACGCTTGGGTCCACACCAACGGTCGTCAAACGGAGAAGCAGCCAGGAAACAGATAACGCGCAGTTTGAATACTGAAGCACAATAATCCTAGGCGAATGTTGCAAGAGGGTTTACGTCTCCATTCGCTGAAGACCTGCAGCTTGGATTGTACATTGGGATGAAAGTTTCCATTAGTTTCCCACTGTTTGGTTTGGGTTTCAAAATGGACCTCGACAGATCGGATGGAGGTCTTGAGATAGGAATCTTCAGAAATGGTCATCGGCCCCTATCGTAAACCCCACCGCCTTCAATTCTTGGCACTATCTCCAGTTACACGTTCATGGACAGGCTTACGGGCATCGCATAGCTAACAGTGTTGGCTAGAGGCGCCTTTGACGCAAGAGCGTCAAGTCACAGTGATTACGACGTGATTGTAATGCCCGTCTTCGAAAAACAGCGAAACGTACATGCTAGTGATGCCGTTTCGTCCAATAGTGTCGAAACATGTGCTGAGGTCGGAAAAGTCTTCGTCCGTAAGCCCGCAGTTGGCGAGGGACCTGAATTGTGACGCGATGCAGAGAAAATTAATGATTGTCGACCAAGGTGGAATATACCTCTACGTTGGGTATCCGCGGAGCTAGGAATACCGTAGTCTTCGTGCTGTAGCTCTCGCACGGGAGGGCGTTAACATGCTACTACTATTGATAGAGACTCAAACGAGAAGAACGTCCCCCTCGAGCAATCCTCCGTACAAGTCGGCGCTGCACCCGTGGGAGTCCCGGTACGTTTGCCCCGTGAGCACAGCTCCGGTAAGACGTACATATATGAAGCTACAGCACCACAGTGTCTGTTGTAGGTTACTTTGGGAAATGATATATTGGCGCTAGTTGAATTCCGTCTGATTTGCACATAACCTCCCCGGTAAGACGTATGAAACGCTCTTACTCACACTTCTGTTGTGGGCGGGCATGTTGTAAGACACGTGTTGAGACCTGGATCAGGGACAGGAAGACAGGTGCCCACGTGGACGTGTGGGGGAAATTGAGCCAGTTAAAGGACGATGTTTTGTGCGCATCTGGACAAAACAGTTTATCGTCACTTCTCCGTTCGGAGGGTCGGTTGGTCAGTACACACCTCGGAACACCGCGAAAAGGCTACGTCCGCCAGCATGGCGACCTCCATTTTGTGGTATCGTTGTGTTAGTTTCACTGCGTATGTTTGATGTCTTCGGCACGGAAGAGTGGCAGAACCCAACGTTTTGTTCTAACCACGCGGTATGTTGAACATTCTCACGTAGCATTCATACTTATCATACATCTATTTCAAACCTTTACAGTAAACAAGAGACGACTTGGACATTTCTGCTCACCGTTAACGGAGATACCGAAGGATATCGCCAACGAGGCCGTAAGCGTCTTTGCCAACCGGACCATTCTAAGTCGAGTATGAAACGCTTAGTCGTGATATCCTGGGGGGCGCTGATTCTGCCATAACGAAAGCACACCCGGCACCCGCACCCACCGTGCACGAAACGCGTCGGTTAGGGCCCATGTAGACGAGGAAAATCTGAACTTTAGCATAATACTCAAAAGCAATTCGATCAGAATTGAACGACAGTTATGTGGGGAAGGGCAGGGGAGGACTCAAGTAGGCCGTCCAAACAGGGCAAATACGTAAGGAAACATGCCTGACTCCAGAACGAGCAAACGGTCAGCAGGAAGCCCGGCGTCGGTGCACCCCCGAAGCTAAGGTGGAGACGGTGCCTCAGCTATATAAAAGGGCTGCGTGCGTGACCACAAACCTACGCAACCATACCCTGCTTCTACAAGGGAACCGGTATTCTGAACGGCCAAGTAGAAGTTATATAAAGTGCAGATGCTGGCCACACGGCCTATAAACTGCATTTAACAGCCGGCGACTGCAGGCTGTACAGTAGCACTCATTTCCATTGGGAGCGGCCTCTTAAGAGGCAGGTTCGATTGCGGTGATTAGAGCTGTATTCCACTGGCACCAGCCGCATCTTGTTCGTGAATTATCTGCGTTGTGCCCCTATGCGCGTCGTGTGTACGATAGAGTAAATATGTTTTGTGCAAGAACGTGTTCTCGATGACAAGGCTCCAAACCTTGAAATAGTCGAGATGTTGTTCTTGCTTTTCATGAACGAAAACGTAGTAAATGTGGGCCATGTATATATGTCCGTCTGGTTACTTCGAGTTTAGGCCGCGGCTGCCATAAGCGGTAATTTCATGGGGCCTAGTGATGCAGTGTCTCGGATTTCCTCGCGCAAGTGATCCTCCTGTTCCTCTTTGCGGTCTCATTGCGGTGTGTTACGCTTTTTTCGTGCTGTTCATGTTGGCTGAATGAAACCCGCATGGAATGCTTGTCTATGCAGCGCCTATGAAAATTCAATGAATAAAAACAAACGTCGAACTTTAGAGTCACTCGGCAAGTCGCTCAAACCCAGTGTCGAAACACGGGTTATCCCTCCTACCGCCGACATGGTCTGTACCCAACATACATTTTAGGCGAAGTATATATATAGCTCGACAGTTGAGGATCTCCTGGCATAGCAGAGGGGCACCTTTACAGTACCATGTCTGTGTTGTGTCTGCTCTGTGCCGAGCGTTGGACCATTGCCGATATATGCAATGCCCGAAATAGTCATGGTTCTTTATTCTAACATGGACCGAGACAAATTCATGGGGGCTCGGTGTGAGCCGTGGTCGATCAGAACCCGTGAATATTTCCTAGTCAGTTTCGTTTCTGTTATTTGGTTTTGCTGTCAGGCCTTAAACGTTCGGTTTGTTTGGACCCTTACGCAGAGGATGGTGTAGCTGCAGCTGTTGTGTCGATTGATCATGTTCGTCCCTCGCTCAAAGCGGGGGGCGGGGGGGGGGGGTCATATGAAGCCCTGGGGCTGCCGTCCTCACGGGCCCGTTTCTACATGCGTACACACCCGTCTCCACCACTACTCGTGGCGGGGTTGTAATTTGCCAACCTTTATGATATGGTAAATTTGTGGTTGGGGTTCACAAGAAACGTCAGGAAGGTTCACGAAGCGAGGACGAGCGGATTGTCTTCCATGGCTGCATTCTTCGTGCGATTTTATGACATCGTTGCATCTGCACGCCGGGAACCTACTGTAGTACTACAAAATTTCCTGCAGAGTAGAGCTCAACCAGCCATACGCACCTCTTCCTGTCATACCACGCCTGGCGACATATGCACGATATTACGCAGAATGCATGGCTGTACTACCCAAGGGTTTGTGTGACCACTTCTATTGAAGGTTCAAGTTAATGCCGCGTCACGGGTGACATTTTTACTATGATTATGGGTGTGTATGAAATTCCCATCTTTGTGTTCTTTGAGTTCCCTTGCACGGCAGCCGAGCGCGCGTTCCCAGGCTTTGAGCTACGGGGCACAATCGGGGTTATGTCGGTGAAGTACCACGCACGACCGGATCGCGTACACATTCTATTCCTTGCGCTTTGGGCGTTACATGTATCGCGAACGACACTTTCCTGAAGACCGCTGAATTAAGTTCTTACGTATCTAACCTCGGATCCCTGGGTTTCCTGCTGAATATCTGATTCATCCATGTTGTTCCGGTCGCGGCCAATAGTTAAGTTTGAAATACACAACGGAGATTTCGATCTTTTCCAGACTCGCGCAATAGTATAGACTTGATGTAGCTTTTACATCTTGGGTGCACTAATGACAGGTAAGTGGCACTCGATGCGAAGCACACCCCACTTTGTAATATACATACGAAAGCACCCCTCTTCGCAGCATAATACCGCCAGCGTTTTCAGCCATCTCAACGCCACCAGCGCTGCCCCCCGTAGCGTGCCAGCAGGTCTGCAAGGCCTGGACATCCTGGCCACGTTAACTAAAAGCATACACTGTTAGAGTGAACCACTCGCGCCCGGGATCAGGTTGTACTGTCCTCTCCCGACGACTCTCGGAAACAAAACCTAGAGGCTCACGACCTTTTCCCCCCCTGCCATCGTTGCACCTCTCAATCTTCGAAAAAATCGACGGTCAATGGTCACATGCCAACGACAAACTGAAGAGGAGTAGCCGCCCCCACCCCCAAGTGCGGAGGCTTGGATTGGGTTTCTGCAAGAACCCCAAAATCATTTTTTGCATACACCACTGTAATGGAATGCCGTTGTGTGCTTCCCGTTCGTACATGTACCACGACGCATATCTTAATATTTCCGGAAATCGAGTTCAGCTGAAGTCGGACTTATCACCCACGAAAAGCTGGACAGATTAAATATATGGCGTCGGGTTTCTACGTGAAGACGAGTTTGCGGGTGGGGAGGTGAATGTGAACGTGTTCACACTCTCGAATCAGAGATAAAATCATGTACTCGAACCTGACCACCCCCTCCTTCCCGAACGCCCGTACACCAAAACATAGGGTGTGCGTCATGTATCCTATTTGCGGCGCCATTGCCTCTCCTATCGATGACGTGTACATATGCATATGTACCATTTTGATTTTTTTGCCTAGTCCGTCCCTTTTTCTCCGCCGGCGCAGAGTTTTTTGGTGTGCTTTCTTCTGCAATGCGATCAGACTACCCGTCGGTATATTGTCAGCCGTGTGCCGGGCTCATGGGACGTCCGTGGCGCGAGCTATGGCCGCGGAAAGCCGCCGAGACTGGCTCTATTTTGCGGGGTACGAGACGCTTCTGTCCCCGGGCAACCACACACTAGACGTATTTAAGCCTCGAGGTTAGGTCTTAAGCACTTCCAACTGGAAGAGCTAGGCCATTCGATATTTCGACCTTAAACGCATCAAAAAAACACCATATGTCTAAAACTCGAAATAGTGGTCTCTTTCAGTACGCATAAAAAGAAAAGCCGAGGAAAGATCAAACTACTTGAAAATAGACTATGATATTTCTGCACTACTCCAGACGCAGATGGCAAGACGAGGATTTATGTCATCAGTCAGCACATGAGTGGGTGGAAACTTCGAGAAAGACCCTCCCCTGCCCATGCTGTGCGAGCTTGAACAAACGACCAAAACAAATAACTGGTGCCTGGCAAAAACATTGAGTGCTTCGTACTCCATACTCGCTTCATATGTAGGATACCTCGCAGGCGTCTGCCGCCTTCGGTGCGCCTCAGTGTGGCAGTCAGTACAGCAGCACAGCAGGACTGGCCCTCAACCCGGTTCAATTTCCACCCTCGAAATGTAGGCATCCGTCTGATGCTTTCCTCGAGCTTTTGTCGTCTGAAATGCTGTTGTTTGCTGGAAAATACTCGGAAAATTGCTTCAAATATGCACTTGGGCCAAAATGTGCCCAAGTGCATATTTTGGGAAAATCCACATCTCACCGTGGTCTGCCGTGGTCGTTAGGTCGATAAAATATACCTATTTTGTAGACATTTAAGACACGATAGGGCTTAATTTGGTTTAGAGCCTAAAATATAGGCATATCGTCAGGCTTAAATACGTCTACTACACACGGTGGAACTTTAGTCCTCGCACGTACATCGGGGTGGCATCAAAATGTATTTGCGAGAGAATTTTCCCGCACTGCTAGACGCGGGCGCGGTGTATATGTACCCGCTGCAACGACGTGAACTATGTCATTACTGTGAGTTCTCCCTCACAATTGACACGGTGGTTACCATACAGCAGTAGCGAAACCTGTATAAAGAGATATAAAGTAGCAACACAACCCAAGCAAAAGTAACGATGTGCACACAACAGACCATATCGGCAACAAACATCGGTATAAGCACGCGGGGAAAAATACTGGACACAGAAAACAAACAACAAATTGACACCAATGATTCCTCTAACAGCAGCGACAGCAGTACAAACCCATCAGACAGCGAAAATGATCAAGACAACAACAGCGGCAACAATAACAATTCTGGTCAATGGTCCATTATTCCCGAGATTGGTGATGGTGCATGTTTATTAAGATGTATCTCGCGTCGTGTGCACAACAACCCAGCTTTACATCACATCGTCCGTGCACATATTATTGCCCACATTACAACCAATTTGTACACCGTTATCCCAGGATCAGGTTTCAACACTTTCCACGACAGCATCTTAGCTGGAGCAAATCAAGGTCATGTAGATAATAAAGAATCATTTGTCGGTGTAGACAATATATTTTTCCGAACGGAACAAACAACGCCAACGTGCCCGAAAAAGTTCCGTTTGTCTTGCAAAGTTCCGTCAGCAGCACCACCAGCAAGCAGCACGTAGTCCATAGACTCTTAAGTTTACTGTGAGTTCTCCCTCACAATTGACGCGGTGGTTACCATACAGCAGTAGCGAAACCTGTATAAAGAGATATAAAGTAGCAACACAACCCAAGCAAAAGTAACGATGTGCACACAACAGACCATATCGGCAACAAACATCGGTATAAGCGCGCGGGGAAAAATACTGGACACAGAAAACACTCAACAAATTGACACCAATGATTCCTCTAACAGCAGCGACAGCAGTACAAACCCATCAGACAGCGAAAATGATCAAGACAACAACAGCGGCAACAATAACAATTCTGGTCAATGGTCCATTATTCCCGAGATTGGTGATGGTGCATGTTTATTAAGATGTATCTCGCGTCGTGTGCACAACAACCCAGCTTTACATCACATCGTCCGTGCACATATTATTGCAACAACCCAGCTTTACATCACATCGTCCGTGCACATATTATTGCCCACATCACAACCAATTTGTACACCGTTATCCCAGGATCAGGTTTCAACACTTTCCACGACGACAGCATCTTAGCTGGAGCAAATCAAGAACTTGTGGAAGTCGCTGGATCTCAACCTACTACATATCCGAGTGTTGAAGAGTATCTCCACTACTTCATGTCACAGCCTTACGCATATGCTACAAACGTAGAATTAGTTGCTGCCACGCAGTTATACGGAGTGGACTTTCGAATAACTTATCACACCGAGCCTCAGCAATATCCCAACCCTCCTCCCCCAAAAGTCTGTGATATCTTATTATATTATCCACATTCTTTCCACTACGCATCCCTCCGATATACACCTTCTGCATAAATACTTCATCATCATCAGTTAGTTGTAGTCATTCGACTTGCGTCGCCCCCGGGAGGCACGTGTCCACCTCCCGAAGGGGAACCTTGTAGTCTAGTACCTATGTTCGGATCGAATTAGAAATTCCTGTTGTGTAGGCCAAATTTGAGTTCGATTACTACTGGAGAAGCCATTGCTTCTATCCAGACTCTGGGGTCAACTGCTGGGGAAGACAATGCTGCAAGCCCAACGCATGGGTGCTGCACTAAGGTTAATTATTTGTCCAAACATTTATCAAAACTGGGTGAAAAAAACTGTACTCTTGATTGTTTGACTACATTTTTTCAGCCGAAGTTTCTGTAGGCTACTGTTGAACATATATCGTCAGACTCTAAACTCTACATCTTTTGTAGTGGCTAGGAGTCATTTCACGGGAGGGGTTGTGCTATTTTGGGCAGACACTGCTGACCGGTTGATCTTGCCAAGTGTGGCTAGTATGCTGCTGTAACGAGTGTATTTGGTTTTTAACTATGGCATAGAAACGGTAGTTGAATTGCGCGAACGAATGCCTTGGAGGTCATGCTTCTGGTGAGGTATTAACCTCCTCATGTCAGTCACTCCAGTAGCTCAAAATCTCCTTCTGCCGCCTAAAAGCCCAATCCCGCCATTCCATCGCCGGTTCAACCACATACAGGATATGTATGATAACTGATAATGAATTCCTTCCACAGCCGTCATATGTTGTCCGCCTCAAAAACAAGGTTCGTATTATTATGGAGATCTTTTGTTAACAGGACGAAATCACACACAAAAAATATTGACTAATATCACCATCTTTCACAGGAGCTCTCTTACGCTACGACTGTGTTGGATTGAGGCGCTGTATAGATGATAATATCGGTCAACAAAATATACCTGAATCAAGCCCTTGTAAACATACATGGGGGCTCTTGCGCCCCCCCTTTTTTATTGATAATCACTCCTGCTAACAGCGTGTCTCCGGAATAGGTTTTTGACAGGGATTGACTGACAACACGCTGTTGACCCTCGTACAAGCTGCACACTACTTTCACAGGTAGTCGCTGACCTATGTCTTTTATGAGGACACACACTCAGGAATACGCGCGTTTCGGCGTATCACACACAGCTTATGCATATGAGCTCCGACGAAATCTTCGACCTCCCAGCTTGCGGGTAGTTGTGTCTTTGAATACATATCCGATTGAAGGAGATCTCAGCTTACGATGGATTTTCGAACGCATATGGATTGAGTTCACATACGACGTGTATGAAACACATGGGAGTGTTATGAGATCGAGCGATTTTTTGCACATCCGACGGAGGATGAAAACATATAGACAATATTCATTTAAATATATACATCCTGGCATTTTTGAAGGTCTCCTCTTCCGGTGATGTCGGCCTTGTGACCCATGACTCTTGAAAACCTCCCTCCCCCCCCCGCCCCCCGCATCTCCCTTTTCTTTCTCCTCGCCCTCTCTCGCTTAAACGCCCTACCTAATAACGAAATCCGCCAGATCACTAAACACTTTCACGCCCTGGACATCACCTCAATATCATTCTAGAGCCGTCCATGACGCTGCTGCAATTGCTAACCCTCGTTTCCCCACCACCCGCACCATCGACCAGACCTAGCACCACGCGTATAGTATACCCCTACACCTATGCGACCTGAAGCCCCCTCCCCCCCCCCCCTCCCCCCCCCCGTCCCACCGCCACCTTGCCACCTCCTCCCCCACGAAAAGGATATATAATTTCCACCCACGAATTGAGCTGCCCCACCTGTCCGCCCCCCCCCGCCCCCCGTTCGATCAAATTCAGGCCCCCACGTCCATAAAAACTCCGCACTCCCGACACCGGTTATTCAAGTTACAGGATTCACTCTTGATAAACTGACGCATTCCCTTCCACAGCTGTCAGATTTTGTCCCACTCAGAAACGGGTTTTATTGTTTCCGCGCACAGGCTGACTGATATCACCATGTTGACCCTGATAGCTACACTGTAGTTGCAAGGGGAGTCGCCGACCTATATCCTTAATGAGGACTCACAACCCGTCACACGCACGATCGGAGTATCACACACAGCTTGTGCAAAGATGAGTTTCGACAAAATCTTCGATCTCACAGCTGGAGTGCATTTATATTTTTATGATTGATATAGCTGTGACCTGGTGGCAGATATTGCTCGTTTTGGCGTGCCACCGGGAATGCTCGCCGTCATCCGCCAATTCCACGACGGTATGCAAGCATTCGTGCGGCTGAATAATGGAGAGTGCTCGCATAAGTTCGACGTGGGGCAAGGTCTCAGGGAAGGATGCATGCTCGCGCCACTGCTGTTCAACATGTTTTTTACGGCGGTACTGCGTGTGGCCGAGAAACGCTTCCTCTCTGATGCAGCCATCACAGACATCATGGTGCAGCTCCAGCGAAAGGAGGAAGGCGTGAGAAAGGGCACTCAACGCACAGGCAAATTCGACGGACGTAGGGGGGAGGAGGGGGAGGGGGTGCAGAGATTGTGGGGTATGCTGTACGCTGACGATGCGGGCATCGTAACGCGATCATCAGAAGGGCAGAAGAGGATGATGACGGTGATCGTGGCTGCGTGTTCGTCGTTCGAGCTTAGAGTATCCGAGACAAAAACAGAGATAATGTGCCCGGGAACCAAAAGCGGGGGGAAGGTGTCCTCCACGATCAATGCAGCCGGCCAGGTATACAAACAAACAATCCAGTTTGTATACTTGGGCGGGGCTATCACTGCAGACAGAGACCTTAGTATTGCAATATTGCGGCGTCTTCACAGGGCTTGGGCGTGCTTCCAGCGGTACAGTATGGAAATTTATGATCGCCCGGGTGTGCGTTTACGGTTGAAGGTGCGGTTGCTGAAAGCTGAGGTGGTCGAGATACTGCTGTACGGTTGCATGAGGTGGAGCCCAAAGAAGCCTGGCTATGACAGGCTACGACGGGTTCACCGCTCCATCCTCCTCTGATGCCTTGGATAGCCGAAACCGAAGCGCGACGACCACACCCTATTGTACGCCGACGCGCTTGCCCAGACAGATTCCGA
This sequence comes from Undaria pinnatifida, assembly GCA_012845835.1. NCBI lineage: Eukaryota > Phaeophyceae > Laminariales > Alariaceae > Undaria > Undaria pinnatifida. The sequence goes on along the minus strand of JABAKD010000016.1, from coordinate 22,072,794 downwards.
GAGCGTTGAGGCGATAGTACGCGAACAGAAGATTTTGTTTGCGGGATTCGTAGCACGTATGGGGGAGGAGCATCGGCCACAGAGGGTGATGTTTGGCGAGTTTGTTGGGGGTAAGAGCTATTTAGGGGCCAAGAGAAAGACTGGATGGACCATCTGAAGGAGGATATGGCGGTCTTTGGAATGAAATTCGAAGGATGGCGAAAGGCTGCCCAGATTGCTGGCAGATGGTTTCGAAGAGTAGAGGAGGGAGTCGAGTTGTTCATGCAGAATTGGCATGAAACGGAGACACGCAAAGCTGCAGAGCGACGCGCAAAGGCTGCAGCAGCGGCATCCACCTTTGGCATCTCTAAGCGGCTTGGGGGGGGGGCGGGGAGGGGGATGAAGGAAGGGGGGATGGGGGGAAGGGGGGGCGTCATGCCCAAGAGACTGACGTCTGGGTTTGGCCGTCATCGTATTGAATGCTGTGGGCCTTCTAATGGCCGTCACAAGATAGCATAAGACCGCTCTGATTTCTTCGCCATGTTGCGTTCTCTCCCAGGTGCCATTGATGATGGACGTGATACCCTCTGTTAGCCCAATGCAGTTCCTAGGGTCTGCTAGCATGACATTATTCATTCTTTTTTATCTTGTGTCGATTTCTCTTCTTCTATTTTCCTTGCCTTGCTTCCTCTTCTTGTCGTGTCTTTTCTTGCTTTTCTTTTCTTTTTCTTCTATTTTCTTGCATTTTTCGTAATGTTTAGTTTTATTCTCTCTTCTTTCCTTTTTTTTAGCTTATTTTCTTTTATTTGTTCATTTCCTCCAAATGACTTACGCCTGTCGTGCGTATGCGTAGTGATTGATACTACGCGTGATATATACGTGGTAGTCTTCCTGGGGTGGCAATCGGAATCGTTGGTTTCTCCAGGCGTGAGTAATGAGACGTATGCAGCAGCACCGGCATGGACCTGGCACATCGTAAACTGATTCCCGATTTCACTTCTATATGTCTCTGGTTGAGGCATGAATTGCGTCAGATTTGATATATGCGTGTACCACCTTGGGTTGTGTGTTTTGTTTCATCGGGGTATTCCTCAGCTCCATAGTGACTGGAGCCTGTCCTGTGACCACGCACTTGATTATGCGAGTTATTGTGAGAATAACAACAACAACAACATCAACAACATCAACAACATCAACAACAACAATAACGACAACAACAACAACAACAACAACAACAACAATCATCACTAGCTTGGTGGAGGCATGAATTGCGTCAGCTATGATATATGCGTGTACCAACTTGGGTTGTTTGTGTTTTTCCCTGCGGTATCCCTCATCTCCACAGTGACTGGGGCCTGTCCTGTGACCACGGACTTGATTATTGGAGTTAATGTGAGAACAACGACAATCATCACTACTAGCTATTTAGACTAATTATTGATACCATATTATGCATGTTTGTAAAGTTCTGTACCAGGTACGAATTTCACACTTCCATCCCAACTACGAATATACGTCCAACAGCCATCAAAGTAAAGTACCCGATTTTAGAGGACACCAACTACTCTGTTTGTCCGGAATACTGCCCCTGTTTTTGTGATCCCAACACCAGCAGTATTATGCTCACTACTAGCTACTGGGGGTGAACATGCAGCAAGGAACAGCCCACTACATGGAAGAATGATGGGCGGGCCGGGCCGACGGCCCGGCCGGCCCCAACCCCGGGCCGCTCCACTAGCGTCGGCCTATGACAAACCCTGGTTATTTTTGAGTTCAGAAATAATCGAGGCCAGAAATCAGCGGGTTTGGTGATTTCTAAGCCCAGAAATAACAGCCTTTCGAACCTCTCAGACTTGGGATTATTTGACTTTTTTTGGATACTGTTGTTGTTGCCTCACATATAAAATATTGTCAAACATCTAGAGTCTGTGGTCACACGAAGGTGATGAGCCCTAGGTAGATCCGATAAACCAAATGTAATCAAAATTCGTCTGGTAAATACTACGCTTTCTCGCCTACGACGCACGATACGAAGAAGGCGCACAAAGACAAGTGAAAATGTCCATGTGCAAACTAGGCTCACATTGCCGCGGGTATCCACTCAACTACAGGATAGTCTGATGGTATTAGTGGGGTATTAGTCTAGTCCGTTTCACCACTTCCAAAAAGTTAACCAATACCTTACCCACACTAAGCCTTATGAAAATATATTTCCCCCGCCCCCACAACTAACCAACTCGCGGCTACAAAAAACAACGGTTGGGCTGTCTGCACTGTACGAACCGCACGGAAATCGTGAGCACAGACGAACGCACCTGCTGTCTGAAGTGCTGTCAGAGTGACGACCCGCGGGCCAGCAGTGAAACAAGAGCAATCGAGCCATAAACCACAAATGTAAATATCAACGATCGCCCTGCCTTCCCGAGTTATTTGACAGGCTGCAGCGCTGCTACGACGCCCGTGCCTGAAAATTGAAAATTGCGGGGGTTGTTCCCAATGAAGGGTGTAGTCTAGACCTAGACTACAACTCTTCTACAAACTCACAAAGATCAGTGACACAAGTAACATGTTATACTACTGCCTCGCGAAAAAACACTAAAAAAACAGACGATCGCTTCTCTCATCATGAAGATGGTGTGCCTGCGGGTCGTGGGTCTCCGTGTGTGTGCCATCCTCTTGCTGTGGTTCTCCATGGCGCCGCGTCATCGCCTTAGCTCACCCGGCCCGCTCCTTCGCACTTGCTCTCGTTGACCCTCAATTCAAATCAGTTTCCCTCTGCCCCCCCGTCTAAAAGACACAAAATGATCCACGCAGCTTGCGGTCCTCATCTGCTAAACAAACAATCTCGTTCAGGGAGAGTTCTATCCGTCTCTTCCCTGCCGGTCGACGGCCAGTCGCCCTCCTCCTTTGTCGTCGAATCCACCCTCCTGCCGGCGCAGTTCCCCCCACGAAAACCGAAACTGCGCTATAGCGTGGTTCGTGGTGGCGCCTGCCTCCGCGCGCAAGCATCCCGATTAAGCATTGCTGCTCCGCCGCAGCTTCCAAAAAAAATGCTCGAATCGTAGGTGACCATGCCCAACGCACCACGTACGACACAACTCTACCCCCACGCCTAAGACTCGCGGCCACACGCAGCAGCAAGAAGGTTACACTCCTTGAAGGTGAGTCCGGCCATACACCCGCTAAAAGACCCCCCTCCCCACTCGCTACAAGCCTGATAGGGAATGCTTCGCAGCATGCCTTACCGAGGCGGCAAGGGGAACGGAGGTAGTACCTCGTCCCAAATATGATTTACCTGGCTCAAAATTCCCCACCTAAAGTATAAATACCATCACTCACCATAGTAGTGGACAAAAAATATGACACCTCCAAACAAAAACTCACCCATGATATTGTATATTACGAATGCCAACAACGCCGCTTGCAAAGATGAGTATTGACCTGAAATTCGTCGAACTCACGGCTGACGTGTCATATACTCCGGAATATTATTTATGAAATATCACATGCCATCACTGCCTGTACTGTAGCTAGTATGATACCTGGCTGCTGTGCACGCCACGCATCATCCACAACAAAGAATCACAAACGTACCTACGACAGCATACCGCGCTCGTTGTGTGCGAGAGAGAGCTTCGTCCTCACACAAGCGCAACAGCAGCACCACCACCACCATCGATACCGCCACAGACACAGCACACCAGCACCACTGCAGCAGCACAGCAGCAAAGACAGCAGCAGAGGCGGTGGTGACCTAGCGTCGCTGGCGACAATGTGCGTGCCAGATGGTCAGAAATAAAGACGAACGGTGAAACAAAAGCTATCAATAGAAATACCACTGCTGTGGGTGGTACAATTTGCCGAGTCGAACCTGGGTTACCCCAAACCCTCAAAACCACTTTTCAAAAAACAGAAGCCTTCATAATGCACTACACTGCTGTGGTTGGAAGGGGAGTCGCCGACCTCTAGGACACAAAACCCGTAATTTCGCGCGATCTGAGTATCACACACAGCTTGCAAATAAATATGAGTTTCGACAAAATATTCAATTTTACAGCTGGAGATTTTATTTTTTCATTAGTGTGTTTGCGAAAGTACGTTTTTAGAAGTTCATTGTTCAAAAATTGTCCCGAAGTTAAGATTTGCGGTAAATTTCTGAAAAAAAGGCAAAGATGTACTTCATCGAAGGTAGGTTTTGATCAAAAGTTGCGGTAAATTTTGTCTCTGTTTTATTGGCCTACAACGCACCGAGCATTTGTCCGAGGCAGAACGCCTCTGCAAGGGCCTAATAGTGCCCCAACCACGGGACAAACAGGACAGGCACCGCTGTTTGCACAGCAGCAGCACAAGCAACGAACGCACGGAAGATGGAGAGGGTAGTACCCTGAGCATGACGCGCAGGCGTAACATCAGAGATATGCAGCAGGCCGGTGATGAACCGTCTGTTGCTGCCCTCTGCGTCCGTGACCAAGGGTTCAGCGCTTGCTGCAAGCTGTGGTGAACTTCTCGCAGCTGGCGGAGTCGAACGCACGCGGAGAGGAGCCTCAACGCAGAGAGCGACACCACGCGCCTTGATTGCGGCTATCGTGTGCCACATCTGGCAAGATACGACTCGTATCGGTCCATCTGTGCGACAGCAGCCACCGCGCTTCTCCAACGTCACCGCGACTGAAGCGTGGCATGACTTTTGGTTTAGAGCAGAGGAGCGGAAACTCCTCTGCCATAAACCGCTGCGTGCACTGCGGATTCTTCGCAGGGTGGTGCTTCGCAATAACAGGTCCACGTTTCATGGGGAAACTGCGCTTCGCCTTCCCTTCCGTCGCATGAGGAAGGCGTTGCTCTGCTTGTAGCACGTGTAATGAGGTAGTCCCTGCTCACAAGGAGTTTTTACGCGCGAGACAGACCGCCATACCTCTGATTTGTAGTCTGTTGGGTGCTTGCATGTATTACACCGTGTACCAGGTATGCTGCACCTGGAACGAGAGGCTCGAGACTGGAGTACGTACAGCGAGTACTCGTATATCGTATAATCATCCTGTTGACCCTGATAGCTACACTGTAGTTGTAAGGGGAGTCGCCGACCTATATCCTTCATGAGGACACACAACTCGTAATGCGCGCGATCGGAGGATCACACACAGCTTGCAAAGATGAGTTTCGACGAAATCTTCGATCTCACAGCTGGAGTGTATTTTAATTTGTATAATACTACGAGTACTCGTACTGCTGCGGCTGTATGTACTCGTACGTATATTACAATCGCGCACATCCCCGTTTCCCTTCTAAATTTCGGAGGCGTCGCCTGCAGGATTTTGTTTACCGCTAGCGCAAACACACACCAAAAACTCGGTGGGAAGGCAATTTACTTTTTTTAGCGGAAGGCAAGTAAATATTTAGAAACGTATTTTCGCAAACACTCTATTGTAAAAATTATAATACACTCCAGTCCAGCTGTGAGATCGAAGATTTTGTCGAAACTCATCTTTGCACGCTGTTTGTGATACTCCGATCGCGCGTATTATGGGTTGTGTGTCCTCATTAACGATATAGGTCGGCGACTCCCCTTGCAACTACAGCAGTGTAGCTTTCGGGGTCAACATGGTGATTTTAGTCAGTCTGTGCGCGGAAACTATATAAAAAACCGTTTCTGAGGGGGACAAAATCTGACAGCTGTGGAAGGAATTTCATCAGTTTATCAAGTGAATCCTGTAAGTCGAATATACAGTGAGGGGAGGGCGGAGTTTTTAAATATGTTAGGGCCTGATTTTGATCAAACGGGGGAGCGGGATGGGGGGAGGGGGGGAGAGGGGATGGGTGGGGCAGGTCATTTTGTTCGTGGAAACTATAAATATTTCTTGTAGAGGAGGGGGCGGGAATGTGGCGGGGCGGGGCTGGGGCGGGGGGGAAGGGCTTTATTTAGGTCGCATAGATGTAGGGGTTTGCTATACGCGTGGTGCTAGGTCTAGGCGATGGAGCGGGTGGTGGGGAAGGTGGGGGCGTTGGGGTCGGGGGTGGGTTAGAATTTCAGCAGCGGCATGGACGGCTCTGAGAAGATAACGAGGCGACATCCAGGGCGTGGAAGTGTTTATTTTTCTGGCGGATTTCGATAGTATTGTAACAGAAGTAGTAGGTGGGGGGTTTAAGCAAGAAAGAGCGAGAAAAAAAAAAAAAAAAAAAGGCCGTGGGGGGGTGGGGAGGGGGGGCGATGGATTTTCAAGCAGTTTAGGTCACATATCATATTCAAATCAAGGATTTGTTCGACACTGATATTCGCAACATTGTGTGTGTTCCTCCGATCGCGCGTATTAATCATACATGTAGGGGCTTGATATACGCGCGGTGCTGGGTCTAGGCGATCGTGCGGGGTGTGGGGAAGGAGGGGGCGTTGGAGGGAGGAGGGGGGAAAATGAAAACTACGTCATTGATGGCTCGAAAGATAATGACGTGATATCAATTGCTTAGAAGTGTTTATTACTCTGACCGATTTCGATTCTAAGTGGGGAGTTTAAACGAACTGGGCGGAGAACAGAGGAGTGGGGGGTGGGAGATGAGTCGGATCTACGGCATGGATAGCTAGATAGATAATGAGATGATATCAGCTGGCTGGTAGTGTTTACTACTGTGGCAGATTTTGATTTCAGGTCGTGGTGCGTTTAAACATAAGGAATCGGGGGGGGGGGGGGGGGGGGCGAGGGGGGGGGCAAGTATTTCAGTATGTGCGCGCGAAAACAATATACCCTTGAAGGGGACGAGTCTGACGGTTGCAGCAAAAAGGCACCCCTTTATATCACCCGCCTGGTGATGTTTATTTTTCTAGAAGGATTGATGTTACATGTAGTATGCAAATTTTGTATAGACGCCCGCTATATCAGATGCAGTTATTGCTGGAGCCTCAAAAATACTAAAATGTTCGCCAAAAAAAATAGTCCAAATTTTTCAATATTAGTAGGTATTTTAGTGGTAGTTTCATCCACTGTGAAAACAAATTTATGTCGTGACTCCCTATTCTGGCCGTCTGTCGTATACCTGCAATATACAGGTAACAAAACACCATTTACTGGTGAACTCCAAATATACTATATTTGGGAGAGATACAGCAATGAATGATTATTGTAAAAATCAAAGTACACTCCATTCACCTGTGAGATCGAATATAGGCGGTTGCCTCGTATGTCTTCTTCGAGTTGCCAACGATTGTTCGTCGTCGGTTGTTGGCTGGCGTCGAGAGTTCGATGTCGCCAGTTGGGTTGGGAGTTGACTCGTGTATACGGATGTTAGCGTGGGGTTGCCGGCGGGGCAGCCCCGGGGTATTCCCATCTCCAACCCCCCTCTCCTGGCGGGGGGTTGCGCATTAATATATACAACTTCGAAAGCAAAGTGCAAAAGTTCAATTTTTAAAATAATAGTAGGTAATTTAGTGGTAGTTTTATCCACTGTAAAAACAAATTTATGTCGTGACCCCCTATTCTGGCCGTCTGTCGTATACCTGCAATATACAGGTAATAAAATACCATTTACTGGTGAAACTCCAAATATACTATATTTGGAAGAGATGCAGCAATGAATGGTTATTGTAAAAATCAAAATACACTCCACCTGTAGATCGAATATTTTGTCGAGACTCCTCTTTGCAAGCTGTGTGTGATACTCCGATCGCTCGTATTGCGGGTTGTGTGTCCTCATTAAGGACATAGGTCGGCGACTCCCCTTACAACTACAGTGTAGCTATCAGGGTCAACATGGTGATGTTAGGCAGTCTGTGCGCGGAAACTATAAAACCCGTTTCTGAGTGGGACAAAATCTGACAGCTGTGGAAGGAAATGCATCAGTTTATCAAGTGAATCCTGTAAGTCGAATATCCGGTGAGGGGAGGGCGAAGTTTTTATAGACGTGAGGGCCTGATTTTGATCAAAAAAAGGGGGGCGGGAGGGGGGAAGCGGGGGAGGGGACGGGTGGGGCAGGTCAGTTTGTGCGTGGAAACTATAAATATTTCCTGTGGAGAAGGGGGGGGGGGGGGGGTGTGGCGGGGGGGGGCCGGGAGCGTGGGGGCAGGGCTTTAGGTCCCATATATGTAGAGGCTTGCTATACGCGCGGTGCTGGGTCTAGGCGATGGTGCGGGTAGTGGGGAAGGAGGGGGCGTTGGGGGCGGGGGTGGGTGGGTGTTGCAGTAGCGACATGGACGGCTTTGAGACGAAAACGAGGCGATATCCAGGGCGTGGAAGTGTTTATTACTCTGGCGAATTTCGATGGTTATGCAATAGCGAGTACCGGATACTGCATTATGTATGTACACTGATCGTACATATTGCCTTTGCGGCAAACACGCGCCATCAACGCATTGCAACGAGCGAGAACCTCAAAAATATAGAAGGGAAAGAGAAAGACATTATAATTCAACAAAGAAAAACAAATAATAATGTTGTTGTTGTTGTTGTTGTTGTTGTTGTTGTTGTTGTTGTTGTGGTTGTGGTGGTTGTTGTTGTTGTTGTTTTGTTGTTCTCACATCAACTAGCACAATCAAGTCCGTGGTCACGGAACAGCCTCCATATGTAAACAATGTCGACTGACACCACTGCACCATACAGGCAACAGCTCTCTTCTAGGTAACGCGGCGTCAATCGTCGTATTATCATACGAATTATACGCATTTGATATCACGTCATTTTTTTTCTATATATCCATGATGTAGCTGTGCTCCCCCCGTCCTCCAACGCCCTCTCCATCCCAACCACCCGCACGATAACCTAGATCTAGCACCACACATATAGCAAGCCCCTACACACATGCGTAATACGCGCGGTCGGAGCATCACACACAAGCTTGCAAAGATGAGTTTCGACCTAATCTTCGATCTAACAGCTTGAGTTTTTTTTCATCATATATAACCTAAGCCTTTTGATTATCCTTCCCGCTCTCCACCGACCCCCCTTTCCCGACCCGCTGAACACCCTCCCCCCCCCCCTCTCCCCTTTTTTTTCTTATACCGCTTCCTCTTCCTCAAACGCCCCACCTGACATCAAAATCTGCAAGAGCAATAACCACTTCCACGCACTTGATATCACATCATTATATTTCCAGAGCCATCCATGCCGCTGCGGCAATGAGATCCAACCCCCCCCAACGCCCCCGTCCTTCCCCACCACCCGCACCATCGCTTAGACGTAGTGCAACCCTTATAGCGAACCCCTGCGCCTACGCGACGTAAAGATGTAGTGTAAAATCCCTTTCAACCCCCCCCCCCCCACCCCCCCGCCCCCCGCCTCCCACCCCGTCGAACACTCTGCCCTCTCTGTATGGGTTGTACGACTTGCAGTGTATACATCATAAATTGGTGTATTATTTCCAAAACAGTTACGTTCATCCCCTTTAAGGATTTGATATTTGCACGCACAGATTGAGCTGCTCCGCCTGCCCCGGCCCTCTGCCCCCCCCCCCCCAGCTCCCCCTTGGTCAAACCCAGGCCCCCACGTCCCTAAATATTTCGCCCTCCCCTCACCGGTTTTTCGACTTACAGGATCCACTTGATAGACCGACGCATTTCCTACCACAGCTGTCAGATTTTGTCTGCCCCCTCAGAAACGGGTTTTACAGTTTCCGCGCACAGACTGACTAACATCACCCTGTTGACACTGATATCTGCACAGTGGTTGCAAGAGGAGCCGACGAACTATATCCTTAATGAGGACACACAACCCGTAATAAGCGCGATCGGAGTATCATACACAGCTTGAAAATATGAGTTTCGCCAAAATCTTTTATCTCACAGCTGGAGTGAGTGTATTTCATTTTAATACTTTCAGGCAAAATGTAATATCTATGCAAATATCTCGTGTCGTTTTATTTAATAATCAGACGGTCGCCCCGGTGGTCTAGTGGTTTTACCCTCAAATGCTACAAACGTTTGTTTGTTTTTGAGTTCGATTCCCACCATGATGATTGAGATTTGACATTATTACTTGAAAATATTCAAAAACAAAGGGTATCAACTGCCGAGAGCGCCTAAACTAGCAGCGTCGGCAGTAGGTACAAATCGACGTGAATCAACGAGGAAAGAAAATGATGCAGTCCTGTCGCGATAAATACAAGGAAAAAGAAGACACGCGCCGAAGTGGGGAGACAGGAGGAGGCCACGCTGAGCGACCCCGGATCTGAGTTACTACTAGGAGGGAGCTCGAGAGTGGTGGGAGTATAATAAATGGGATGAAGCAAAACAAATGTTGCAAAGGTATGCTATGGCTGCCACACACATCACCCCTATCTTTCCCCGAGATTCTTTTATCCGTGTGTCATGTGTTCATTCTTCTATTATTGGTTGGTTTTTTTTTTCAGGTGCAGTTACGTAGACTAGTAGCACAGCCTGAAAAAAATACTATATTATAAAAAATGCACTTTCCAGCTAGCTGTGAGATCGAATATTTTGTCGAAACTCATCTTTGCAAGCTGTGTGTGATATTCTGATCGCGCGTATTACGGGTTGTGTGTCCTCATTAAGGATATAGGTCGGCGACTCCCCTTGCAACTACAGTGCATGTAGCTATATAGTCTAGAGCGCCTGTTTGTTTTTCCGAAGTTGCACTTTCATTAGTCGGAAATGTAAAATACTGAGGATCGACCTTTCCGCTATGCGCATAGTCTAAACGAAAAACTACTACCACCAGTGGTGATATTTTAGTCTCTTAAGTAGAAACCACACACGGCACTGCTGTCAGTAGTCGTCATGGTAGAGGTCTGACACTCCAAGCAATATTTTCGAGGCGACACGTCCGATTTCGACAACGTGAAAGCACCCGCGAAGCAAAGACAGCAGATTCACATATTATTGCGCTTTCCCGAGTAGAAACAGAGAAGAAGCGCTACGCCAACGTCCCGTAAAGCCACCACGCATCTATCTTAGACAACACGGCCGCAACGAGAGAATGACTTCTCTCTTATTAGATTTCCTTCTTGCCCGTGACCACGCACATCAATCGATGCGACAACCTTGACCTCGCCGGCTGACATGCCCCCATGTCGACGCCTGATGCAAACCGGCTTTGCATCCTGTCGACTCCAAACCTCCATTCATTGCCACGGGGACAGCAGTGCAGTCTCTTCATTGATGCCGAGTACTCTTTTTTGTCCGGTTCGCCTAAAAATAGAGACGAAGCAGGTTCTCAATGCTCCTTTCGGTGTTTTTGTTTGACATACGTCAACTTTTACTTGACGGCGCATTTAACAACAGCGCGCGGTGTGTTTCGCATATATCCTTGCGTTCTTTTGTGTTTATGGCGTTTTTCTCTTGTCAAATAATGCACTTCATAATATCATGTTCGTACCAAACTCTTGGCATTACTGCATTGTAAAGTTCCATGAATGTAAAATCGGACAGATACACATTAACTTTGTCGGAAGTGCTGTGCCGTGCCCAACCCGAAGCATGGGCGCCGTTGAATGCCGGCGCCCATGCAGAGCCCTTGTACATACTTTTTAGTAGACGCACGACAACATAAAAAACACTACTGCTGTTGCTGTTTTTACGGCTCGCAAAAGTGTCTCGAGTCTTTAACAGCGTCGTTACTGGCCATACAGCCGCCGATTCAGTAATTTTTTTCGCTAGCACTGTGGGGTGGGCACAGCCCACGCTGGTGGTGTGGCGCCCACCGGCGGCGCGATCGCTTGCGATCGCGGAGGGGTGACAAATATTTCTATCTCGAGTGGTGTTTTACAACAAACTGTTCGTCCGCGGATATCAGGGAAGAAAACCGGAGCGGAATACAAACACACGGACAAACTGTTTGTCCGCGGATATCAGGGAAGAAAACCGGAGCGGAATACAAGACTCACGGACAAACTGTTTGTCCGCGGAATTCAGGATTCATCGCACATAATTAGAGGCCCCACGTCAAAAGCACTCGCTTTTGCTTTTTTTTGTTTGTGCGGCTCTGTAAACGTCTGGAGTTCTTCAACACACTCGTAATCCGGCGGACAACGGCCGATTCAGCCCATTTTTTGCTGACAGCGTGGGGTAGCCACAGCCCACGCTGTTGGTTCGGTGCCCGCCCGCGGTGCGCCCCATGTATCGCTATTTTATTTCCTAGATCATTGTCCTATTACTGTCTATTTATTGTATCATTCTAGTCCTTTGTTGCCAGAGATGTTGGACTGTTGTTCTGGTGACCACCCATATATGACATAATTGTTTTTAAAAGAGATGTGATTCAGCTTCTAAACCGTATACTCTAGTCGATTTTCATCGCCTTAGTGATGATCGCGACCAAGGCCGTGGTATTTTCCAATTTGAAATATATATCTTACAGGGCAGACGACAGGAATTGGTATACCGCCACCATTCCGCGCCGCTGTGCGGTACAGCAGAATGCACATAGGTTTTGACCCCGATCCGCGACGCCGATTGGTCAAATCAGCCTCGTTCCGGTATTGCGGTGGGGACGCTCGGCAGGTTTCCGGCTTTGGGGCGGCCATTTCCCCCCTTGGGGCAAAAGTACATTTACTTTGTTATGGGACTTGCCTTTGGCCTTTAAGAAGTATCCAAGCACGTATCAGGCCCACTATTCAGGAGAATGCCTCATTAAGTCGATAGGCACGTTTCAGCGCATTCGGACACCTCGGGCATATGCCTATCTATTTGCCTATCTCACATTTTGTCGCCTGCGGCGTGCCTATCTCTACGTGCGTTTAAGAACCTCCGGCGTTGCTAAAAGGCTATGGCCTAACCAAGCTACCATGGCCCAAGAAAACCGCTGAAAAAACTAATTACTCCAATGAGGTAGAGAGTCGCCCGTGCGAGTGACTTGAACATTGTCTACGAGGACACTCGAAATGAAAAAATATCAACACCAACTAGACCGATAGCCACCAAGATTTAGTCTTATTGCGTTCGCCAGGGAATCAACTTGTTCTCTAGTCCCACCTTGCGTTTTGCTTGACGTTCTCCTAGGACTTGATGCCGGTCAGATAGAGAGGTTTCCCGGCGATCGAACTCGGCCAAAATTGTTGCACACCTGTTATTATTGATGCACGCGGAAACGAACAATACCGACAACGTGAAAGCTCTAGAGGACGGTGGGTCATTGGAATATCCAGGTTCGGATTCAAAGTGTACATCACTAGACTACAGAGTGACATAGCTCCACTAGATTTGTCTGAACACTGAATGAATGAGAACACATATTGGAAGAGTCTGCTGGTGATACGACATGAATGTTACACGTCAGCCGGAGGGGACTATCAACAGGGGCAACAATGAACCATTCATTGCTTCGCCTAGGCAAACGCCAGGGAACGGATACGACTTGAACACACCGTTTGTAATGTGAAGTTGAACCATTATACACACGGTGGCCCCGATGGTCTAGTGTTTATTCTCGGATACATTTAGTACTATTAAAATGGTGTTGGTCCCTCATGTCGATTCCCACCATGATGGGATTTGACGTTGTTTGCAAAAACGCATGCACAAAGGGTCAACCTTTCAGAGCGCCTATCATCGTGGGGAGGTACAATCCAACGCGAGTCGACGAGGGAAGAACTAATCTGGATTATTCTCGCGATAACGATGAGGGCACGTGCCGTAGAGGGGAAGAATAGGGTCAATGTAACCCCAAATCTGAGTTACTACTGGGAAGGAGGGCTAGAGTATAGAGCAAGATTAAAAATGGAACGACGAAATACGGGAAACAGATGTAGAAGCCGGCCGCCACGTTGGTATTTTTTGTTGTTGTTATCTCCGAATACTACCAGCGTTGGTCGTTGAGCTCGAATACCACTACTGTGGTGACGTTTTACTTTGGCTTTCAACAGATGAAGTGCAAAAAGCGCCTAGTTGCGTGGATAATAGGTGCAGTTATTCTCGACGCGAGTCGAGGAGGCAAGAAAATGCAAATGTTTCAGGCCACGATAAAAACCAAGACACGATCCTCAGTGGGGAAGGGGTGAGAGGTCCACCTATGTTGCCCAGTTTCTGTGTTGCTATTGGAAAGGAGGGTGAGAGTAAGACGAAGATAACGCATGATATTCGGGAATATGTATATTTCATAGACTATAGCCTTTACTTCGTTGAGAAGCGCCGTGAGTCAGAACAAGGCAAAACAACGTGCTTCAAAATCGAAACAACACAGAAGTATGTTATGCATGGCGTAAGTAACATGCGCTGCGGGCACACTTGCCGTCTTCAGGGTTCGACGAAGAATAATGGGTGGTGTGAATGTCGTTTCGGGCAGTGTGTAGAACCCTTCTCGCTTGCTTGCGCTTGGCATAACACTCATTGCGTCGCCAGTTTGGCTCACGATCGGATACCTACCCGAACCAGCGAAAGCGCCCAGCCACTACTACTGCTGTAGTAGTGTAATGCGGCCAGCCACTACTGCTGTTGTAGTAGTAAAATGACCAATTTGAAAAAAAATAAAATAATCATCACCCCCCCGTCAGGATAGGTTAACGAAATCGACAACTCGCTCTCAATTACCATACATAGTCTATAGGTAGGTTTGCCGACCTGTGGTCTCGATGACTTGCGCCTCTGTTGCTGCTGCTCCCTTAGTATTCCTTGACACTGCGACCAGGATCGCTCTAGTATATTTTATTGAAGGAGCTCGGGGGGGAACGTGCTGCGATGGTGTGATAGGGAGGGGGCAGAAGAATATCGTGGGCAAACGGCTGACGTGGCTTAGGCGTGTTTATCGATGAGTGACAGGTGCCTAGGTCGTAGGTGTGCGTGCCGGCATACTCGGCATGAAGTGGGTTTGCGAAGAATCACGAAATAAAATCTAAGAATTACAACCATCCCGGTAGCCGTTACGCGTACATGCACGTCTGCAAAGTTCGTCGGATTGCCAGTATCACCTGTCATCACCCATTACGTAGTGAGTTTCGAAAAAAAAAAATGCTAAAAAAAGAAATAGTCGGCCGTACTCCCATGGTGTTACCTAATCTCTCATAAGGGTTGACCAATACATTTTTTGTGGGTAATGCTATTTGCGACACCGGTGTCGCAAAAAGTTTTTTGCGACACCACAGTGCGTTGGCGGCAGACACCCCAGATTGACTCCTAACTACCAAGAGTGTGTTGGCATGGCGTAGGGCTAGGATTGTAGCTATCGCGCAGCCAAAACGGGCCAGTACTCGAGGAGGTATGTGGTATTTGGGGCAAATGAAAAATGTTGAGACCGTGTCGCAAGTAAGCTGTTTCGGACACGGTGTCGCAAAAAAGCCCGTTATGTGCGACACCGCGCTGCGTTCGCGGCAGACAACTCGAATTGACTCCTAACTACCAAGGGTATGTCGTCATGTCGTAAGGCTACCACTGAAGCTATCGCTCAGCCAAAACAGGCCAGTCTCCAACAAAACGCCAAAAAATATGATTGGGATCCCCTCCCCAAACACATGTGCTTGAGGCCGTACATGCCGTATACAGGGAGACTAAATGACCTAATTTAAATGTATTCGGTGCCGTACATTATGTGCAGAAAGGGGTGCACGTGCTCTAAACGGAGTAGCCCAGACTCAAATTAAAAATGTGGACAAGCACCAAGCCGAACTCGCGTTAGTCGGTGGCACTCGTCGTATATATTGAATTCGTGCAGTCGGACGCGGGTTTTCGTGTGTTTCAGCGCCACTAAAAAGCAAACTAGGGAACCTGTGTACAACGACGTACTCCACATCTACCCCGAGTTCCACTAGGTTGTTATGACATACGTCATTTCTCGCGATCTCAATAAGTCCCAGACAAAACAAATGGCCCCAAAAGTCGTCTGGAATAGGTGGCCGGCGCAAGCAGTACCCGAGCTCGTTGAGAGAAGATGTGGGGATGTCGGTGGACCTGCACAGGGAAGAAAGGAGGGGGCGGTTATCACGTGGTCGATCGTCCGCAGGAGGAGGAGGTCATGATAGCGCTGGTGGTACATCCGGCGATGGGGGGGGGGCATGGTGCAGATGGAGCGACCGGTGCTGCAGTTGTTGTCGAAGTTGATGCGGTCAGACTATTGCTTGCCTCTGCAGTGGGATCCTACCGCTGTCTCTGCTGGTGGGTGATTGCCTGTCTATTGAGCAGCAGCTCTCAAAAACGAGTATCTAGCTCGTAACTACCAGAACAGCAGTATGTAGTACCACGATCAAGTCTAAATTTTCAAGGTACCCGGTACTCGAGTAACGTATTTCTGCGGGATACCTTAGAAAATACGAAACAGACGCACAACGGTCAGGTTTCTCATTTGGGGAAGAGTACGTTCTACACCAACGTCAGGATCTACACTAACGTCAGATCATTTTTCCCGGTAAATTCCAGTCTGCCTTTCTTGTTACCCTCAGATACCCGGTTCTTATAATTAATAGCGTCCTGTACCGGATACATGTTTTTACTGGAGGATGTCGCCCCAGGTGTTCGGTAAGAAATACCAGGTAGCAGCCGGTGCTGTCGGGCCTACGGCCGTACCATGTACAGTGCAGGACGAAGCATAAGAAACTGGAGTACGACCCGGGCTGTGTTTTTTTTTGGAAAAGGATGCGTTTTACACGGACGTCGGCAATTTTGCTCTCGAACTCTTTTTGCCATAATATCATATATCATAGACTGGTTTCCTCATTACCCCGTTTCTAATTAGTCGTCCTGTTATGTACACTATGTTAATGCTTGTAACGTACTAGTACCAGGTACGCATCAGGTACACCTAGTACGTGGTGGATTATACCAGGTACAACCTGTCAGAACATAATATACCAGCAAGTAGATGCGCTGTTGTACAACAGTACATCCGCAGTACCGGACCATTGACGAGAAACAGAAATATGACCTGGACTGGGATTCTTATTTTGGAAAGGGTCACAGAAACAAAACCGTTCCCGATCCGCCCCCCCTCCGTAAATTCCAGTCTGGCTTTCTTGTTACCCTTTTATTGTTCAGTGGCATATACCTGGTACAGTGCAGGACATGTAGTATTGGTGTAATAAGCAAAAGGAATGTTGGCTCAGAATTGATTTCACCTAGAAAAGATGCGTTCTGCACTACAATAACTTCAGTACAACGGCCCCCGACTTCCCATGTGTGCTCTCCCCGTAACTTGTAAATTCGAGTCTGCTTCTTATTACCATGGAACTCGACGAATACCATGAGGATGTCATGATTCACGACACGGGCAACGAGAAGATGCTGCCCTGTGTTGAACCGCCATCTCCGCCACGCCCAGGAGCTACTGTAGTACAGCAGTACTAAATCACGCATCCTGCTGTTGTGTTCTGGTGTATGATGTTTACTCTAGAAATAAGCTCGCTTCAGTGTACGTTTACGAGTAGGTGAACACTTAAGGCTAGTCGTCTGGTCGGTATGTACATACAGTAGATTTTCTTACCCTACGTACTCGTACGCTCTCGTTCCGCTCTCCGGAGGCAGGCGGTGCTGTCGTCGTTTCTGGGGTGCAGACGTTGTGACACGTCCGGCCGTTCCGCTCATGCGTCTGTACTTCGCCTACCGGGAGGCGTCTTTGACGTCACAGGAGGAGTTTCTCGATCAGATCAAGCGTGAGATCTCCCAAGAGGCCGGCAGGCACAAACTGATTGGCTCAGATTCGTACAACAACTTGTAGGTACATCCTTCCGATTCCACGATGGCGCGCAACACGGCCAACATTTGTCTACGACTGGCTCCGTTCCGTGTTCGTCTCGGTGCCCGAGCAAACTCACCAGCGCAGCATACCAGAAGGGCGGCCGCTCTGTTGGCATTGCAAGACAACAAGAGACAAAGTTGTCAAAGGATGGACGCAGGAACTGACGCGGAGAGCTGTTCTACGTGTTTCTGTTGCGACCTCTTGGACTTCTGCTACAAATGCCGGAACTGCCGAGTGAACAAGAAAACGAAGCCTAGGGTGGGTTGTTTTTCAACTTGCTTTGTGATATTATTCAATTATTAAGCGCAGAAGCACCTGATGGCGCGCACAACCGCTTCTCCTAGCACAAGCTGCCAACCTGCCCTCTTCGTGTATACCGCTGTTCTCTTGTTGTGTTTGCCATCATCTCCAGAACTACCAGGCACGGGTTTCGGAGTTGTTACAAGGATGAGATGCGGGGGGTACTATCCCACTTTCCGTTTTTCGTCCACGACCTCTTCCCTTTTTTGCTTACAACGACCTCTGCAGTTCACCGCGACGTGATATTGGAGGTGTATGCCAACGTGGTGTACGCAATGGGCTTTAACTGGGTCAACCGACGCTTTGGCGCAAGCGTATCCGAGAGTGTTTCACGAATTAGAGGTAATATACTACAACAGTATATTGCGGGTTACAGGGCGGCGCTTGGTCAAACAGCGGCATTGAACGGTTTCGAGTGCTTCGATGATACGCACGTATACAATGGTACCTGTTCTTCAGCAATCTACCCGTTAACAGTGAGGTACAAAGCGATGGAGACAGCACCCGTGGCAAAACTCGACCAGCTCGTCCTAGGAGTGGAGGGCCAACTGTGTTTGGGCGAATTGAATGGGGAAAAAAGATGCGAGATAATACTTGTGGAGGGTGCAGGGTCTGTCCTTTCATTTGTCTGGCGAAGCTTAAGAATTGATAGTTTCTAGACCAAATCTGCATAGTTTTCTTTGCATGCATTCTCAGCGTAAATAGACGCGCGGGAATTGTATTCAGCGACGCCAACAGTGAGTCAACAAGATCGTTGACCGTGAACGCCTCCAACAAACTTGCGAAGCTGCTTTGAATGCGTGCTGCTGGCGCTGGTTTCGACTCAAGGCCCATTCAATGCGTTGCCACGTTCTTCAACAGGTTCGAGCAGGTATTACCGGTGTTTAGCAATGATACAGCACGTACTCCGGCGTAGTGGTCCATCCATCACCGATTTACGGTAGTCACACGGCCGCTTTACCTCCTTTATTGTTGCAACCAAAATGAAGCGGCAGGTCGCTTGGAAATAGTCCGTCACTATTTTTGCAGTAATAAGGTGGTTCTATTGCAGTGTCTTTCTATGACAGACCACCCAAACTACCCATGTACCCCTTGAAACCGGCGGTGATACATGCACCACGACCACATCAATGCCATGGAAACCTTGCGGCCATCTCGGGCACACGATGCGCCTGGCAGAAATCAGCTTCCCGATCTCGTGCAGTAGATATTGGAGGAACTCCAGGTGCTATGACGAAACCTTGGGTTCTCGGAGCACCCTCGTTTCAGTTCCCTAAGCCGATGGTAGAGAGCCAGGGTACTGGAGGACAGGCGGCGCACTAGCTAGGGTGGTCCTGTCACCATGAAAACCAAGTGCTCCCGCATTCGTCAGCATTGTATAACTTACGAGCACAATATGCGAGTCGGGCCTTCAAAAAAACACAAAATTGTTTTTGGCGGGGCAGTCGGCGCATTACAGACATAACTCAGTCGCGAAGTTAATATACCGAAGAATGAAAACGCCACTAGAGAGTTCGGCGGGAAGTGCAACTGCGTGGGTAGCGCAGACCACCCGGGAGGCTGTCAATAGGTCCTTTCAAGCAAGCGGTAGCACTGGGATGCGGGCTGAGTCGTTATCATTCCCCACTTTACGACGTGTGCAGCAACAGTGCATGAAGTGTGTAAGGCACTCCCTGGCGTTTGGAGAAGAGCGAACCAAATGGACAGCGCGTTGTCGGTGGAGTATATTTTTTTACTTGTTTGGGGGGGACAGCTTGGTCGTAGTTTAGTTTCGCAAATAAGCAGGTGGAATATAGGATGATGGTTACGGGGGGCTTGCTTTGGGTGCATTTCAGTGGGTGTTGACGAAATGTTACGCTTTTGCGTACCAATTCAGTCCTCTTCCTGTTTTGCTTGGTTGTCGTTTTTGTCTAAATTGATTATTGCTATGCACTATACAATATATATTATACGCTGTAGTTGTAAGGGGAGTCGCCGACCTGTATCCTTAATGAGGACACACAACTCGTAATACGCGCGATCGGAGTATCGCACACAGCTTGCAAAGATGGGTTTCGACGAAATCTTCGATCTCACAGCTGGAGTGTATTTTCATTTTTTATAATATATACCAGGTATGATCATTCTTTTTTTCGAGATGCCTTCAGAGTATTTTTGCATCCTGGCCTCAGTATGTCATTCGCGGAACTGAAATTCTCGGTCAAATTGCTTTGTTCGAGCGCCGTCTTCGGGGGCCGGCTCAAACGCCCCTCGCCCTGCCGTATCTGTTCCGCACCCCAACGTTTTCGCGGACGGATGCCGAGCGAGACAAGCGAGAAGTTGCAAAATTATCGCATGTCGAGGAGGAATTCTTGATATCTTGGTTGTATCTTGACGTCTGCAGCGCCTGGATGTTGTAAAATATTTTCATTATTTCCAAACGGTAGTTAGTTGCTAATGTTTGGAATGTTGCGGCGGCATACTCTCAAACTTTTGTTTTGCTTGATGTCTGCAGAACTTGAACGAATGAGACACGCCATATGTGAATAGCCTGTGAACACAATGGTTGTGTGAAGGCTCTGTCTTCTATGTGAAGGGATGCAAAGGTGGCACCGAAGTGTTTGTTGACATCACTTGTGGTAAGAAGAAAAAATATAGTTTGGAAGGGGCGCTTGAGGCCAAAGAGAAAAGGAAAAGAAAGCAGGGAAAGAAGGAGAGTTGGGAGAGTTGGGAGAGTGATCATGGTCGGTTGCATCACCACCTTATCATCACGGAAAAATGCCCATAGTACGGTAAAATACCGGGACAACGGGACAACCTCAACATACTCAAATCTACGTTTACATATAGGTTCCACCGAAGATTCAACGTAAGATTCAACGTACGATTTAACTGCATATCGTTTTCGTGCGGATAGACTGCGCATTAAATTAGATTTGAATCCGAGGTTCATACTTCTAACATGCCCCCATAATGCAAAGTCAGATCGCTAGAGAAGCCTCACACTTAAAAACCGAATTCGTAAGAAAATCAAAAACAAATGGGTCTCATATTCGGTCGGGTGTATCAACCGCGGCAATATGGATGTATCCATGTTATCCACACATTTTACTAGAAATAGAACGTTACAAGGAAATATACGTATAAAAGTAACGCTTGGTGTAATTACAGAGATGAATACCGTAGAAGATAAAATGCAAAGATACGTCTACTGGGGTTTTAAACGCGCTTTCTCAATTGTACGAAATAGATGAACAATACTAGACAAATATAGAGAATTTGGAACAAGTGTCCATCACGACAAAATAATACATTCTCACTATTCAGCTGTTTGTTTAATGTATTTACGTACTTCCGCAAAAATACAAAATCAGAAGGAAGATAGAACTACGAGTACTGATAGTACTGTAACAAACTATAATGGGTGTAGTCATAGTCCATCAACGAGCTATATCCCCCAAAAAAAGAAGAAACAAACAAACCAACGAACAAACGAAGGTCGCTGCTGTAAGTTAACCACGCCTCTTCAATATGATCATAGGATACGCATATAACGACAAACTGTCTGATACTAATCGTACGCTGAAGAGCATAAGAGAGACAGTCCTTTGTGAGCCTTCACTCCTAAATGCTGGAATATATACTCGTACGCATTTTCCGGTAGAACATGGCTTATTGCTGTACGATCGTTGACATAAAGTTCATATGACCCATAGTTCCAACTTTACTAATACGAAACTGGCGAGCAGTTGTAACTTTATGGTTGACAAAAAACTGCTGCACTAAGTACTATTCTCTACTTAAGTATGAATTTCAAGCGTAACCACATCTTCAGCGCCTGTCGC
Source organism: Undaria pinnatifida (assembly GCA_012845835.1). Lineage (NCBI taxonomy): Eukaryota > Phaeophyceae > Laminariales > Alariaceae > Undaria > Undaria pinnatifida. The sequence continues at coordinate 22,051,094 of JABAKD010000016.1, read as the reverse complement.
CGATTGTTGACGGGAGTGCCGTTTGGGTAGCTGTTAATGGAGCTCATTTGTAATAAAGGTAAAGGAGGGCTGAAGAAGCGGTTGGACAGAGACGGGAAGAAATTGTGATGCGATGTGTCGTACGTCGGCGTTGTTCTTCCCCGGTCCATTGCCGTCTTGTAGCTGAACTATAATAGGCCAATCGCTTGTCGGTAAATTGCTTATTCGGTTTGTGCGTGACACGCTTCTCCGTCGTCGGTACATCGCGGTTTGTCGGTGATTGAAAAGTCCGATAGCACGAGGCAGAATCAGAAACAGGCTTGATTTTTTCCCAGTTATGAAATGCCGCAATCTCGTATGGAACTCCATGAAACAATGATTTTTGTGATCTTGGAGGTTGCCTGAGATATTTTTCAAGGCAGTCTCGATGGTCAAAGGCGGTCTTGCGAGCTTGAGCTGTAGTTTCGACTTCAAGGTGTTGGAGCTTGGAAGGAGTTCCCCGTGCTGAAGTTGTTGATCTTCGAGCAGAGGTTGTTGGAGGTTGGCTTATCGCAAAATTTGGTGAAGATATCAGCAAGCTGATTTTTCGAAGAAACGAACAAGGTGATTACGATTCTGTCCGTTATCCAGTGCCTCAGAGCCGTATATCTTATTGCAATGTGTTTGCTCCGGTTGGAATAATTGCCATTCGCTGAAAAAGAGAAGTGCTCCTCTGTTGTCGGAAGATATCCTAAAACTCTTCAAGTTCGGCCATCCTAGCTCCCCGAGGATTTCTGATGGGCAAAGTCCGTTTTTCGCGCAGGTGTTCCAAGCTATGAGTTCCGCTTCGGTTGTGCTTTGAGCAGTGGTATTTTGCAGCTAACTCGAAGAGTGGATGACTCCTCCGGCCAACAAGAACATCGACCCGGTAGTAGACCTCATTTTTTTAGAGTCTTCCATATCATACGAAGCGTCGCAGTATCCGGTAAGATCGAACCTGCTGCCCCTTTTGTACACATTAGCCAGAATTGGTGTTCTTCGAAGGTATCGAAGGATCCTTTTAACCGCTGCCATATACACCGATGTGGGTTTTGCCATGTGACAAGCTGCTTGCATCGTGCTGAACGTCACGTCGTACCTCGTACATTGGGTAAGAATGACAAGACTTCCTACAATGGCTTGATAGAGCTTAGTCATTGCCTCGTTTAGAAGTACGCTTCCCTCCGGATGTGCGCTTAGTTCCTTTCCAATTCCAGGTACGTGTACCGGGTTGCAGTCACTTTTGTTGAAACGCTTAAATACCGAAAGTGTGTACTGTCCTGGACTGAGTTCGATCGTTTCGGCTGCCTTGTCGCGCTTAACGCCAATGCTCATAATTTGAGATACATCCCCGAGATCAGTCATAGCTAACTTTTCCATAAGCTCACGTCGAACCTCGGTCATGCTTGCATTTGATGGTCCAGTGACAAGTAGGTCGTCGACGAAGAGAGTTAGCATGATGTACGTGTTCCCACTTCCCTTGGTGTATACGCAGGAATCAGATGCCGCCGGCGTGAACCCCATTTTACGCAAGTCCTTGTCAATCGTGCTGTTCTAAACGCTTGGAGATTGGCGAAGTCCTTAAAGGCTTTCACGCAGTTTCATTACCAGCGGTCGGTTGTTTCTCTCGTCTGTCGTTTCAAAGCCTGGTGCTTGCTTGGTGCAGACGTCCTCTTCAAGTGTCCCGTTGAGAAATGCTGTTTGTACGTCCATGGCTAAAACTCGCCACTCCCTTGATGCCGCTATAGCCAGCCGAAGACGCTGACTTTCAATACGACAAACAGGAGCGAAAGTAGTGACACAATCCAGTCCATGCTGTGGAGCCCAACCATGTACCACAAGCCTTGTTTTAAAACGTCCGTCTGTTTTAACTCGAGATACCCACCGCATTCCAACGAGGGTGCAGCCCGGAGAAACCTTGGTGAATGGAAATAAATCGGCGACCTCGTGCTCGTCGAGGCTTTCGAGCTCCTTACGAATGGCTGCTTCTCATTCTTCTGATTGTGGTGAGGCTATGCTTGCGCGTACGTGTTAGGTACCGAAATAAAAGCCAGAGAATTTATTTTATCCATGCCCACAGCCCCAATGTACTGCGAGACAGCCTTGAACTGCTGTTTCGGGGAATCTAGGCATTGAAGTGCCTGCTGACGCGCTTTCGCTTGAGAAGTGGATGAGTGCAGCCTCATGTGAAACGGCTTGTTGCCGGTTGCGTCGGTGTCGCTAGTTTCTAGTGGTGAGATACCATGTTTGATGCTCTGATAGTCGTCCATGAAATCCGAGCCTGGCTCCAAATCAAAATCAGGGACTTCAGATCCTTCTTGCCCCCCCGAGTCTGCTGTTGGTAGAACAGTAGGCGGCTCTTCGATGAAGGAGACGTTGCGGGAGCTTGATATTCTTCCCGTGTAGCGATCATACACGCGGAAGGTAAGTTTGTCGCTGTCATAGCCGACGAGAACACCTTCCCAAGCCTTAGGTTAAAGCTTGGGGGTGTACCCTTCAACGTGCACAAATGCCCGAGTGCCGATAATCCTCAAAAATGAGAGGTCTGCATACTTCCCGAACGTACGATGGTAGGGTGTGCCGCCGCCGATTGCCGCGTGTGGTAATCGGTTAATTAGAAAAACTGCTGCCGAAGCTATTTCTCCCCATTAAGGTTTAGGAAGGTGTGCCTCATTGAGTAAACAGCGAGTCATGTCAAAATAATACGCCCGTCACGTTCCGAAACACCGTTCTGCTGCGGTGTGTACGGAGCCGAGAATTGTTGACGAATTCCAGTTGATTTACATATTCCTGAAAGCTGCCAGATGTGTACTCGCCGCCATTATCAGAACGTAGATGCTGCACCCTTAACCCTAGAGGGATGGCTATACCTTGAATGAATCTGCCGAGGGTGTGTAGCGTGTCACTTTTCTTTTCAATAAAGTAGACAGCTTTTAGCCTGCTGTGATAGTCGGTATACTTTGCCATTTAGGCGTATCTTCCGATCGCCTTGGGCGTCACAGGTCCGAGCAGGTCAGTACTCACTAGCTATCAACGTGCGCTGGAAGGGTCAGGCCGCGATGTTTAAGGGTGATTCTGTTGTGTGCTCTTGTTGACTTTGCGCGTTTCACACGCCGTCAGAGTGTCTGAAAAATTCACCCCACACACTTCAATGTCCTTCACCTTGGACATCACCTGTCCATTGGGGTGACCCAACCTCTTGTACCAAATATTTTTTGGAACGGTATTTGGCAGGTAAGTCGCTTTAGGAGTCGTCGAAGCATGAACAGCGAGGACGGTTTAAGGTTTAACGTTTTTGCCGGAGATCGTCGGGAACGCTGTCTCAGGTGTTCGGCGGGTTGAATCAGTGGTGAGGTCGAGGTGATACAAAGAAGGGCAGTGGCTGTCCTTACGTAAGGGTATAGCAAAAGCACCCATGTCAAGATACGACTGCGTGGCGATGATCATAGTGACCCCCCTCGCAGCAGCTGATCCCCCCGAAAAACGGTGCCTGCCTAGCCCAGGTACGATCGTGACAGGAAGCTGTACAGAGTGCTTAGAGCCTATGTGGTCCAACACTTGTACGATCAAAACACCTTGACCAACGACATAAAGGTGATGAATTCCCGCTACGTTGATTCTTACGGGAGGGTCCAGCTGCACGTAGTGGTTCCTTTTGTGTCCAATGCCCGGTGAAAGCTAATTGTCGATGAAGTGGCTATACGCTCCGCTGTCCGCAGTCATGGCGAAGTCAACGGGCTGAGCGGCGATCTTGATCGTAGGTGCGGCGATGAAACAATAAACTATTCCAACTGGAGGTGAGGAAGGACAGGAAGGAGTCGCGAAGGACGTAGAAGTAGCTGTTGTAGTCGCAGCCGCAGTAGTAAGGCATGGGACATGTATCACTGGGACGTCAGCTTCCATTTGCGTTGTTGAAGGTGGAGTTGTAGCGGTTTTGGCGGGAGCGCTGCGGTTGTTATTATCCCGGCCATTTCGTTGACCAGAACGAGGGCGACGGGTTATATTGTCGTCCCGCATTTGAGACCGACAGTCGCTATTATCGTGGCGATCGGTATTATGCAGGCTACACAACGAATTCTTTCGAGGTGTCGGGGGAGGTTTCTTCCCCGGCATCTTTCCCTTGCGTTTAAAGCAATTTTGGAGTCGATGGCCTGGCTTTTTGCAGTGTGAACAGGTCACTACTGCTGAGGGTGTCGACTTGACTACCATAGCAGATTCACGCCCCTTCGCTTTTCGCAAAGGCCCCTTTCGCATAGCTCTATTCGCGTACATATTTCGCACTGTTATCACAGCTCGATCGAGTGGGAAGTCATCATCTGCTTCGGCGCTATACTTTTTGTTCAGGTTTTAATCCGTGAGTCCTTCCGGCACTATGTGCGATATACTGTCATCGTTGAATATCTCTCCCATGTCCACCAATTCATCCCGTAAATAGTATACTTTATTTATAAACACGTCTGGGTCTTGCCCATCCGTCATGACCATATGCGATAGTTGTTGTTTGAGTATACGTCTATGTTGAAGGGTTGAATTTTGATTTTTTCTAACCATACCATCCCAAGCAGCTTTTCCATTCGCAAGCTCACCTCGTTTGGGCTTGAATTGTAGAAGAAAGCTGGCCGCCGCTCTCGATGTACTCAGGAACAAGAAGTCGAACAGAAGACGATTGTCGCGGCGTCAGTGATTGATGTCTTCCAAATTCGACATGTTGTCATCCGTGGCCCATAAAACTGATGTTGCGGCTGGGAGTGTAGAATATCCTGAAGATGATGGTGGAAGATGCGCCGTCGTCCACGGGAGTACTCTCTGCGTCCGGCTGCACATTTTCTGCCGTGTCAGCCGGGGTTGTTTCCCCGGACTGAATGTCCGTTTCGTCAGTGGCCTGGCTGCGAGTTACAGCTCAAGAAGGCCCACTTCTTGTAGAAGATGGACGAGGACTTACTAGTTAGGGCTCGGGGCAAGGTCGCCTTTCCAGGATATCAGAGATCCGGGCATGACGCATACTTATCACGGACTGAGCCGTGCGTTTCCACACGTCGAACTTAAGCCCATTAAATTTGCCGTTGAGAGCTCCTACGAGCTTGTCTACTGCATCCTTTGCTTTCGTGGACTCTCCCATGGTGATGGTGATGCTGATGCTGATGCTGATCGTTGATGCTGATGCTGATCCTGATGCTTTAGCTGATGATGTAGCTGATGCTGTAGCCGGCTTAATGGAGGTTTCTCTTAAACTTCCCGGTGAGATGCGACAAACCTAAATGAGAAGTCGCTTGGTGCCGATCGATGTTTACATCGATGGTCGAAGACTCATAACCTGTGAATAGCCTGTGAACACAATGGTTGTGTGAAGGCTCTGTCTTCTATGCGAAGAGATGCAGAGGTGGCAATAAAGTGTCTGTTAAGATAACTTGTGATAAGAAAGAAAAGTGATATTTTGGAAAGGGGGCTTGAGGTCAAAGAGAGCAGAAGAAGAAAAAGAGAAAGCAGGGAAAGAAGGAGAGTTGGGAGAGTTGGGAGAGAGATCATGGTGGGTTGCATCACCATCTCATCATCACGGAGAAATGCCCGTAGTACGGTAGAATACCGGGACAACGGGACAAATTTTAACATACTCAAATCTACGTTTACATCTTGGTTCCACCGAAGATTCAAGGTATGATTTAACGCAATATTCAAGTGCAAATCTTATTCGTGCGAATAGACTGCGCATTAACTCGAAATTTGAATCCAAGGTTCATACTTTTAACCTAAAATTCTTCGGGGGGCATCTCCAACGCCCTTCGCCCCTCCTTGTCTGTTGGGCACCTCAATGGGAACGCGGATGGATGTTGAGCGAGGAAAGAGAGAAGTATCCAAAATGTTTTATTTTGATGAAGTATTCTTGCGACGTCGGTTGTACCTTAACGTCTCCAGCGTCTGGATAATATCCAGTATTGATATCAATTCCGAACGGTATCTAGTTTCCAAATATTTAATTTTTGCGGTGGTATACACACGAGGGTTTGTTTTGCTTGACGTTTGTACGGCTTGAGCGCGTGTTATAATACCAGTAGAATATCGTTCTAATTATTGTTCATTTTATTGATTTTGGTACAGTTGAAGTATTTCTCCTTTCGCGCGTGCTTGGTCTACACGTCAACCTGATATAGGCTCAAAATCGTTTTTTGGCCTGACCTTCTTACCCAAAAAACGTGTGCAGGAATTTGGTTTGAAGAATGTGTGTAACTTCGGGTGAACACGCACATGAAAATATTACATTTGATAAAATACTACTGAGAAAGGCACCAACAACAAAGTACAACAACGATGGACAACCTACAAGAGGAAATATACAAATAACGCGTCAGCGATGACGTGCTTTTTGTACACACATACACTACGACATCTGCGAAAGGTTCCCTGCGGCCGGGAACGACGGCAGGCAAATAACATTATGTAGGGAGTAAAATCTAGACGGACACCCTTCGCAAAAAATGATATAACAAGGTAACCTACATGATGCAAATGACTATCCGAATTGCGACCGCGTAATCAATTGCGAAATTAGTTAGTAGGCTTTGACCAAATAGGCCAAGGTTTTTGCTCTATCTACCTATTATGCAATGAACCATCCAAATTACGGTTGTTTTGCTTGACGGCTGCAGGGCTTGGACGAATAAATCACGGGAAAATTGCGAATAGTTGTGATGGATGCCATGCAAGATGATTAGGAAGGCGACAAGACGAACGTGATACGTCCAGAAGAACGCGGGTTATACCATTATGAATATTAGATCCCTCTAATGCGTCTTACAAATTTTTACGGTTGGTGCTGATGAAACGTTCTATATTTCGAGCGTGCTTGGTTTGCACGTCAATCTGATGTAGATAGGCTCATAACCGTTTTTTTGCGCGCCTTTATCACGCAAAAAAAAACGTCTGCAGGAGGAGTGTGAGATTCTCCGACCTGGAGTTGTCGGTCGAATAGCTTCGTTCGAGCGCCGTCTCGGCGGCTCCAACGCCCCTCGCGTTGCCGTATCTGTTCCGCACATCAACCTGAACGCATAGACGCTGAGCGAGACAAGAGAGGAGTACGTTTTTTTTTTCTGGATTTTGGGCGGTACACGCCCGAGTTCTTCTTGGGTCTTGGAATATGCAGAGCTTGAACGATTGTTAAGCGACAACATTGCCAAATTTGCGTCATTTCTAAATTGGCATCTAAATTTGGCCCCGACGATGCTTTTTTCATAGCTGCCTCCGAGCGCTTGCCTTATCGTAGCTACTACAGCTTTGTGTCGTTTCCTTTGGGTTAGAAGGTATAGTGCTATAGAACCAACGAAGAACGTGTCGTGAGCACGATTCTAACCCAAATCATATTTCGTATTCAGGAGCGTGCGCGCTGGGGACGTTATGAATGGTTATGGGAGTTGTTAGTGTTCTCCTGAGTACTACTTACTGTTGTACGTGGAGAGGGGATAGCTGTCCGGAGATTGCTCTTACGAAGTCGGTGAGAATTAATTGACGAACTGGAAACATATTTGGTCGGTTTTTTGCAATTCCCACTAACTGTGTGTGTTACTGAGTCAAGTGACAGATTTGTGGGTAGTGGTATGTGTCGTGAGTTCGATTCTCACCGACTTCATATTTGCCTTATTTTTCAAGCGTGCGCGCTGACAACATTGTGAATGGTTATTTTTGTCGTTTACCATATTATAAAAATCAAAGTACACTCCAGCTGTGAGATCGAAGATTTCGTCGAAACTCATCTTTGCAAGATGTGTGTGATACTCCGATCGCGCGCATTACGAGTATATATATTATAAAGAATGAAAATACACTCCAGCTGGGAGATCGAAGATTTCGTCGAAACTCATCTTCGCAAGCTGTGTGTGATACTCCGATCGCGCGTATTACGAGTTGTGTGTCCTCATTAAGAATATAGGTCGGCGACCCCCCTTACAACACTACAGTGTAGCTATCAGGGTCAACAGGGTGATTTTTGTCAGTCTGTGCGCGGAAACTATAAACCCCGTTTCTGAGGGGGACAAAATTTGACAGCTGTAAAGTATATATGCGATGTCACCACTATTGCCCGCGAGCGTGACTTTACTTCGTTAAGTATGTAGTACTGTGTTTCGTGAAGGTCGTCTCAGGTGGGTATGCAATGGGTCGGCAGTGTGGTTTACCGCAATTTTATCAGATCTGCCTGTGCTTCCTTTTCAAGTTATTATTGTCTCAAATGTACGATTTCACGCCCATGATTTTTACCGTGCCGCTGTGGGGCTCTGAGGTCGCCAATTGTCAGACAGAGATACATCTTACAAATACAGCAGGCGAGATGGGCATGCGATGTCATATATACGCGATGTCACTACTATTGAACGCGAGGGTGACGTTACTTCGTTAGGCATATGCTACTGCGTTTTGTAGAGGTTGTCTCACGTGGACATGCGATGTCACCACTATTAAACGCGACGGTGACTTTACTTCGTTAGGCATATGCTACTACGTTTGGTATGGTAGAGGTTGTCATGCAATCATGTAAACAGATGGAGGCACGAAATACCCTGCGTAATAGGTTGGTCGTGTGGTTTACCGCGGTGTTAACATACCTGTCTGTACTTAGTCTTTACATTATTATAGACTATTGTGTACGATTATACGTCCTGTTTTCTACCCACTGTCGTCGAGGATGTTGTAGTCCCTGTAGATGTCGCGTCCATGTCTGGTGCTCTTGTTAGTGGTGTACATATATATTATATCAATATCAATACACTCCCGCTGTGAGATGAAAGAGTTTGTCGAAGCACATATTTTCAACCTGTGTGTGATAACTCCGATCGCGCGTATTATGGCTTGTGTGTCCTCATCAAGGATATAGGTTGGCGACTCCGCTTGAAACTACAGTTGAGGTATCAGGGTCAACATGATGATGTTATTCTGTTTGCGGGCGTAAACAATGTTACTCCGTTTTCGAGAGGGACAACATCTGACAGCTGTGGAAGGAAATGCATAAGTCTAGCAATTGGGTCCTATATGTCGAATAACCGGTGAGGGACTGGGTTTAATGAAGAGGGAGAGGAGGGGAGGGGGGGGTGCGGGACGGGCTGGGCAACCCAATCTGCGCGTTTAAAATATAAATCCTTCAAGGGGATCTATTGGACGGTTTTGAAAAGAATGCACAAGTTTATCATGAGGGGGGAACGGGACGGGCGGGGCAACTCAATCTGTTCGTCGAAACTATAAATCTTTCAAGGGAATAAATCGGATGGTTTTGGAAAGAACGCACCAGTTTATCATGCATATCCTGTAAATTGTACAATAAGTGAGGAGAGGGCGGAGCATGCCAGGAGGTGAGGGTGGGGGTGGGGGGGGGCGGGTGAGGGGGGTGTTGAAAGGGTTTTGTGAACAACATCTTCAGATCGCATAGATGTAGGGGTTTCCTATACACGTGGTGTTAGATCTAGGCGATGGTGCGGGTGGTAGGGAAGGAGGAGGCGTTGGGATGGAGGGGGGGATTGCACCAGCGGCATGGATGGATCTGGAAAGATAATGAGGTGATATCTAGTGCGTGGAAGTGTTTAATACGCTGTCTGATTTCTTTGTTGGGTGGAGCGTTTGAGCGAGAGGGAGCGGGGAAAAGAAAGGGTGGGCGGGGAGGGCCGGGGGGGTGGGTGGGTGGGTGGGGGGGGGGGGGGGGGTGGGTGGGGAGGGAGGTTTTGAAGATGCTTAGCTCCCATATAAAAACAATTACACTCCGGCTGTGAGATCAAAGATGTGGTCAAAACTCATTACTGCGAGCTTGCGTGAGATACTCCGATCGCGCGTATCACGCATATATGTAGGGGCTAACAAAAGCGTGGTGCTAGGTCTAGGCAATCGTGTGTAGAAGCGTTTATAACTCTGGCCGATTTCGATTGTTGGTGCGGCGCTTGAACACAAGGGCGGTAAAAAAAAAAAAACAGTGGAGGGCGGGGGGAAGGGGGGGTGAAAATGACTAAGAGCTACGGCATGAATGGCTAGAAAGGTAATAAGGTGATATCAGCTGGATGATAGTGTTTACTACTGTGGCAGATTTTGATATTAGGTAGAGCGTTTGAACAAGAGGGATCGGGGGGGCGGGGGCGAGCGGGGCACTTCAATGTGTGCGCGGAAACTATAAATCCTCAAAGGGGACAAAGCTGACGGTTGTAGAAAGACGACATCCCTTAATATCACCTGCTTGGCATTGTATGTTGTTCAAGATTTGATTATACATATGGTATGCAACACGATCGCTAGGTGTGGTGAACAATATGTTGAAGCTTCGTAATTTGTTATTGTACATGGATCGCAGGATAGAATATTTTAATCAATAGGTACAACCATGTAGTTTCCACTTCTTTCTGACATCGCTAACTACGTGAATGACATGCCTATTGCGGAATACAACAGGCGAGGTGATTTCGTCATGCAATGTCACCACTATTGAGCACGATAGGAAGAAGTCCGAATCGTCAGTGTTTTGAAAGGAATGCTTGGTGTGCCCGTACTCAATGACAATCATTCGTTAGTCATACTTCGTTTGGCATAGGTTGGGAGGCGACAATGCAGATGAAATATACAAAATACCTTAGGTAATTGGTTGGTAAGGTGGTCTACCGCAATTTCAACATATCTGCCTGCACTTCTTTTTCACACTATTATTGGCTCTAATGTACAACTTTAAGCCCATGATGTTTACCGTTTGTTACGCCGATGATTTTACCGTTCCGATGTGGGGCTCTGGGGTCGCCCATTCTAACACAAAGATACATCATTCAAATACAGCAAGCCAAGTGATGTGAGCATGCAATGTCACCGCCATTGAACACGAAGGTGACTTTACTTTGTTAGGCATATGCTACTGCGTTTGGTTGAGGTTTTCAGGCGATCATGCAGACGGCAGGTTGGCACTAAATATCCTGCGCAATACGTTGGTGACGTGGTCAACCGCAGTGTCAACATATCTGTCTGTACTTCTTTTTACATTATTTTCATCTAGTGTACGATTATACGTCTTGTTTTCTCCCCACTGTCGTCGACTATGTTTTGGTCCTGTAGATGTCGCGTCCATGTCTGGTGCTCTTGTTAGTGGAGCTCATGAAAACATGCCCTACCGTGTAGTAGGTGCTCGCGTAGTGATGTTCCTTTCCTTTATATCAAGCCAGGTAGTATATATCAACGCAACCGCTTGCTTGAAAACGACAAATATAATTCGTCACACACCTGATACAGAGGATACGCGGCCCGAAGATTCTTCGGTATACCGACGGTCAAAAACAGGCTATCGAGCAGCGCACTTCATTTTACTACCGCTTATCACTCCACCTAGAACACTAAGGCCATGCGTTGGACCCAATTCGCTGATTCCCAAAACCAATCGCAAAGGAGGTGATGTGGTAGGCGAATTCTATAATAATCTGCGCTTCTGTGATTACCGCCTCTCTTGTTCTGTTCTTCTTACGTTCTTAGAAAACCTGTCCTTTGGCAACGAGCAGTTTGACGCATTTTAGGCTTGTGCAAGGACTACATGTAGACTGTGTGATGATTCTGACTCGTAGGAAACTCAATTTGGAACCCAGCGTATGTGGGTTCTTTCTTTTGACTGCGTTTCGTATGTGAACGTATATGTGGTTTTAGTGTGCGGACATTTTTCTGTGTCCGCGTGGTTGTTGCTACACGTGTATGTTTTGGTTGATGTTCTAGGCTTAGTTATCGTGTTTTTTCAGAGTGGTGCTTTCGAATACATATTGACCTACCTTTGTTGGGGGGGGGCTGTTGTGCATATCTTCAAAAAGTTTTTTGTACGCGGAGAAAACTTCTTCGGGGGGCGAAGTTGCGAGGAACGGTTAGGAATTTCAACGTTTCCTCTCGCGGTGTTTGTCAAGCATGGTGAAAGCATATTTATCCCTGAAGATAATCATGCAAAAACCAACCTTGACAACTATTGGTCATAGCGGCATCATAATATACTTATATTGCCGTTACTGTTCACAGTTTGACTATGTATTTCGTTACTTTGCTAAACGGTGTGGGTTGAATACAAATACTGAGCGAGGCTGGGGTTGATACCATAAAATGAAAGTTTACAAGAAGGTTCTATCTAACCCTAGTCTGCTTATTGAATACATTGTTGTGGACGAAGTAGGGGGTGCTTCATCAGTGCGATCGCTGGATCCCGACATGTTTGCGGGTGACATGTAATGAGCTGTGGGGGTTTTAACGCTGCAAATATGTATTAAATAAGTGGGGTTGAAGCCGACGACTAGCTCTTGAATTGCGGCGTGATACAGACTCAGCAACGTTCGTTGCTTATGTTGATCTACCCTGTTTTGGCATGATTGTCGGCGTGGTTGATTTTTTTAAACACTTCAGCCCTAGGTACCCTATTTGATGAGTATATCATAAATGTATGTTTTGGGTTGTTATAACTGAGAGTCTTACTTATTACTTCATTCTTTGATCGACTTCGTCGAAAGGACAAAAAAAGACATACAGAACGATATTAAAAGCGAAGAGTACTTTAAATTTATTGTTGCAATTCTCAGACGTATCGTAACACTTTTGGTCACGTATTCACTAAAGATGTTGTAACCTACGTACATACATAGCTCGAACACTTCCATGCGTATATATACACCCTTTTTTAAACCCACACACACCAAGCAATCGACATGAACAGTCCATTTACACTTCCATACTCATATACACCCAATTCCCAACCCACAAACATCCCAAAGAAGCATACGTTATCTACACACCTTTTCCGGTTAACTCGAATCCACGAAATCATGGCATCGTATTACACACACGTAACTCATATCTCAACATGCCCACACACATTGATTACTCCAGTATGACGGGGCATTACACTCTCATGTTCTATGTCTACAGATATGTCTCCGTTATTACGTTTCCACATATCCACGCAAGTTGTTGTTGTTGTTGTTGTTGTTGTTGTTGTTCTCACATTAACTCGCACAATCGAGTCCGTGGTCACAGGACAGGCTCCAGTACCGCCTCCCCGCTTATTTATTTATCTATTCCCATATACGGCGGTAGTTCGTTTCTCTGTGTGACACTTTTGTGACATGAAAAGGTTGAGGGACAGGCGAAGTGGCCATTCCCATAAATCATGTAAAACTTTTGTAGTTCAATCAACCATTCTTGAAAATTTTGTAACGTACAAAGACGTACTCACTCATCACTCAGCAGTCTATCATGCCAGGGTGATTGACCTTCTTCTTCGACACATCTTCAAACTCCCTCTGTGACCAACCACCAATACTTGTAACGTACAACCGGGTCATGCACTCTATTAATCGTCAGCTTTATCGGTGATAAAAAAAAAAATGTTCTGCGGAAATTAGAGAGTTGCTCCGCGAACAACCCTTGGCATAACTATGTCGGATCATGCCCGTAATCAACTTACCTGGTAGTAGCTGCTACCTGGAAGAACTGGATTTCCGAGCACCTAATTGCAAATCGACAAAGTTGGCAATGGAGGGTCGCATACAAACACTTTTTTTATTGATGATGTCTCAATTTGGGGGTATCTACGGTACTGCTTCAGTGTCTCTATGTGGTCCCGTTTATCATACATTCAAATTTGCGATACTCCAGGCGTACTTTGAAGAATCTCCAAATCGAGGAAATGCGCTGTTTGCCCTTTTTCTTTTTTGGTGATAGATGCAGGGTTCGCAACCTGCTTACCCTCGTCATCTGGGATGTGTTCCGGATGCATTCCACCATACACCCCTCCCTCCTCTCCTTCCGGCTTAAATATTTGATAAAAAAAATGCGACCTTTCCTATTTGGTAGGCCTTGTGCTACCGTAATTGTGTCACCGATGAATCTCTTAGTTTTACTGCCGTACTGTAAAAAAAACTTAAAAGGGTTCAAAAATGTTTCTCGTATCGAGCAAATATCTATTTTTCATAACGTTAATGAAATTGACTTCATGCATGAACGCCAAATCGTTCGCTAGATCGGGTGTGGGTGCAGTGCCCATGAATTAGCCCGATGATTGCTTATACACCACTCCTCCAAGTTGTACAAACTTTCTTCTAATACAAAGTTAATCCATGCACACATATGTACCACTGAGCTACTGAGTCAAGTGATTAAGAATAGCAAAGTGGGCAGTGCCCTAGATTTTTTCGGTCAAATCACTATGTTCGAAAGCCGCCGTCTGAGCGAGATGCGCGCAAAATTTCGCATTTTGAACTGTACTCTCCAGTGAATAATCGGACCTTGATGTATGGAGAGGTTGACAAAATCAAATATGGCAAGACATTGTAACTCAATCTCTGCGATTAAACTATAGACTATATCCTTTAAGGGGATAAATCTGACGCTTTTGGAAAGAAAGCACCAGTTTATCATGTATATCCTGCAGGTCGTACAACCAGTGAAGAGAGGGCGGAGTGATCGAGGGGGTGGGGGTGGCGGGGGAGGGGGTGCAAGGGTTTCTTAAACATATTTATGTCTCATAAATGTAGGTGTTTGCTACACGCGTGGTGCTAGGTCTAGGCGATGGTGCGGGTAGTGGAGAAGGATGGGGCGTTGGGGGGCGGGGGTGGGATAAATTGAAGCAGCTGCATGGATGGCTCAAAAAGTATAATGAGATGACATCATCATGTGCGTGGAAGTGTTTATTACTCTGGCAGATTTCGATGTCAGGTGGGGCGTTTGAGCATTAAGGAGCGGGGGAAAAAAAAGAGAGGAGGCTGGCAGGGGGGGGGGGGGGGAGGTGGCGGGTGGAAGGAGGGAACGGAGTTTAACAGTTTAAGGTCACATGTAGTTTAAAAATACGCTCCAGCTGTGAAATCGAGGATTTTGCCGAAACTCATATTTACAAGCTGTGTGTTATTCTCCGATCGCGCGTATTTCGAACATAAGTAGGGGCTTGCGATACGCGTGGTCTAGCGGGTATAGGCGATCGTGGAGGTGGTGGGGAAGGAGGGGGCGATAGGGGGGGGGGGGGCGGGGGCGGGGCGGGGGGGCGGCGGGGGGAGTAAGCCACGTCAAATATAACTAGGATAATAATGACGCCATTCAATTGCGTAGGTGTGTTTATTACTCTGGCCGACTTCGATTTTAGGTGGGGCGTCTGAGCAAAACTGCGGAGAATAAAAAGGGGGGATGGGGGGGGGTGGGGGGCGGCGGAAATGGAATTGAGCTCTGGCATAGATGGCTAGAAATATAATGAGGTTATATCAGCTGGCTGCTAGTCTTTTCTACTCTGGAGCATCAGAACGTCCTGAGCTCCTCACATGAGGAACTCCATATCTCACCCGAAAAATGACTCCGAAGGCATTCGGTCGCACAACCCGACCAAGCTTCTATGCCATAGCCCAAAAATCGAATGTACTCGTCAAATTACTTCATTCACCGGCAGTCCCTCACATACATGAGAAACTCAATCGCCCAAGTTCAAGGACGTTTTGGCGCGAAATGTGCAAGACCCAGGCTACGGTAGGGGGGTCCTTTTTTGGGCCTTGAATTTCAGTGGCTTGGGGTCACTCGCGCGAGTACCCCCTTTGATATTTGCGATTTTACGTTCTCTTCATGTTTTATATTGACGAAATCGATCCGCAATGCAAAGGTAATCTAGGCTGCTCCAAAACAAGTGCCTAAACCATTTTCATCCGTGAGGTACAGAGTCACTCGTGCGACTGGCTCAAACACACCAGTGAAAACGGGGGTACCCCCTTACCGTAGCCTTGGTCGCAACCCCTATTATCGTGGGATGACTCTCTGGCAGATTTTGATTTGATGTAGGGCGTTTGAACAAGAGGGGTGGGAGGGGAGGGGGTGGGGCGGGGCACTTCAATATGCGCGGAAACTATATATCAACGAAGGGGACATAAAAATGACGGTTGTAGCAAGAACACACCCCTATATTCCCTGCCTGTTTTTGAAAATTATTCTAGCAGATAGATGTTAAGTTAAGGTGTGATATGCAACACAGTATTTTATTGTGGTAAACAACCTGTTAAAGCTCCAAAATTTTCGCTATTGTACATGGATCGCAAGATAGAATACTTCAATCGATAGCTACAAATATGTAGTTACCATTATTTACCGTGCCGGTGTGGGGCTCTGACATCGCTCATTATGAGTAAGAGATACATTTTGCAAAATGCCACAGACAGGCGAGATGATGTGGTCATCATGCTATGTCGTCACCATTGAGCACGAGAGGGAGACAGAAGTGCGAATCGTTAGTGTTTTGAAATAATACGTTAGTGTACCCGCGCTCAATTACGTTATTTCGTTAGGCACATTTCGTTCGGCATAGGTTGGGAGGCGATCATGCAGACGGTAAGTAAGAAATACCCTACGTAATGGGTTGGTAGTGTGGTCTACCGAAATTTTAATTTATATATCTGCCTGTTCTTCCTTTTACGTTATTATTAGCTCAAATGTGCAAATTTACGCCCATGATTTTTACCGTGCCGATGTGGGGCTCTGAGGTCGCCAATTCGAAGACAGAGATACATCTTACAAGTACAACAACAAGCGAGGTGATGTGGTCACGCAATGTCACCACTATTGAACACGAGCGGGAGACGTGCAAATCGTTATTGTTTGGAAGGAACGCTCCATGTGTCCGTTCACAATGACTTTACTTCTTTGGCATCTGCTACTTCGTTTGGTAGAGGTTGTCAGGCGATCATGCAGACGGCATGTAGGCACGAAATGCCCTGCGTAGTAGGTTGGTAGTATGGTCTACCGCAGTGTTAACATATATATATGTGTGCTTCATTTTCACATTATTGTTATCTGGTGTGCGGTTACACGCTCTGGATTGCGAATACAAGCACAATTTTTCTCAGTTGCTCTCTTTGTTCGAAACACAAATATATATATGGACCCATCTACCAACCCTACAGCACAGCAATGCTGACTCCGAGCTCATGCTGAGCCCAGGGGCATAGGTGTGGGTAACGTGATAAGTTGCGAAGACACCACGTCGTCGGCCTTTAATATGTATTGTTGCATCTAAGGTCGAAGACGACAGGCTTCCCGCCGAAAAAGATGCTGAATTTTACGTATCATGTAGGCAAGAAAAAAAAGAACGTGTGATGACTCTGTGCATTGAACCAGTGACCTCATCTATATTTGGCGCTCCGCGACAGAAGAATTAAGTTATCCATAGGAGGTAGGAAAAAGAAAGTGCAGAAAAATGGTCAGGGTTAGCGTTGCTCAGGGTATGCCGAAGTTTAGCCGCATAAAAGACGTTGACGGCTAAAACAATACCAGAAAAACCTGCTTGGTCAAGAAGCATCAAAAATAGCTCCAAACCCTGAGCAGCGAACCGCAATCGGCTATGGTTAGGAAACAGAGCACACGCAGCATTAGACTAGGTTGCCTGCACCACAAAAAACAACGAAGGCTGACTCGTCGCCAATGTGTACTTGTAGTATGGTAGCAACCGCTGTCTCCTCGAAGCAGGAGGGATTACGTGGCGCTGTGGAGACAAAATCATTAGAAGCAGTGTCCCACGATCAATATCAGCAAGCAGACATTTTTCGGACTCATGCGAGTAGGAGAGAAACAGGTATGACAAAAAGGCCTCTCAAACTGGGTCACAGCAAAGAAGGTTGCCGGGGTGGCCGCCCACTCGCTGCGAAAGCGTATAGTATCAGGGCCTGTCAGCTCCCCCAACCAGTCGTCGCTTGGTGACACTGCCGTGGCGACGAAAGCAGCAAAACATATTCAATCTAGTCAGGCTTCATGGTGGGAAGTGGGGAAGCGGATGATGTTTTTGTTGTTGTCTTCCGAACGAAACGCATATTATAAAATAACAGCTAAGTAACGCAACCCCGAGCTGGGTGACCGCAATCATGACGGCGACGACACCTACCTGGCCATTGTGATATTGAGTTAGAGAGGCGGAGGGGGCAGGTCGCGTCGAAACGTGTTGGAGCGCCGTGTGTTGCCGGCAGGAAGTTTAAAGCCCGTTGCATATCAAGCGCAGGTCTTTCGTTCTGGGCGCTCTATAATAAACTGTATAGAGCACGGCGAAGAGGTCCTGGGCATTTTTTTGCATTTCAATTTTCAAATCGAAAAGGTTGGAGGCACGCCCCGGCCATGAGCAACCGCCCATCAGCATTTTCACTTTTTTTCTTCTGCAACCCTCTAGTAACGGTCATTTCAGGTCGACATTCTCCAGGGAATCGCAAGTATTTTATGTCATTTCAGATCGAAGTACTCCGAGGACTCGCAAGTACTCAGTCGTTTCAAGTAAAAGTGCTCGAGGGACTCTCGAGAGCACAATCGTTTGAGATCGCAGGACTCCTGGGACAAGGAAGTTTTCAGTCGCTTCAGGTCGAAGTATTCCAGGTACTTGCGGGTACTCAATACTCAGTCGTTTTATGTCGAAGTATTCCAGGTACTCGCGAGAGTATTTACGAGTAATTTCAACTTGAAGTACTCCAGGCACTGAGTAATGAAAAACGACTGGTGGTGCTCGGGAGTAGTTGACTGAGTAAAACTGAACGGTACGGGTGATTCGACGACCTACACATGTGTACACGTTTGTTTCGGATTATTATCATGTATACCTCGCACAAGTTGCAATTTTTGTCTGCGCAAAACACGCAACAAATTCATTACTGTTGACCTGAAATTCGTCGAACTCACGGCTGACGTCCTTCAAATGTTTTTTCAAAAAGTGCATACTCTGTATTTACTTCTCGTTGCTGTATACATAGTCTATACCTATACCTGTCTGTTTTGGTACTACTGGTACAGTTTTAGTAAAACCTATACGACGAGCTGGTCTGGCCATGAGCCTACCGCAACAGTTAAATGGTTTTGCGCGGCTCACTTTTGAGATCTTTTGTCCTAAATTTTTGCATGGGGCCCGGTATGCGTATTTCCCATCGAGCCACAGCAGCTCCAGAAACAAAAAAAATGAGGAGCTGAAAGTATGAACGTTTGAGTGAAAATCGATGATAAAAAAACCAGGGTACTCTTCGGTACCGGTTTTTGATGACGGTACGAAGTTTGACGGTTCTGAAATATACGGTACTTTTTAAACGGGAAACGGATTCTAATTTTTTGACGGTACCGATTTTGGCGGTATACGGTACGGCGAATTATGACGGGTTTTTTTGTACGGTTCTGAAAATGACGGTACTTTTAAAACGGGAAATGGTTTCTCGTTTTTTGACGGTACCTTTTGCACGGTACTGAAAAATGACGGTATCCCCTATACCCGGTACCGAACATACGATACATGTGATCAGGTGAAATTCGCTGGCGATTCGAATCGCGCGCAATGCAGTCGCCGTAAAGTAAGTAATTGACGATTTGACCAGCCTCGTGCAACACGAAAGAGACAAGATATAACATATAACGATATAACACATGAGCAAATGAGGAACTTCAACATCAAAAAACAAAAAAACAAAATTACTCGACGTTATGAAAAAAAAAAAATAGGACATCAGTGAGGATCGAACTCCAGTTCAAAAACTCACCGTCGTGCCCGCAACCTACTGGACTACAGGCAGCTCACTGACATATTTGCCTCGCCGGAACTGTTTTGACGCTATTTGCACATGGCGGTACTTTTTTGACGGTATTGCATCATGACGGTATTTTTTTGGCGGTTTTGAAAAATACGCTACTTTTTAAACGGGAAGCGGATTCTCGTTTTTTGACGGTACCGACTTTAGCGGTATACGGTATCGCGAATTTTGACGGTATTCCGCTACTGTCCCGTATCCGCCTATTACGACGGGAAAACCGTGACGGGAAAATTCCCGAGGAGCACCCTGTTAAAAACGACCGAAATTCAGGTGAAAAATCGTATTTTTTTTCTGGGGCCGCTTTGGTGGCCTAGACAAATGCGCTCCAAATCACATGTCAAAATTTCCCGTCAAAATTCGTAAAAATGAGCTGCGAAAATTGATTTTAGTGTTGAGTTGGAGCGACTGGCAGGCCCAGGAGGGGGAGAAACATGACTTGATTTGACGAAAATCAGAGGGCAAAAAGTACAAATGGGGCAAATCAGACCACTTTCATGATCCGTTCTCGATCTGACAGGGTCGTGGACCGTGCGAACTCCTCGCGGCTCATGCACAAGCCCTCCCGGTGCTTCCGGTTGTACTCCTTCTCCGGACAGGCGGTGAGGCTGCCAAGGGAACTGAGTGATTTCCCTGCACGATGTTGCAATGCGAAGGCTAAGTAAGGGGGAAGAGTGTCGTTAAGTACGAGTAAATAATGCATTTACTCGTACGTACGAGTTGTCATTACACGCACTCAAGACTGCAAGTGTACTGTGCGTGCATATACCAAGTAGCAAGTAGCATACAACAAAGTCTAAAACAGCAGCGCGTGTTCGTAAGGATGAGCACTGCCGCGGCTCTTCTTGCTGATCTTGGGGACAGCAGCATCTGTGCCGTATGCTCAGGATTACTGAGATTCGTACGAAAACAACGTGCGACTGTGATTTTTGTTTGAGAATCTAAGTGCCTTATACACAAGCGTTCGCGCACAGTGTTTCTTTTTGTTATACAGTCCACGCTGTGCACTGGTGAGGGTCAATGCTAGGTTAAGCGTCCTGCCACTCTTCTGAAACTGACTAGTATATATACTATATGATGTACGCCGTGATCGGTGAAGATAGCCTGAGGGGTACGGTAATAAGATACGAGTTTCCAGGGCTTTTTCTTGTTGGTATATTACACGCTCTGCCCACGTGACGGTCGGTGCTAGGTTAAAAAAACGGCGGATGCTAACCTGTATGATGAATGCACGAGAACCGTAGGGTTGTTCGGTTGCTACATCTAATTAATGTGAACGCCAAGTCCATACTCCTAGCGATCGCACGTCAGATAGTTCGATTGTGGCACTCGGCATATCTCTGGATAGCGGTGACTTTCACTTTTTATAGTCCTATAATAACCGGCGCGCAATTTCTAGCGCAACATTACGCGAATAATCATGGTGACGGCAGCGAAGAGTAATTCATCGTGAATTAACTATGTTGACTCGATCGGGAAATAATTTTTTGTCGTCGTATGTATGTCTGTCGCTGAATAAACAGCAAAATGAATAATCATGTTCGGCTCACATACTACAATTTATTTGAAGAACAGCGCAACTCGTAACTGCGCTGTACCGGATGAATCACATTATGTGTGCACAGATATATACACTACTTGTTGGTGTTTTTTTGGAAATGAAGCTAGGCTCTTTCGACATGACGCAATCTCCTAAAGACAGGTTGGTGTGCGAGATGAATGTCTAACGTTATATTTCTTTTTGTATTTGTGCGGCACCTGTTACCAACGACAAGTCAACCGTTTTTCTGGCCACTACCACTGGCCCCGGCGTCGTCGCCACCATCTGGTCCGACCATATACAGTAGGTGGCCCTGTATAGTGGCATATAGTGGCAGGACAGAATTGTGCCACTATTCAGGGCAGTGCCACTATTCGATATAGTGTGGCACTATTGCCACTATTAGACTGTCTACAGTGGCAATATTGCCACTGTGTCGAATAAAGAGCTTCGATGTTCACGCTGTACACTGATTATACGCTGTTGGGTACAGGTAAAGCCGTGCATACTGTTCCACTACTCGTGGTTGATTTGTGTGCAGCAGTATCCGCATGAAACACATGAAATGACCGTTGATTTTCCAACGGTTACCGAGCCTTCTGTGGTCAAAACCTGTTTCTTCTGCGCAGGCAGACCACAGGAACCACGTCCAAACGCATTGTATCATAGGTGGCACATCACTATTTTTTGTCCGGCGGGCAGTGTAACATGGGGTTCAACATTCAACACTACGTGTAGAACGCATGAAAACAGCAACGTAGAGACGCGAAATTAACTGAAACAGCCAGTATAGAAAATTCAAACACCCCCACCCCGGCGCATCAACCCAACCACCACGAAGCTCTGCAACTGCTGTAGGCTTGACTCGTGCCCGTCTTTCTCTCCCAGTGGTTTGTTTAGGAGTTTACACAGTTCTAGGTCCGCGCAGGCTGGCATGATACGTGTGGCGCCCACCGCTGAGAGTGTGTGTGGGCAGGTGTGGTACACCAGTAGTGGGGGCCCACTACTTGGAACTGCCACTATTGGGTATGTGTGATGCCCAAAATGCCACTATTGAGGGCCCCGTCCTCAATAGTGGTAAAGTGCCACTATATCGGGTTGAGATTTCGCCAGGATATTTTCATGCCACTATATAGGGCACTTTACTATTCAGGTTGCCACTATACAGGGCCACCTACTGTATTATAAAAAATGAAAATACACTCCAGCTGTGAAATCGAAGATTTTGTCGAAACTCATCTTTGCAAGCTGTGTGTGATACTCCGATCGCGCGCATTACGGTTTGTGTGTCCTCATTAAGGATATAGGTCGGCGACTCCCCTTACAACTACAGTGTAGCTATCAGGATCAACAGGATGATTTTAGTCAGTCTGTGCGCGGAAACTATAAAACCCGTTTCTGAGGGGGACACAATCTGACAGCTGTGAAGGGAAATGTATCCTTTTATCAAGTGAATCTTGTAAGTCGAATAACCGGTGAGGGGGGTGGGGCGGAGTTTTGAAGGACGTGGGGACCTAGTTTTGATCAAAAGCGAGCGGGTTTGGAGGAGGGGGGGGGGGGGGGGGAAAGGAGCAATTTGTGCATGTAAAATATGGGAAATATTTCACCGACTTCTGCCTCCACCGCGCCGATGGCCCTTCCGCTTCAATCGGCTACCACCGGCAACGCGCTCTCTTCCTGGCCACTACCAACAAAACCGGCGTCATGGTACCGTCCGCCCCGACCAACTGGGGCATGTTTCGCCGACTCCTGCAGCCACCGCGCCGGTAGGTCAGTTCATTCAGACCGCTACATAAACCGCCTCGGCGTCACGACCATCGTCGGCTACTTCGGGCCTTCGCTACCGCCTATTTCAGCAACCACGCCGTCAACCTCGCCGGGGGAAAAACTAACTCCGCCACCACGAGCACCGCAGGCGACTCCGCAGGCCCACAGGTTTTGGACTACTACAACGTCGACGGTTGCGTCTACATGCAAGCGGCGAAGCACGCACGTTTCACCGCCGCGTACGCGATCCGACACGTTCTTTAACCTACCGGATTGACCTACTACAGCCTCGTCGTCTTCCGTCACAGAGCTCTTACCTCATCGTGCGCGAACACCCCGTCCTCACTGGTTTGTGCTCGGAGCTGTCCGACGCGTTCTACTGGAACATCATCCGTCTCCAGCGCTCCTAACACATCTTCTGCGAACACTACGACGTCACCGTTTCGCTATCCAAAGTGCTGCAGCACACCCTAGTACCACCACCAGCTGCGTTTGAGCTTCAGGCCCTACACCGTTCAGTTCCAGGATCATCTTACGGCGTGTTTACTGCGCATCTTTGCGGAGCACTACCTACGGATCGGCGTGTCTACAAAGCCACGCGACGGGGATATAGACTTATGCAGTCAGGATATTATCGCGTTGAGTCGTAATTACCACTGTTTTCTTGTCCCTACCCCTAACCATGTTGCTTGAGATCATTCTTGAGTTTCTCCATGAGATTTGTTTTGTGCGCATGAACTTCTTGATTTTCGCTTTCGGGTTTGATTTTTGTCGTTCAGCTAGTTTCAAGGTGCCTCTTCTTTGCTTTGACCTTTCGGGTTGTCCCACTCTTGACCAGCAGGTATGTTTGCGTGCGTGTGTCGGTGCGATACCCTGCCGTACCAGCCACTGCTTTTGCTCGCTCCATTTTCGCAACCAGCCCGAAAAATTGTGATTTCTGTTCTTGTCGGTTTAGCCTGCCCCGTTTTCGTAACTTGGCCGCAAACCGGCCGTGTTTTCGTTTCCTCTTGTCGTTTTAGCATACCGTTGCTTTGCATCCCGCTAATCGCTGTGGATTTGTTTTGGTTGGCCTGCCTCTTGCTTTCTGCGCTACGCACAAAATAGGTGCAAACTTAGGGCGTCGTACATGTCTCCAAATCCGCTGTGGTATGCCCATCTTGGCTCTGGCTCTGCTCTATGTACTACGTACGTCATAGATATGTGCTTATTGCGGCGTCATATTTGGAATCTCACCGCTATGGCATATATGTCTTAGCCCCTCCATTCTTTGGACTACGTACGTCATAAGTGCTTATTCAGGCGTCATACTTTTTCTCTTACCACTGTGGTAGATGTGTTCTGGCCCTTTCTCTGTTTTCCGCACTACGCACGCCGTAGGTGTTTGTTGAGGCGTGTTGTCAACTCATTTTGGTCGTCTCGCCCTGCACAAGTCCCCTCTACTCCGTTGGACATCGAAGCGCATTCGCGTATGATTTCCCTGACGTTTCGTCGTTTAGCTTCAAACAGGAATGGCTCTATCGTAGGCCACATTTTCAGATGTTCACGACATTAACGTTTTGCTGGTATTTTCGTGTCCGTCGTTTGTTCACGACCCCTCCCTCTAGGCTTCTTTATAGCATCAACCCCCCAAACCATTTTAGTTTCCCTTTATCGTCATAAGCCATGAACTTCGTATGCACGCTGTGCATGCATCCCGCTAGCAGTTTAAAAGTTGTACGTCATTTAACCTCCCCCTCTGTCCGGCTTATGGTATCAGCCCGCCACAGCGTAGCAGTTTCGTCTGATTCCTCTTCAGCCGTAGTTACGGTCTCGTCTGATTCCTTCTCATCCGTAGTTACGGTTTTGTTTGAATACTTCTCAGCCGTAGTTACATCCTCGTCTGAACCCTTCTCAGCCCTAGTAACAGTTTCGTCTGAATCCTTCTCAGCCGAGATATCGTGTGCACCATGTTCGTCCTCTTTCGCAGAATATTTTTAATCTCCGTTGAGTAAAGAGCCCGTTTTCACCGATCTCACGATATGACTTGGAAAAAAAACAAAATCGTGTTAACTTGGTTTTTCTATCTTGTGTTTCCTTCCCCCTGCTCTATGTACCGGATAGGAACGTACTCCCCCTCCCCTCTGCAATGTGCGCATTTTTAGTGCGTATTTCCTCCCGACTCTGGTGGTCGTGCATTTTCGGAACCTATACCTTCCGCACTTTCGCGTCCGCGCAACGCGGGTATTGTTTGTCCTCTACTTGTTAACTCTGGAGACGGTTGCTCATTAGTGGTTATCGCTGTGCGCAGCAAATTACCGACAGTAATTCCCTTCTCTCCTTTCTTCTGCGAGAAGATGTTCGTGAACGCCTAGTGCGCGTATTGTATTTGGACCCTACTGTCTCGGTACAATTTCTACCTGGGAGGTACCAGCATAGTCAGTGCAATCGCCTCGTGCCCCCCCCCCCTCAAAGTACCCCCTTTCAATCCGACTATCATTGAGGCTTCAACAACGTTTTAACGTAGTATGCCTTTTGTCATATTTTCCGCATTCAAAGTATGGCATTTGTTCGTTTTGCAGTCATCTTTGTGGTCGCCTAGATCGTGAACTTGTGCCCAGGTTCTTATGCTTTTCTACAGCTCTACGATTGTTCGCCATTGTGGTTTTAGCTTCCGACTTCTACCGCTGATGTAGCCAGCCCACTTATCGTGAATACCGACGAACCATGGCGTTTCCGAACCACATCGAGGTTTTCCATCGTCTCCTTCTCACCTCACCTTATGCGATTGGTGACGACATGGGTTCTTTCCCCGTTATTTCGCTTCGTTTTCCAAGAGGAATTACCTGTCTTGTTGTTGGTGTTGAATTATCCTTGTCTCTTGGCGTACTTCCTCTTTGTTGTGGTGCCTCCCGTGCTTTTTGGCGTACTCCTTTCCACAACTAAATTCACTGCACTGTAGCCTCAGCCACTCAGTGTTGCGGCATTTCAGATATTGCGACCGCGTACGGTCCCACCACATTGTCGACCACTGGTTTCATGTCGAGAGCCCTCCTTAGGTCCCAAGTTATCCATCCCGTGCTGACTCTCAAACTTAACTGTCGGTTCTCTTTGGCCTCTACCTTGTTTGGCCGTAGCTGCCCCAAGAGCCCCTTGCTGTCCGACTCCGCTCTAGCTTTGAAGCCAGCGGATCTATTCACCTGGACAACTATTTCTGACATTTTTTCTCGGCACCCCTACCGCTACAGTCCAACGACACTGACCCCCGTCCTGGCTTTGCAGCTGACAGGTTTTTTTTCTTTCGACCAGTTTTTCTTGTTTCTTTTCGGCATACCTGCCCATAGGGTTTTACTACCCCTGCCTCGATCAGGGCTTTACAGCCCGTCCTGACTGTGCAATCCACAGGCCGTCCCCTCTTGGCCCTCGATTTCCTATTGGCCAGTTGGCGTACTTGTCGCATCGGTCTTTCGACCCCAGTATATCTTCGCGGCCCACATAGGATTGATTCTACGATAGCCCCCCCCCGAAACCAGCGATTTTATTTAACGAACGTTTCATGGCTGCACGATACGAGGAAGGATGCTATGAAAAAAAAGAGATTCGTATAATCTCTTGCTCGAAAAGGATTATCGAACGATGAGGTCGGAGTGGCAAGGGGCATCGTATTTTAGGGTATACGGTCAGAAGCTGGTTTGAAAACCGGCGATTTCGTTAAAAATAAATTGGTATCGAGGCCATCCATTTTTTGCTTTTTTAAAGCACCAAAAAATATATTTGATTTGATACGCAGTCAACGGCAGAAACAAAAAGGAAAATCATTGGTCGTTCCAGGTTCCAAGGGTTCGAATAGGCACACACCCCAATGTAGTGGCCGTACTGCTGTAAGATAGCTAGGGCCCTCCTCGGATCCCTTGCATCACTCGCTTTTTTTTCAAAATCTCCGCTGGGACTTGCGCAGACGACAAAAGATTCCTGAAGACATGTTGGCGGTACTCGCCGTGGCATTGCCAACGACGACCCACCATCGTCGAGGGCGAGGGCAGGTGTGCGACCAATGTTGCCTATACGCGGGGTGATTTTTTCTGTGGGCAACTCGTCGGTCAAGCCTTCGTAGAGAATAACATGCCAACGTCGAAGGTTATACACGTGAGCTGAAGATCGCCAGGTACGAGCCAAGGAGGGGAGCGGGTCTTTCCGAGCCATGCAAGCGATCTTTTTGGCACCCCCGAGCGTTTCGCAAAAGGATTCCTGCATGCAGCGCAAGACCATCCCACGTCGGCATGGCGCTTCGAAGGAGGTTGAGGTGCGTCGTTTTTCAAAATATTAGAATTTATTGTGGAACGGCTGACCGAAGGTACAGACAGCTGACGGGTGGTGTTCTTTTTGGTACCGAAAACAAATGCCGAGAAACAGCAGTTAGTTGGTGCTTTTGGCCCGTTAGTCTTATCTGCAGTTTGAACCACTTGCACGCACAGTTGCCGGTGATGGCAGTGCGTCGCAGTTGCCTTTGCAGCTCCTTCTGCTGCTGTGGTGCTGGGGTGGTGCTTCTGTGGTGTTGCTGTGGTGGTGATGCTGCTGCTGTTGCGGTCGCTGTTTTGTGAGGAAAAATATCTGTATCATCGCACGCAACAAGCGCGGTGAATTAGGCACCCTAGAAATTGGTGCAATAGTGGTGTTGGTCCAAGAGTCGAAAAGTCTCGGTACCTAGTCGTAGTATCAGTAATCTGCACAACAATCCCTCTCATCGACGCTCCTCGTTCTCGGAAAAAAATGTCGTTCGAAAAAAACATCGGTAGGCGTAAGGGTGCTGCACTCGCAGCAACGGCAGAGCAGCAGCAGAGCAGCAGCAGAGCAGCAGCACCAGCAGTAGCAGCGGTAGCTAACAGCGGCAGCAGGACACACAAGACCAGAGCTGCGGGTCAGCGTCGCTTTGCGTGCGTCTCATCGATCAAACACCTGAAATTGCTTCGTCCAGCAGAAGTATTGTTTTTTTCGGTTTGATTCAATCTGCATCATCTACCTTCGACCATCGAAAAACATCCAACATCGGACGTACGTACGACAGCCACCTCCATGGTATCTGCAGCAAAGCTTCTCCGTCCCCCCATCCGTACGTTAGGCCAGGCAAGGTGTCTCAGGGACACGGGCCCAAACGGTAATATGCGGGGAGACAGACGCATTTCGCTCGCTCGGTTAAATTGTATTTTAAAAAAGGAAAACCTGCCCGTTACGAATTACTGGCAGTTGGAAAACATGTGATATACGATTGGTTTTTGTTCCAGCAACTCATTCAATGGCCCTACCTGTATGAAGAGGCGTTTTTTCCTTGGCCAAAAATGTTCGCGCTTCGCGCTCGCGCGTCCTATTACTGGAAAGCAGTGGGGTGGTCCGTATATTGCCTATCTCCCCCGGTTGCTGTTGTTCATTTAAGGAGCCAGCTTTGATGCGAGCAGTATGGTTGAATATCGCCGGTTTCGAAACCGACCCACGCGCTACAGTCTTTGAACCAATCGGTCTTCGTCGAATCCCCATGCTGCACCGGCTTTAGTTCGCTTGAATATCGCTGGTTTTGAAACCAGCCCACACGCTCAAGTCTTTGATATTTTACACACGCCTGAGTGTGGTCGGTTTTGAAACCAGCTATAAGCTCGGGCTTTGGATCCAATCGTCCATCGTCGAGTCTCCATCTTACATGAGCTTTTGGTCATCAAACACCTGAGTGCCTGTCGCTGGATTTTGAAATAACGTGAACGCCCGTGTCTTGAACGAAGCGTGTTTTGTCCATGCCCAATCGTGTACCACCTTCGTTATTACACGCCCGCATATCGTTGGTTTCGAAACCAGCTAAGTTATATCGCGGGCGCGGATAGACGAAAGCAGTACCGATGACAGCCTGTGCGATGAAAACTCGACGCAGGACGATTGGATCCATGGCAGCTTTGTCATCAAACACTTGAATGCCTGTCGCTGGATTTTGAAATAACGTGAACGCCCGTGTCTTGAACGAAGCGTGTTTTGTCCATGCCCAATCGTCTACCACCTTCGTTATTACACGCCCGCATATCGTTGGTTTCGAAACCAGCTAAGTTATATCGCGGGCGCGGATAGACGAAAGCAGTACCGATGACAGTCGCTGGCTCCGAATCCAGCTTCTTATTATCTCTTGTAAACGAAACCAGGACTTATAGCTGTCGCTGGTATCGACATCAGGTATTTAGCCAATTTCTACTGTAGTAGGAGACTAAATTACGTAGGGGCAACATGGTATGGTTTCGAAGCCAGCGATTTTTTTTTATATCGCGTTGTTTATTGTAACTATTTACTCAACGCGCACCTGCATGCGTCCTTTTTTTCTGGCATCTTTCGCGCTTTTCAGCGTAATGACCAAGCTCCGGGATGTTTTATAGAGGGTGCGCGTCAAGGTTTACGAGAAAGCCATACCCAACATCGAAGACGAGCATTGGAAGCAAAACCATACATTGCGCCAGGAACACACGACCTACAAGTCGATGATCATGACGACGGTGACTCTCTTCCTATCGACCGGAGCCTCGGTGTTAATGAGGGTGTGTAGAAGCACGGCTACAAGTTCTGCCCTTCGGTGGACAAGCGCACAACAGACGGCTGCTACCTCAAAACTTTCGAGGGGCGACTTTGAGGGCACCCTCTCATCTCCGTTTATACTTTCTCCTGGGGAGGAGGTTGGATCCCTCTTTGCCATGGTTCGAGAGGGAGGGGGAGGGGGTTCCGTGGAAACGACAGCGCAGCGAGGGACTAGCGGAGAAGCATTGGTGTCGAAAGGGGAAAGACTCCACTCAAAGCGGGGGCGGGCGGAAGTTGCAATGGCTCAGAAGTAGCGGCTCCGTGTTTTTGTATGCTACTTAGTGCGGTTCGAAATTGCGCGGCAGATATATGACGGATTCGTCGATAGCCCCTCCCCAAAACCAGCGATTTTCTTTCACGAACGTTTAATGGCTGCTTGGCACGAGGAGGGATGCTATGAACAAAACGTGTTGACATATTTTCTCGCTTTTTTAAAGCATTGAAACGATTACGTGCGGGTGGCAAGGGGCACCGTGTTTCAGTAGCTACGGCCGGGAGCTGGTTTCAAAACCAGCTATTTCGATAAACAAACGTTGGGGGGGCTACCGTGAAACGACTTGTTTGCTAGGAATTTTTGACTGCTTCGGAACTTGCGCCCAGTCCCCACATCGTCGATGAGTATATCTAGGTGATGCGTTTCATACTTTGGTGGTTGCATTGCAACGTGTTTGTTGTCTTTTTTTCTATGTTGCCAATTAATGAAAAGACCCTGCAAAGAGAAAAGGTCGATGCCGGATGCTTTTGTTTAAGACGTAGGCGGAAAAATGCCGGGTGCAAGTCGCATAGTTTGTCAAAATACATTGATGTGCAGGCTCAAGAATCGATTTCCGGGTTGTTTTCCGTTAAAGAAATAGTCCTAAAATTGGAGGGGCTATCGTAAGAGCACTCGTGGGGGGGGGGTGGGGGGATGGGGGGGGGGGGAGGTATGCGGGATGACTTTCCTTGTGCGCCCTCGCTAGAAGATATGATCAATCAGCAATCAGCAGCAAGGAGCACATCAATTAGGAAGCATTGCAAACATATTTCACAGTTTCGTACCAACACGACATCTTTCACTTGACCGGCAAACGACCACAGCAACGGAGTAAGGGACCACAGCAACAACAAAGCATGCCATCCACACACATTCTCGAAGGAGTATTTTCCGGAAAAACAAACACCAACAAATGCGATACGGGGACGAATGCATGCCACCACGGGTTTCTCCCGTGGATACTGTTTACCTACTGCCAACTTCGCGTGGCGCAGCTTAACAACAGGAGGAACTTGTATTATACAACCCTGGAGGCCCCGGGGAAGCAGCCACTTGCAATGCTGCTGTGTGGCTTTTCCTGGCGCAGAAATCGGAATCCTTACTACCTCTCCTCGTTTAGTAATGCGTGAGCTTGCCACGTCTATATCCATGTATGTACGTGTACGTACCGAAACTCAATAAACAAATGCACGACTACTATGATCCTTACAGCAGCACCGTGGGGAAATTTTTACAGTAGTATTATTATTTGTTTTGGGACAAAATATGACGCCAACTTGGAAAGAATGTCTTGCCAAGTTTGATTTTATCAACCTCTCTCTATACATCGAGATGTGAAGAATAACTGGGGAGTACCGTTCAAACTTCGAAAGCTGCGCGCTTCTCGCGTGGACGGTGACCTTCGAACAAAATGATTTGAAGGATAAATGCCACAGCACTGCCCACTGAGCTATACTTAACCACCTGACTCAAAAGCTCAGGGGATAGTGCTACTAAATATAGGCTCTATGTTAAACTACCAAAAAACGACATTCATAATGTCGTCAGCGCGCACGATTGAAAAAGGCAAAGATGAAGTCGGTGAGCATCGAACTCACGAGACATAGCGCTACCCACAGGTCTGTCACTTGACTCAGTAACACTCTCATTAAAGGGCTATACAAAAAACAAACGAAATGTGTTTTCGAGTTTGTTAATTATTTCTTACCGACTTCGTAAGATCAATCTCCAGACAGCTATCCCCTCTCCACGTGCTAAAGTCTGTAGTACTCAAGATAACCCTAACAACTATCGTAACCATTCATATCGTCTCCAGCGCGCACGCTCCTTATTCAAAATATGATCTCGGTGAGAATCATACTCACGACACATCCATCCTTTGTTGGTTATAGCACTATATCCACTGAGCCAAAAGGAAACGACACACAGCAGTAGTAGCTACGATAGGGCAAGAGCTTCGAGAAAACCCTGAATAAAGCATGGTCGGGAGGAAACTTAGAAGATGCCAATTTGGAAATGACGCTAATTTGGAAATGGTGTCCCTTATTTATTCGTTCAAGCTCTACATATGCCACGATCCAAGAATAGCTAGGGCGTATTCCGCCCGAAATACAAAATAATAAGGCACTTCTCGCTTGTCTCGCTCAGCATCTATACGCGTTCCCGTCGATGCGCGGAACGGATACGGCAGCGCGGGGGGCGGTGGAGCCGCACCCCAAACACGGCTATTGAACAAAGCAATTTGACCGACCATTGCAGTTCCGAGAATCGCACACTCCTCCTGCAGACGTTATTGGCACTATAAGGTCGCTAAATAAAAATGGTTTTCCGCCTATCTATATCAGGTTAACGTGCAGACCAAGCACGCTCAGAAAAAAAAAAAAATCAACAGCACAACACGCAACAATTTATAGAGACGATATAGAGCGATATTATACTGGTATAACACGAGTTCTTCTAGACGTACATGTTTGAGTTGCAGCCTATCGAATCTTCTTGCATGGCATCCTTCACAACTACTCGCAATTTCCCGTGTTTTATTCGTTCAAGCCCTGCAAACGTCAAGCAAAACAACCACAATTTGTCTAGTTACTTGAACAATTTGTCGTGCAAAACCGTGACTTATTGGGTCAAAGCCTACTGACTAAGCTCGTGATTATGTACGCTGTCGCAATTCGGCTGGTCATATGCATCATGGACGTTATCTACGTAGAGATTCTTTTATTGGTTCATGAACGGTGTCCGTATAGAACTTTACTTGCTAAATATAGTTGTGTCCCCGCCTTCGTTCCCGGCCGCAGGGAACCTTTCGAAGATGTCGTAGTGTATGCGTGTACGAAAAGCACGTCATCGCTAACGCGTTTTTTGTTTTTTCCTTTTGGTAGGTTGTCCATCGTTGTTGAACGATGTTGTTGGCGCGTACCCAATTGATATTTTACCAGAGATTAAGTTTTCATGTGCGTATTCATCCGAAGTTACACACATTGGTTATAACTCCTCTTGCAGACGTTGTTTGCGAAATAAAGTCGCGCAAAAAAAAGGTTTCTAGGCTACGTAGGCAATTGCAAAAAGAAAATCTGACGAAATATTAAGTGGGTACGCGCCAACAACAACGGACATCAACGATGGACAGCATCCAAAATGAAATAGACAAAGAAGGCGTGAGCGATGACGTGCTTTTTGTACACGCATAAACTACGACATCTGCGGAAGGTTCCCTACGGCCGGAAACGAAGGCGGGGATTCCACTTCATCTAGAAAGTATAATTCAAGACGGACACTCTTCATAAACGAATACAACAATCCCTACGTAGGTAAAGTACATGATACAAATGTTCAGCCGAGTTGCGACCGCGTCCATAATCGCGAGCGAAGTCAATGGGCTTAGACCCATTAGGACAAGGTTTTTGCACCACCTAATGTGCAAGTAACTCGGCCAATTGTGGTTGTTTTGCTTGACGTCTGCAGGGCTTAATCGAGTAAAACATGGTAAATTGCGAGTAGTTGTGAAGGGAGCCATGTCAAAAGATTAGAATGGCTGCAAGACGAACATGTGCATCCAGAAGAAAGAGACTTATACCAGTAGTAGATCGATCTATATCGTCTTTCCAAATCATTGCGTTCACTGCTGTTGATTTGTTCGTCAATATGAGGGTGCTTGGTCTGCACCTCAACCTGATACAGATACGTGTTCACCCCAAGTTATACACATTCTTTACAACTCCCCCCGAAGACGCTGTTTGCGTGTTGAAGTCGCGCAAAAAATATAAAATTAGCCAATCTGTATCAGGTTGACGTGCCTACCAAGCACGCCTAAAATGTGAAACATTTCAACAGCACCAACCGCAATAATTTGAAAAGACGATATAAATCGATATACTACTGGTATAACACGCGTGCTACTGGATGTACACGTTCGTCTTGCAGCCTTTATAATCTTCCATGGCATCCTTCACAACTACTCGCAATTTACCGTGTTTTGTTCGTTCAAGTCTTGCAGACGTCAAGCAAAACAACCACAACGTGGCTACTTACTTGCACAGCAGATCGTGCAAAACCCTTGGCCTATTGGGTCTAAGCCTACTGACTAAGCTCGCGATTGTGGACGCGGTCGCAACTCGGCTGGTCATTTGCAAAATGATCGTTATCTACGTAGGGATTGTTGTGCTTGTTTATTAAAGGTGTCCGTCAAGAATCATATTTCCTAAGTGAAGTTGTATGCCCGCCTTTGTTTCCGGCTGTAAAGAACCTTCCGGAGATGTCGTAGTGTATGCGTGTTCGAAAAGCACGTCATCGCTCACGCGATATTTGTTTATTTCATTTTGTATGTTGTCCATCGTGTTGTTGTACGTTGTTGTTGGCGCGTACCTACTTGATATTTTTTATAACACGTTATTTTCTCAATTGCGTATTAATCTGAAGTTATGGATATTTTCTTCACAACTCCCCCTGCAGACGGTGTTTCCGTAATAATGTCGCTCAAAAATACGATTTTGAGTCTATATCAGGTTGACGCGCAGATCAAGCACGCTCGAAATGAGAAATACTTCACCAGCACCAAACGCAATAATATAAAAAGACGAATCAGAGCAATCTACTACTGGTATTATAACACGCGCTCAAGCCCGGCAGACGTCAAGAAAAACAAAAGCTCGAGAGTATACCAATAAAAGAATTAAAAACTCTAGCAACTACCTGTTTTTAGAATTGATGCAAATTTGGAAATCATCCAGACGCTGCAGACGTTAATATACCCCCGAAGCCGCAAGATTACCTCCTCAAAATACAAAAAATTGCAATTTCTCCCTTGTCACGCTCAGCATCCATCCGCGTTCACGTCGAGGTGCCCAACGGATGAGGAAGTTCGAGGGGCGTTACAGCTGCCCGCCGAAGACTTTTTTTACACGATGGAGACACCCTCCGAATACTTATACGTGTTTAATTCGTTAATGCCTTGCAGACGTCAAGCAAAACAAACGCTCGTGAGTAAGCCACCGCGAAAATTTATAACATTTGCAACTACCGTTTGGAAATAATGCCAATTTTGTAAATCATCCAGTCGCTGCAGACGTGAAGATACAACAAAAATCTCAAGAGGTTCTCCTTGACATGCGATATTTTTGCATCTTCCCGCTTGTCTCGCTCGGCATCCGTCCGCGTTCACGTCGAGGTGCGGAACGGATAGGGCAGGGAAAGGGGCATTTTAGCCGCCCTCCGAAGGCAGCTCTCGAATGAAGTGATTTGACCGAGAATTTCAGTTCCGCGAATTGCATATACTGAGGCCGAGACGAGTAAATACTCTGACCGGATCTAAAAAAAAGAATTATCATATATATACTTTTTTAGTGCATAGTAATCGTCGTCATTGACAAAAACGACGACCGAGCAAAACAGGAAGACGACTGAGTTGATACGTAAAAGCCTAAACTTGCGTAAAACACACACTTGAATGCACCCAAAGCAGGCCCCACGTAACCAGCATCCTTATTCCACCTGTTCATCTGCCTAACTAACCTACGACCAAGCTGTACCCCCCTAACAAACCAAAAACACCCTCCACCGACAACGCGCTGTCCATTTGGTTCGCTCTTCTCCAAACGCCAGCGATTGTTTTTCACAGTGCATGGACTGTTGTTTCACAAGTCGTAAAGTGGGGAGTAATATCGTCTCATCCCGCACCCCAGTGCTACTGCTTGTTCGAAGGGACACATTGACAGCCCCCCGGGTGGTCTGCACCGCCCACACACTTGAACTCCTCCCCGAACTCTCTGATTGCGTGTTTTCACCTTCGGCGTCTTGACTTCGCGACTGAGTTATATCTGTAAGGTGCAGACTGCTCCCTTCCCTTGTGCCAACAAAAATGTTGTGGAATTTGTGAGGCCCGACTCGCCTATTGTGCCTGCAGGTTACACAATGCTGACGAATGCGGGAGCGCTTGGTTACCATGGTGACAGGACCACCCTAGTTTGCCGCCTGTCCTCCAGTATCTTAACTCTCTACCATCGACGCAGGGAACTGAGACGAGGATGCTACAATAACCCAAGGTTCCGCCATAGCACCTGCAGTTCCTTCAATATCTACAATACGGGAACGCGAAGTTGATATCTGTTGGGCGTGTCGTGTGCCCGAGCTGGCCACAAGTTTCCCTCGCATTAATATGGTCGTGGTGCCTGTGTCACCGTCTGTTTCAAGGGGTGCATTGGTAGTTTGCCTCGTCAGTCGTAGAAAGACACTGCTCTATGACCAATTTTTCACTGTCAAAATAATCGGAGACTATTTACAATCTACTTGCCACTTAACTTGTGGCTGCAACCCTAAAGGAGTTAACGCCGCCGTGTGACTACCGTTAGTCGGGGATGAATCCAACACTACGCCGGAGTACCTGCTGTATCATTGCTAAACACCGGCAATAACTGCTCAAACTCGTTGAAGAACGTGACAACGCATTGATTGGACCTTTGAGTCGGAACCAGCGCCAGCAGCACGCAACTCGAAGCAGCTTCGCTCGCTCGTTGGAGGCGTCCACTTTCAGCAAAATCCTGTCGACTTACTGTTGCCGTCGTTGAATGAAATTCTCCCGCGTCTATTTACTTCGAGAATGTAAGCAAATAAAACTAAGCAGTTTTGATACAGAAATTATTAATTTTTAAGCTTCGCCGGGCAAATTAGGGACCCTGTACCCTCCACAAATTTCATCGCATTCTTTTCCCCCATTGAACTCGCCCGAATACACCTGGCCCTCCACTTCTTGGACGAGCTTGTCGAGTTTCGCCATGGGTGCTCTCTCCATCCCATCGCACCACGCTGTAAGCAGGTAGATTACTGAAGAACAAATACCATTGTATCCGTGCCGATCATCGAAGCACTCGAACCCGTTTGACGTTGTTGTTTGACCAAGCGCCGGCCCCTTTCCCGCAATATCCTGTTGTATTAATAGTATGTTACCTCTGCATCGTGAATCATTCTTGGATACGCCTGCACCAAGGCGTCGGCTAACGCAGCAAAGCATATTGTGTACACCACGTTGGCATGAACCTCCGATATCACGTCGCGGTGAACTGCAGAGTTCCTTGCAAGAAAAAAAGGGAAGAGGTCCTGGACGAGAAACGGAAACTGCGATAGTACCGCCCGCATCTCATCCTTGTAACGACTCCGCAACCCGTGTCTGGCAGTTCTGGAGATGGCAAACAAAACAAGAGCACGAGGCAATCACGAGGAGGGGAGGTCGGCAGCTTGTGCTAAGAGAAGCGGTAGTGCGCGCGATGAGTTGCTTCTGCGCTTAATAAGATACTAACATCACAAAGCATGTTGAAAAACAACTCACCCTAGGCTTGCTCTTGTTTTTACTTCAGCAGTCCCGGCATCTGTAGCAGAAGTCCAAGAGGTCTCATCAGAAACACGTAGAACAGCTCTCCGCGTCAGATTCTGCGTCCATCCTTCGACAACTACACGTCTTGTTGTCTTGCAATGCCGACAGAGCGGCCGTCCTTCTGGTAAGCCGCGAGGGTGAGTGTGCTCGGGCACCGAGACGAACACGGAACGGGGGTGGTCGTCGCCAATGTTGACCGTGTTGCGCGCGAACGTGGGATCGGAAGGATGTACCTGCAAGTTGTTGTACGAATCCGAGCCAATCAGTTTGTGCCTACCGGCCTCTTGGGAGATCTCACGCTTGATCTGATCGAGAAATTACTCCTGTGACGTCGAAGACGCCTCCCGGTATGCGAAGTACAGAGACGTGAGCGGAGCGGCCGTATGTGGCACAACGTCTGTACCCCAAAACAAACGACAGTACCGCCTGCCCTCGGATAGCGGAACGAGAGCGTACGAGTGCGTAGATCAAGAATATATACTATACAAGGGCTCCGCATGGGCGCCGGCACCCATGCTTCGGGTAGGGCAGGGCAGCACTTCGACAACTTAAGGTGTAGCTGTCCGACTTAGCATGCACTGAACTTTAAAGTAATGCCAAGAGTTTAATACGAACATGGGATTATGAAAGTCATGATTTGACCGAAAAAAACGTAATATTATACAACAAAGAAGGCAAGGATAGGCGAAACACACTATGTTAAATGCGCCGTCAAGTAAAAGTTGGCGTCTATCAAACGAAAATACCGAAAATAGTATTATTGAAAACCTGCGTCGCCTCTAGGCGAAACGAAAGAGGCCTTGGCATTAATGAAGAGACTGCACTGCTGTCCCCGTGGCAATGGAGGTTCGAAGTTTGACAGAGTGCAAAGTCGGTTTGCATCAAACGTCGACATGGGGCAATGTCAGCCGGCGAGGTTTTGGAAGAAGGTTGCTTTGTTTGTTACGTGAAGGCCGTCGCATTGATTGGTCTACGCGGTTGCGGGCGAGGAGAAAAACGAAGAAGAGGAGGGCGATCTCTCGTTGCGTCGGCGTTGTCTAAGATAGGTGCGGGGGTGGCTTTGCTCGTACGGGAGGTTGTCGTAGCGCTTCTTCTCTGTTTTTTCTCGAGAAGGCGGGATATGTGTGTCTGCTATCTTTGCTTCGTGGGTGCTTTCACGTTGTCGAAATCGGACGCGTCCCCTCCATACATAATATCCGGAGTGTCTTTACCATGACGACTGCTGATGGTGCCGTGCGTATTTCCCAGAGACTGACATATTATTTACTGGTAGAAATAATAATATACCTTTCTTTGCAACATTTTTTTTCTTCTTCATCCCATTTATCATCCCCGCACCATTCTCGCGCTCCCTCCCAGTAGTAACTCAGATCCGGGGTCACATAGCGGGCCCTCCCCCCTTCCCCCCCCACTTCGGCACGTGCCTTCATTTTTACCGCGAGGAGAGTCGATCATTTTCTTCCTTCGTCGACTCGCGTCGAATTGTATCTAGCAGGCGCTCTCAGCAGGTGATCTCTTTTTTTTATTGCGTTTTTGCAAATCAGGTCATATTCATCGTGGTGGATGTCGAACTCAAGGACAACCAAACGTTGGAGGTATTCCAGGGTAAAACCACTAGACCACCGGGGCGGCCGGCTGACAATTGATTAAAACAAAACAGGATCTTTGCATAGGGTTCAAAATCGTGTTGGCAAAAAAACCAAATTTGCAGGAAGCAGCTGAAAGGTCAACAAACAGGCAATATTTCAGTTGTTGTTGTTCTCACATTAACTCGCACAATCCAGTCCGTGGTCACAGGACTGGTTCCAGTCACTCTGGAGCAAAGGAATACCCTAGGGAAAAACACATACAGCCCAAGGTGGTACACGCATAAATCACAGCTGACGCAATTCATGCCTCCACCAGAAACATGTAAAAGTGAAATCGGGAGTCACCCTACGATGTGCCAG
The DNA here is from genome assembly GCA_012845835.1 of Undaria pinnatifida. Taxonomy (NCBI): domain Eukaryota; class Phaeophyceae; order Laminariales; family Alariaceae; genus Undaria; species Undaria pinnatifida. The sequence continues at coordinate 22,012,099 of JABAKD010000016.1, read as the reverse complement.
GTCCATACCGGTGCATACGTCTCATTACTCGCTCCTTAGAAAACCGACTATACCGCTTGCCACCCAAGAAAGACTACCACGTATATATCACACGTAGTATCTATCACTACGCATACGCACAACATACGCAAGTCAATTGGAAAAAAGAAACAAAGAACAAAGAAGAGAAAGGAAAGGAAATGGGTGCATGGGGCCAAGAAAAGGAAAAGAAAAAAAAAAATTAGGGGGTCTGCTGGCGAGGCTGCCACCAGAACGGGATGTCACATGTCACGTGGTCTTTCGACGGTCTACAGCAGTAGTACTACGAACGACTTCCGATACACCCACTGAAGCACGGACTACCGGCCAATTACGCGATCGACAGCTGGCCGAGGTTGTCACGTGTCTCTGCGTTGGGGGGCCCTGCCCTGCCTCTTGTTGGCTCTTGAGAGTGATGCGTGTACGACTAAACTTGCCAACGGCACTCGCACTGCACTTTGAGCCATCTGCTGTAGTTCTGGTTGCTACTAGTTGCTGCATAATGTGCAAGACGTTTTGCCCTTTATATACTACTGCTGCTACACCTGCTGTTTTGTGCTTGCCAATGTCGTCAATTGGCGTTCATGCTCGTCGTACATACTGCTGTTCTCACCGAGTACGTACGGGTTTCCTCGTACCTCAATCGTACGACGACGAGCTCAAAACAGAAGGTAGGTGACATGAAATGGCATGGACAATGGCCACATAGAAGCGAGCACAGCGGGATAGTTCGGTGCGAATCAACCGCATTCGTTCATGCCTACAGCAGAGGCTGCCTGGAGTGTCAGCGGCCGTGCTAAAGCCAGGGCCAAAGGCCGAAGAGACGGCTCTATCTGCTTGGTTTTGTCTCGAAATTCTGTTACGTGAAAGTGTAATGATTTGGGAGTTATGTTGTCACGAAACGTCTTGCCGTCGGTAATTTGTGTCACAAAGTTGTTGGATATCGTCGGTAAGTTGTGTCACGTTTTAGGTGAACACACACTAAAAAATTGAATTTCCAGCTGGCAAACAAGCAGAAACAAAAGCAATAAAATGCCGAGCAAGAAACCAAACAAACTAGTAAAAATGTACAGCAAAGAAGCTAACGCTCGAGAGTATGCCAACGCAAAATTCCAAACATTATCACGTATCGTTTGTAAATGATGCCAATTTTGGGGGAGTGATAATCTCGCAAACATAGGCGGAATCTAAACCTCGCCCACGGGGACATATAAGAACCATCCCCGGAATTCCACCGTCATATTACGGTTTGCAGTGTCCGAATTCGCGGGCATCAACGAGGGTGCTGGCACCGCCCCTACAGCACCACGGCCACCGAGATAGGCAGCAATATGACACTTGGACACCCCTGTACACTCAAGGCTCGACTTTCAGCCCCTGAAAGCTAGAAATTGGCGAAATCGATGACGATTTGCAAGTGCTGTTTAGGCCGCCACAGCAGCAGCAGTACGTTGTGCAGCCCCACACGCGTAGGTGCTGGCGTTGCTCCTACAGCCCCACGACCACTACTACATGCTGCAATATCACACCTAGACTACATACCCCACACACTGAAGGCCGAACTTCAGCCCCTACGAGTTAGAAATCGTCGAAATCGAGGACGATTTGCACGTGCTGTGGACCCCGCGACCGCTGCATGCATGCAGCACGCAGTACATATGCATACATACATGTGTACATGTACAGTAAGTACGCAGCAGTAGTGCAGCCTACACACATCACACACCCGCAGAGGGAAGAATATCCCACGCTTGCTCTCCGTAGGTGCCCAAGAATAGTGTCAGTCTGACGTGCCTGTTGTATCCAGGAACTATGACAGGACAATGTGCAAGCGCACCCACAGCAGTGTAGTCTAAAACTTTTAGAATATTACACAACCCACCCACAACAGCAGTAGACAACAGTAGTAGTGCATATTGGACGTGTGGAGGAAAAGAGGAACACGTGCCAAATAGCTGCCTTACAGCTAGCTTTCGGCACCCATTTACAGTACAACTTCAGCCCACAACTTCCGTCATTGAGGGAACCACGGCTGGCTGTCAATCAACCGTGAGATCTGGCAACTTTAGATGAGCAAGCATATGATATAAACTAAACGGTAGTTTGGTGCTAGTTTTAAGCTACCGGCACAGCAGCAGCCAGCAGCAGCAGCCAGCAGCAGCAGCCAGCAGCCAGCACCAAGTTTTCAAACACAGCGAACCGTAATACAACCGTGGAAGTCCGGGGATGGTTCTTATATGTCCCCGTGGGCGAGGTTTAGATTCCGCCCATGTATGCGAGATTATCACTCCCCCCAATTTTGTAAATCATTCAGGCGTTGCAGCCATTAAGATTCAACAATTTTTCCAACATTCCTCCTCGACACTCGCTCGTCTCGCTCGGCGCCCGTCCGCGTTCACGTCGATGTGCGGAATGGACACAGCAGGGCGAGGGGCGTTGGAGCCGCCCCCCGAAGGCGGCGCTCGAACCAAGCCATATTCGACCGAGAGTTCCAGTTCCGCGAATCGCATACTTAGGCCGAGACGAAAAACTCCTGACCAAAGTCCATGACACCAAGGGATGGCTCTATATTCAAGGAATGATTTCGTATATGTTTACAAGGGCTTCGCTCGCGGGCGGCTGGGCGCCGCCCGCTACGCTTGCGGAAGGAGGAATAGACATTCAGTAGAAAGGCGGAAAAGAAGCACAAATGGCGCAACTGGCGACTTGAAAATGCCAAGAGGTCTATATATGGTACAACGGTACAGGATAGAGACGATTATGATTATGAGTTTGTATTTATCATCCATTCGCCCAGTCCATGATGGGCACGTCGGAGGACTTGCTTGGCATATCCTTCCACCTCTCAGGTAGCACCTAGGTCCTGTACACTTACTAATAGCTCTCTCTAAGTCGATCATCAATAGTAAATTATCGCAGTGCATAAACACCAGGCACGCGCTTGTCAAGGATAGAGACAGGAAAACTAAAACTTGAGATGTCAAGGAGCGCAGTGCCAAAAAAAACATGCTGGAAGCAGGAACTTGAACGCACACACCGCAAACATGTGAAGTACATTTGTATTCCTGAAAGACGAGCACGCATTTAGCCATAGTTCTCAAAAACGATGCTGGTATAATAAACTACAACTTAACGTTCTATAAAGAACGTGCTGTCAACATCGCTTCCGAAGGAGCATGCAGGCTTGCTTGGACTCTTCCTCCTCAGCGGGGGTACCCAGCACCTTGCACTCTTGTTTTTTGTCGATGATCTTTTGGATCTGTCCACAAACGTTGACGCATGGCGGGAGAACGTCGATAAGTATGTGTAAAAAAGTATTCGTACTTCTCTCCAGCAGACGTCGTAACCATCCAAATTATTGGAGCTCCTTTCTTCGCTGTTAGTAATTGTTGTGGTATTGTTGTACTTGCTCTTGGTACTTGGAAAAAGAGCCGCACTTCATAGACTATATCCGCACGCCATCCCCTAGTCTTGAGCAAGAGACATGCATGTCTCGACTCGTGACACACAGGACGCAAGATAAGAGTAGAACATACCTCGATGTCGAACGCCCTCGTGGCACCGTGGGAATGGAATGCGGGATGTACATCGAGCAAGTGGTCGCCTGCCTTCTCCAGGAGGTCACCGACCTTGATGTCGCCGGTGCACTTCGTGTTTATGTCCTCGCCGACTCGGCGGCCCTCGGCGGCTGCTTCGCAGGGCTTCTGCAAACGACAACAACGGATGGGAATACCTAGCGTTCAGTGAATGTTCAAAATAGTAAGGCCACGTAGCTGTCGTCGATTTCCAAAGTTTGAAAGGAAGTCGTACAATTTACCACTGCTGTAATGAAAGCGGTCGTTTATGGGCAAAGCCCTGCCTGGTACCACAACGTTGCTAACACCTATGAAACCGCCACTGGGACAGGAACGAACGGGATTCACAGTCGCAACTGGTAAGCGTAAGCCCCGGTATACTGCTATATAAGGCCTACCGGCGGAATACCGACAACGAAGGGTAAGAGACAGTACCTGCTGTATATATTGTTCAGTACTTCTCTATTACTGCTGCTATCAACACTATTACGACCGACGTGTACTGCGATTCCTGAAGAGGTTGCGCACCTTACTTGTACTCGTTAATACAAAGAGTTCATGTGGTTGTATGAAAAATGAGTAACCGCAGTAGTACACCGCGTCACTATATGAACAACTCGCTAACCCCAATCACGGGACTGCTCTCCAGCATCACCCAGGTTAACTTCAGCTTCTGTTTACTGCTATATATCAACCTCCAGTGTGTACTGCGACTGGTGCTGAGGTATCATGCTGCTGTGTTATTTATCACTGCATGGACCATTTTTACAACCCTGGCTGACCCCCGTGATGAGACCTTTTCCGTTTTCATTGCGTCTTACATGTATAGATACCACGTAGTCGTAGTCGTACATCCAAAACGTGTGTTTATATCACAGCACAAAGCGTCACTGCATGGACCACTCGTTCAACCCCCGCTTACCCCGATGACGGGACTGCCCCGTACTCGTAGTCGTACATACATGAAGTGTGTTTGGCTGTACGTATGAAAAAGAAATCGCATCACACAGCGTCACTGCATAGGTCTACTCGTAGACCATTAAAAAAAAAATCGCATCACACAGCGTCACTGCATAGGTCTACTCGTAGACCTGAGTACTTGTACAATTCCCGCTTACACCGCGATGACGGGACTGCCCCGTACACGTACTACATACTCGTACATACATGCAAAAGTGTGTTTGTACGCATGAAAAAGAAATCACAGCACAACAACAGAAATGTAACTCACGTTTCGTCAAGCTCTCAGCTCCTTCGTTAAAGACGCCGATCGAAGGTGAATCACAGGTGTCCGCGTCACACCAGTCACACACACGAGGGCTATCGCCGCTTCCCCAGTGCTTCTTGTGAAAAGCTTGGCACGTGGAAGGCTCGTCACTTCTGCAGGTGTCGCAGACAGCGTACTGGGAACTCCTGTTTTCCCTATTTCGTGCGATGAGGAAGCCGTCACAACCCTTGCTCGGGCACGGCCAATCAGGATTGCCAGAAGAAGCTGAGTCCCTTCTTGCCCGACCAGCTTCCACACGCCTGATCCTGAACCTCCACCACCCCCACTGTTGGCGGAGCCTCCTCCCGCACTAGCCTTGGTCCGCTTCGCAAATTTCAACTTCAAATTGTTATTGCCGATCCGGCAAATTTCAAATTCAAATTGTTTGCAGCCGTCAACGGCAATTCCCTCTCAACAGCCAGCAATTGGCCAGCTTCAAATAAAAGTACAAAAAAGAAGTTGCTGAAAAAGCAAAATAAAAATATCAGAGAGCAAGCAGTAAAGATCAGAGAATGAGAGCTAAAAAGTAAGTAAGAATGAGACTAGGGAAAGCAAGGAAGGCAAGGAACTTAGGGACGGTTTTTTTTCCCAGCAACTAATTTTCTTTTCGGCAATTACGGGCTGAGAAGGGCTGAGAGGGGGGAGGATATGCCGAGCGAGACGTCCGAGGGGGGCGAGGTCTAGGTATATAGTTATATGTACATACTGACCAGACGACTAGCCTTGAGTGTCCATCTACTCGTTAACGTACACTAAAGCATCTTCTATCTTGAGGAGTAAACATCACACACCACACCACGACAGCAGGATGCGGCATTAAGTACTGCTGTATTATAGTAACTCCTGGGCGTGGCGGAGATGGCGGTTCAACAAAAAAAGGCAGAATTTTCTCTTTGCCCGTGTCGTGAATCATGTCATCCTCGTGGTACTCGTCGCGTTGCAGACTCAAACTTACAATTTACGGGGAGAGCACACACATGGGAAGTCGGGGGCCGTTGTACTGAGTTGTTGTAGTGCAGAACGCACCTTTTCTAGATGATCATTTTTTTTTTTTTTTCATATTCTGAGCCAACATTCCTTTTGCTTATTATTGCACCAATACTAGATGTCCTGCACTGCTGTACCTGGTACACCCCTCACCGGTTAGTCGACTTACAGGATTAACTTGATAAACGGATACATTTCCCTCCACAGCTGTCAGATTTTGTCCTCGCCAGAAACGGGTAGTGTCCGCGCACAGACTGACTAACATCACCCTGTTGACCCTGATAGCTACCAGGTACACTGCTGTAGTTGTAAGGGGAGTCGTGAACCTATATCCTTAATGAGAACACACAACTCGTAGCACGCGCGATCGGAGTATCACACGCAGCTTGCAAAGATGAGTTTCGACGAAATCTTCGATCTCACAGCTGGAGTGTATTTTTATTTTTATAATAACACTAGGGGAACCAGAGAGCCAGACTGGAATATACGGATGAGGGGCGGATCAAAAGCCGTTTTGTTCTAGTGTCGTGGAAGACACCCTTTCCTAAAAAAGAATCCCAGTCCGGGTCATACTTGTGTTTCTTATCAAGGGTACGGTACTGCTGTTGTACGGTTGTACAGCAACAGGGTAACGAGAAAACCAGACTATTATAGAACATAAAGAGTTTGGGGGCGGTATTGCCGACGTCAGTGTAGAACGCACCCTTTTCCAATATGAAACACGGCCGGGGTCCTACTTCTGTTTTTTAATCAGCGTCCTGCACTGTACATGGTACGACCGTAGGCCCGGCAGTACAGGTTGCTACCTGGTATTTCTTACCGAACACCTTGTGCGACATCCTCCAGAAAAAAATATGTATTCAGTATAGGACGCTATTGATAATAAGAACCGGATATCTGGGGGTAACAAGAAAGGCAGACTGGCATTGACCGGTCAATAATAAAGTCGGGAGCAGTCGTTCTGATGTTAGTGTAGATCCTGACGTTAGTGTAGACCGTACTCTTCCCCAATTAAGAAACCTAACCGTGATGCAACTGTTTCTTATTATGGTAGGTATCCCGCACGAATACGTTACTTGAGTACCAGGTACCTTGAAAATTTAGACCTGATCGTGGTACTGCTGTTCGGATAGGTACGAGCTAGATTCTTATTTTTGGGAGGCTGCTGCTCCATAGACAGGCAATCACCCACCAGCAGACAGCGGTAGGATCCCACTGCAGAGGCAAGCAATAGTCTCACCGCATCAACTTTGACAACAACAGCAGCACCGGTCGCTCCACCTGCACCATCCCCCCCTACATCGTCGAGTGTACCACCAGCGTTATCATGACCTCCGCCTCCTGCAGACGCTCGACTCTCGGGGCCAGGTAGCTGAGACCCAGATGAGTTTTTCGATCGCCTCGGCCTTACACGAGACATATAGCGACAACCCCCCAGTCGGTCGCCATACGAGACGAGTAGCAGCACGGCGGTAGCCACCGGCTAAGCCGGCAAGGCAGCATCAGTTACTTCGTAAACCGTCTCAGAGACCCAGCAACCAGTAACAAAATACAGGCAGCAAGCCCACAGCAGAATCGCGCCGCCCCTGTCCCACGCCCCACTCCATCGATTAGTCGAGAATGAACAGATAGGCTTCTGATTGGCCAACCCTTATGGGGACCCTTGTGGGACGTACTTTATGGAGGTGTAGATGATTGGCCAAAGGGTAACAAGAAAAAACAATCATTGGTCAGCCCTTATGGGAGATTGGGTAAGACCATGGGAGTGCGGCCGACATTTTCTTTTTTTCAGTTTTTCGATTTTCGAAACTCACTAGACGTACTGGGTGATGACAGGTGGCACGGGTGATCTGACGAACTTTGCAGGACGTGCATGTACGCGTAACGGCTACCGGGTTGGTTGTAACTCTTGAGTTTTATTTCGTAATTCCTCGCAAACCCACTCCAAGCAGAGTATGACGGCACGCACACCCACGACCTAGGCACCTGTCGCTCTTTAAAATAACACGCCTAAGCCACGTCAGCCGTTTGCCCACGATATTCTTCTGCCCCCTCCCTATCACACCATCGCAGCGCGTTCTCCCCCGAGCTCCTTCAATATACTAGAGCGATCCTGGTCACAGTGTCAAGGAATATCAAGTGAGCAGCAGCAACAGAGGCGCAAGTCATCGAGACCACAGGACGGCCAACCTACCTATATGGTAATTGAGGGTGAGTTGCCGATTTCGTTAACCTATCCTAACGGGGGGGTGATGTTGATATTTTTTTCTAAATTGATTGGTCATTTCACTACTACTACAACAACAGTAGTGGCTGGGCGCGTTACACATCTACAGCAACAGTAGTGGCTGGGCGCTTTCGCTGGTTTGAGTAGGTATCCGATGGTGAGCCAAACTGGCGACGCAATGCGTGTTATGCAAATCGCAAGCACAAGCGAGAAGGGTCCTACACACTGCCCGAAACGACATTCACACCACCCATTATTCCTCGTCGATTCCTGAAGACGGCAAGTGTGCCCGCAGCGCATGTTACTTACGCCATGCCTACCACATTTCTGTGTTATTTCGATTTTGAAGCAAGTTGTTTTGCGTTGTTCTGACTCACGGTGCTTCTGAACGGAGTAAAGGCTACAGTCCACGTAATATACATATATTTCTAAATATCATGCATTATCTTCGTCTTACTTTCACCCTCCTTTCCAATAGCAACACAGAGACTGGGCAACAAAGGTGGACCTCTCACTCCCTCCCCACTACGGTACGTGCCTTCGTTTTTATCGTGGCCTGAAACATTTGCATTTTCTTGCCTCCTCGACCCGCGTCGACAATTGCCCCTTCCCCTTCACGGCACGTGCTTTCTTCTTTGTTATCGCAAAAAAAAAAACAGGTTTTAGTTCTTCCCTCGTCGACTCGCGTTGAATTGTACCTTCCCACGCTGATAGGCGCTCTGAAAGGTTGACCCTTTCTGCAAGCGTTTTTGCAAACGAAGTCAAATCTCATCATGGTGGGAATCGAAATGAGGGACGAACACTATTTTAATAGTACTAAATGTATCCGAGGATAAACACTAGACCATCGGGGCCACCGTGTGTTTGATGTTTAAACTTCACATAACAAACGGTGTTTTCAAGTCGTATCCGTTCCTTGGCGTTTACCTAGGCAAAGCAATGAATGGTTCATTGTTGCCCCTGTTAATAGTCTCCTCCGGCTGACGTGTGATGTTTATGTCGTATCAGCAGACTCTGCCAATTTGTGTTCTCCTGCTGCCTTCAGACTGATCTAGTGGAGCCATGTCATTCTGTAGTGATATACACTTTGAATCCGAACCTGGATACTCCAATGACGCACCGACCTCTAGAGATATCATGTTGCCGGTATTGTTCGATTTCGTGTTCATCAATAATAGAAGGTGTGCATCAATTTTTCCCGAGTTCGCTCGCCGGGGAACCTCTCTATCTGACCGACACCCGATCCTAGGAGAACGTTAAGCAAAACGCAAGGAAGGGGGGACTAGAGAACAAGTCGACTCCCTGGCGAACGCAATAAAACATAATTTTGGTGGCTATCGGTCTGGATAGTAGTAGTGTTGATGTATTCTTCTTTTGTGTGTCCTCGTAGACAATGTTTAAGTTACTCGTATGGGCGACTCTGTATCTCATTGGAGAAACTAGTTTTTTCAGGCGATTTCTTGGGCCTCGGTAGCTTGGTTACGTCATAGCCTTCCAGCCACGCCGCAGGCGCTTTCACGCACGTTGAGATAGGCACGCAGCAGGCGACAAAATGTGGGATAGGCATATGGAAAGGCATATGCCCGAGGTGTCTGAATGCGCTGAAACGTGCGTATCGACCTAGGGAGGTACTTTCTTGAATAATGGAGCTGATACGTGCTTGAAGCCTTTATATATAGAGGCCAAAGGCAAATCCTATATGTACTAAGTTTAATGTACTTTTGCCCCAAGGGGGAAAATGACCGCCCAAAAGCCAGAAACCTGCCGAGCCCCGCAGCGTAATACCAATACGAGGCTGAGTTGACAAATCAGCGTCGCCTATAGGGGTCAAAAATCTAGGTGTATTCTGCTGTACCGCACGATGGCGCGGAAGGGTTGGCGGTATACCGATTCCTGTCGTCTGCCCGATGAGATGATTCAAATCCAAATACTAGAGCGTTGGTCGCTATTATCACCAAGGCGAAGGGAATCGACCACAGTCTACTGTTGAGAAGCTGAATCGCATCTCTTTTCAAAACAAAGGTCATTTATGGGCGGTCACCCAAACAACAGCCCAACATCTCTGGCAATACAGAACTAGAATAATACAAAAAAAAAGACAACAGGATGACGATCTAAGAAACAGGATAGCGATACGTATGGCGCATCGCGGGCGGGCACCGAACCACCAGCGTGGGCTGTGGCTACCCCACGCTGTCGTCAAGAAGATGGGCTGAATCGACCGCAGTCCGCCGGATTACGAGTGTGTCAAAGAGCTCCAGACGTTTACAGAGCCGAATAAATAAAAAAATAACGTTTTTCTCGTGGGACCTCTAACTATCTATCTATGTGGGATGAATCCTGAATTCTGCGGACATAACAATTTGTTGTAAAACACCACTTGAGATAGAAACAACTGTCACCCCCCCGCTATCGCAAGTGAGCGCGCCGCGGGTGGGCGGCGCACCATCAGCGTGGCTTGTGCCTACCCCAAGGTGCTAGCAAAAAAATGGGCGGAATCGGTGTCTGTATGTCCAGTGACGAGGCTGTCAAAGAGTCGAGACATTTTTTGCGAGCCGTACAAACATCAACAATAGTAGAGGCTTTGTTGTCGTGTATCTAATAATAAGTATATGCAAGGGTTCTGCATGGATGGGCGCCGGCATTCTCCGGCGCCCATGCTTCGGGTTAGGCACGGCACGGCACTTCGACAAGTTCAGCCGTATCTGTCTGATTTTATATTCACGGAACTATAAAGTACGGTAATGCCAAGAGTTGAGTACGATCATGATATTATGAAGGGCATACTTTTCCAAGAAAAAAATGACATATTTATTAATATACAACAAAAAAGGTAAGGATATAGGCGAAACACACCGCTGTTAACTGTTGTTAAATGCACCGTCGAATCAAAGTTGACGTATATCAAACAAATAATCGAAAGTGTATCGAGAACCTGCTTCGCCTCTATTAATAGGCGAAACGGCGAAGGGGACTCGTCATCAATGAAGAGACTGCACTGCTGTCCCCGTGGCAATGGAGGTTCGAAGTCGACAGGATTTGCAAAGTCGGTTTGCATCAAGCGTTGACATGGGGGCATGTCAGCCGGCGAGTTTTTGGAAGAAGAGTTTTGTATATTAAGGTCGCATTTGATTGATCTGCGTGGTCACGGGCAAGGAGGAAAACGAAGAAGAGGGGGGTCGTCTTTCGTTGCGGCGGCATTGTTTAAGATAGGTGCGGGGTTGCTGTACGGGATGTTGGCGTAGCGCTTCTTCTCTGTTTATACTCGGGAAAGCGAGATATGTGTATCTGCTGTTGTTCTTGTTTTGCGGGTGCTGTCACGTTGTAAATCGGAAGTGTCCCCTCGAAAATAATACTCGGAGTGTCTCAACCATGACGACTGCTGAGAGCGGTGCCGTGTGTGTTTTTCACTTAACAGTCTAAAATATTACCAGGTATTTAACACTGGTGGTAGTACGATAATTGTGCGAGTCGTCGCACAGGCCGGAGTCATCGGCATGCCGGAGTCATCGCATCCATGTGCGATAATTTCTCAAGTTTGAAATCATTTAACATTTTTTCCGCACAGGGGTCGGAGTCATTGCACAGGGGTGCGATGATCCCGATATTGGTGCCACATTTAAGCGTGAGGTTGCATGCTGTGGCGTGTGGCCTCAGGATAAAGATTGTGCCATTATGCGTTTTTCTAGCGGTTTGTTACGGGGGCTCACCGCTGTTTGTACCAGGTGCATACTGTACATGCATGAAAAATAACTCTCGCTTTTTTTGTTATTTTTTCCTCGGCGACGGCACGACGAAAATAAAAAAAATAGCACCACCAGCCCGGCCACGATGCGGTGCTGACCTACCTAGTACTGCTGTACTTCATGCAACGGAACGACGGCAGCCGACAACTCAGTACCTACCTACCTACGACACACCTCCCTTCCGCACAGGGGCGTGCCTTCAAATCACAGCATGGCAGGGTGTGTGATTTGTTCAGAATCGCACATGTCGGAGTTACCGCACAGGAGTGTGCGTCAGAACGGGAAATCGAATCGTTTAATTAATGCATTTCCAGGGGCCGGAGTCATCGCACATGCCGGAGTTATCGTACCCGTGCGCGATAAAAACCAAAATTAGGAAACATTTCAAAATCGATCGCACGGGGGTGCGATGACTCGCACAACTACGGTAGTTTTTCGTTTTGATTATGCGCATAGATAGCGGAAAAGGTCGATGTTTAGTATTTATCATTTCCGACTGAAAGTGCAACTTCAGAAAAAAAAAAGGTGCAAACACAATGAATGGTATTTTCTTTCACGCTGTACTACTAAGTAACTGCACCAAACAAAAATAACCTGTCAATATAAGAATGAACACCTACGAGTAAAAGAATCTCGGGAAAAGATGGGGGTGCTGTGTGGGGTGGTAATAACATACCTTTGCAACATTTGCTTTCCTTCATCCCATTCATTATCCTCCCACCACTCTCGCGCTCCCCCCCAGTAGTAACTCATATCCGGGGTCGCATAGCGAGGCCTCCTCCTCTCTCCCCACTTCGGCACGCGTCCTCTTTTTCCTTGTTTTCATCGCGAGAGGACTGCATAATTTTGTTTTCCTCGTCGACCTCGCGTCGAATTGTAGCTACTACCGATGCTGCTAGACGCTCTCAACAGTTGATACCCTTTTCTTGTTGCGTATTTGCCAATAATGTCGAATCTCATCATCATGGTGCGAATGGAACTCGAGGACAAACAAACGTTTGTAGTATTTAAGGGTTAAGCCACTAGACCACCGGGGCGACCGGCTGATAAGTGAATAAAACGAAACAAGATCTTTGCATAGCGATTACATTGCCTAAAATTATAAAAAATATAATACACTCACTCCAGCTAGCTGTGAGATAGGAAGATTTTGTCGAAGCTCATCTTCGCAAGCTGTGTGTGATACATACTCCGATCGAGCGTATTACGGGTCGTCTGTCCTCATTAAGGTTATATGTCGGCGACTCCTCTTGCAACTACAGTGCAGCTATCAGTGCGAGCAAGGTGATGTTAGTCAGTCTGTGCGCGAAAACTGTACAACCCGTTCTTGAGGGGAACAAAATCTGACAGCTGTGGTTGGAAATGCATCGGTTTATCAAGTGAATCCTGTAAGTCGAATACCTGTTAGGGGAGGGCGACGTTTTCAAGGACGTGGCGGCCTGATTGTGATCAAGAGAGAGCGGGGGCGGGGCGGAGCAGTCTGACGTTTTTGAAGATAATACACCAGTTCATTATGGGGGGGCGGGGGCGGAGGGGCGGGACTGGCGGGGCAGCTCAAATCTGTGCGTAAAAGATATAAATCCTTTAAGGGGATAAGTCTGACGTTTTTGGAGATAACGCACCAATCTGGCATGTATATCCTGTAAGTCCTACAGCCAGTGATGAGAGGGCGGAGCGTTCGAGGGGATGGGGGGGGGGGGGGGGGGCGAAAGGGGATTTTTACAATATATTTCGGTCGCATATATGTAGATATAGATGTATGTAGAGGTTTGCTATACGCTTGGTGCTAGGTCTAGGTGGTGGTGCGGGTGGTGGGGAATGAGGGGGCGTTGAGGGCGCGGGGGGGGGAGGGGGGTTGCAGCACCGACATAGACGGCTCTAAAACGATAATGAAGTGATATCCAGGGCGTGGAAGTGTTTATTTCTCTGGAAGATTTCGATATTAGGTGGGGCGTTTGAAGAAAGAAAGAGCGAGCAAAAAAAAAAAGAAAGAGGGGCGCGGGGGGGGGGGGGGGGGGTATTCTAGAGGTTTAGGTCACATATAATATCTAATATTCAAATACACTCCAGCTATGAGATCAAGGATTTGGTCGAAACTCATCTTGGCAACATTGTGTATGATTCTCCGATGGCGCGTATTCATAATTTATGTAGGGGCTTGCTATACGCGCGGGGCTGGGTTTAGGCGATCGTGCGGGGCGCGGGGAAGGAGGGGGCGTTGGAGGGAGAGAGGGGGGGTGACTTAAAGATACGTAATGGATTGCTGGAAAGATAATACCGTGATATCAATGGCGTAGAGGTGTTTATTACTACGGCCGATTTCGATCGTAAGTGGGGCGTTTGAACGAACTGGGCGGGGAACAACATGGGGTGGGGGGAGAGGAGGGCGGGAATGAGTTGGAGCTACGGCATGGACGGCTGCAAGAAAACTCAGATGATATCAGCTGGCTGGTAGTGTTTTCTACTCTGGTAGATTTTGATATTATGTAGGGCGTTTGAACAAGAGGGATCGGGGGGGGGGGGTGCATTTCAACTTGCGCGAGGAAACTATAAACCTTCAAAGGGGACGAATCTGACGGTTGTAGAAAGAAAACGCCCCTTTATATCACCCGCCTGGTAGCGTCTATTATTGTGGAAGGTTTGATCCATGTTGTATGCAACCCAGTTTTTAGGTGTAGTAAACAACGTGTTGAAAGCTTCATAATTTGTTGTTAATGTGCGTGGATCGAAAGATAGAATATTTCAATGGATAGGTACAATCATGTAGTTACCATTATTTTCTGGCATCGCTAAATATAGGAAAGAGAAACATGTTGCTCAAATCAACAACAACATGGCGAGGTGATGTAGTCATGCAATGTCACCGGTAATGAGGACGAAAGGGAGAAATGCGAATCGTTAATGTTTTGAAAGGAACGCTTCGTGTACACGCGCTCCATTGCATCACTTCGTTAGTCATGCAGTCCACTTGGCATAGGTTGGGAGGCGATCATGCAGACCGTATGTACGAGATGCCCTAGGTAATTAGTTGGTAGTGTGGTTTACCGCAATTTTAACATCTGTCTGTTCTTCCTCTTCACGCTACTTTAGTCTCACATATACCTGGTACGATTTTACGCCTATGTTTTTTACCGTGCCCATGGGGGGCTCTGAAATACAAACTCTAAGACAGAGATACATATTACAAATACACCAATCGAGGTGACGTGGACATGCGATGTCACCCCTATTGAACGCGAGGGTGACTTTACTTCGTTGGGCATATGCTACTGCATTTGGTGGAGGTTGTCAGGCGATCATGCAAACGGTCGGAGGCACGAAATACCCTGCGTAATAGGTTGGTAGTGTGTTCTACCGCAGTGTTAACATATCTGTCTGTACTTAATTTTCACGATGTATTTATCTAGTGTACGATCATACGGCCTGTTTTCTACCCACTTTCGTCGAAGATGTTGTGGTCCTGTAGATGTCGCGTCCGTGTCTGGTACTCTTGTCAGTGGTGTTCATGAAAACATGCCCTAGCGTGTAGTAGATGATCGCTGAGTGGTGTTCCTTTCCTTTACACCAAGCCGGGTAGTATATATATGTCAACACAACCGCTTGCTTGAAAACGACGAAGAAATTCCTCACACACCTGATGATACAGAGGAGGCGCGACCCGAAGATTGTTCAGTATATCGACAGTCACGAACAGGTTATCGAGCCCTTTCTATTATCTAGAGATGTTCTCGCTCGCTGCAATGCGATGATGGCGCGTGTTTGCCGCAAAGGCAATATGTACGATCAGTGTACATACATAATGCAGTATCCGGTACTCTCCATTCATTGCATAACCACTCATTGCTGTATACTTTGCAAATATATCAATTTGAAATTTCACCAGATAATGGAATATTGTTACCTGTATAGTCTAACGCACGTATACAACAGACGGGGGTCCTACATTACTTTGTCTTTCACAGTGGATGGAACTAACACTATCGTGCTGTACCTACTATCATGATGGAAACGTTTTGAGCGAATCCTTCTGGCGATTATTTTTTTAGTTTTGAGGCTCCAGAAATAACTGCATCAGTAATAGGGGGCGTCTATTATGC
Source organism: Undaria pinnatifida (assembly GCA_012845835.1). Lineage (NCBI taxonomy): Eukaryota > Phaeophyceae > Laminariales > Alariaceae > Undaria > Undaria pinnatifida. Next base: position 21,996,182 of record JABAKD010000016.1, on the reverse strand, counting down.
CTTTTGCTTTTGAAAAGTGTTATTTTTTTATTTTGATAGCTCTTGTTATACCGTTCGCCTTTTTTTTCGACATCTGGCACGTACATTGTCACCGGCGACGTTAAGTCACCATCGCCTCTGCTGCTGAGGTGCTGGTGTGGTGTGTCTTTGGCGATTTTGATGGTGGTGCTGCTGCTGTCGCGTTTGTGTGAGGACGAAGCTCTGTCTCGCACACATTAGGCGCGGTATGCGGTCGTAGGTGTGCTTGTGATTCTATGTTGTGGGTGATGGGTGACGTGTACAGCAGACAGGTATCATACCAGCTACAGTATAGGCAGTGGTGACATGTGATACATGGCACGGGGTACTATTAATACCTCCCTTCCCCTGGCCGCCTCGGTAAGCCATGCTGCGAAGCATGCCCTAGCAGGCTTGTAGCATGTGGGGTCCCTAGCAGGCTTGTAGCAAGTGTGTGGGGGGGCGGGGTTCTAGCGGGTGTAAGGCCGGACTCACCCTCAAGGAGTGATACCTTCTTCCTGCTGCGTGTGGCCGCGAGGCTTAAGCGTGGCGGTAGAGTTCGGTCGCACGTGGTGCGTTAGGCATGGCCACATACGATTCGCGCATCGTTTTTAGCAGAAGCGGCGGAGCAGCAATGCTTAATCGGGATGCTTGTGCGTGGAGGCAGGCGCCACCACGAGCCACGCTATGGCCCAGCCTCGGTTTGCGTGGACGGAACTGAGCCGCCAGGAGGCTGAATTCGACGACAAAGGAGGAGGGCAACTGGCCGTCGACTGGCAGGAAAGAGACGAATTGAACTTTCCCTGAGCGATAATTTTTGTTCTTCAGATCAGGACCGCAAGCTGCGTGAAGGATTTTGATTTTTGGGGACGGGGGAGAAGGGAAACCGATTGGAATTCAGTGTCAGCGAGAGCAAGTTCGAAGGAGCGGGCCGAATGAGCTAAGGCGAGGAGGCGGCCGTGGAGAACCACAGCAGACGGATGGCACACGGAGACCCACGAACAGCACGCACACCATCAACATGTCCGCAGCGATCGTCTTTTTTTCAGTGTTTTTTTACGAGGCACACATGTTACTTTCGTCACTAATTTTTGTAAGTTTGTAGAAGAGTCGTACACCCTTCATTAAGGACGACCCCCCGCAATTTTCATTTTTCAGGCACGGGCGTCGTAGCTGCGCTGCAACCTGTCAAATTACTAGGGAATGCGGGACGATCATTGATATTTTCATCTTGGTTTATAGTTCGATTACTCTTGTTTCACTGCATACCCACGGGTCGTCAATCTGACAGCACTCCAGACCGCAGGCGCGTTTGTCTGTGCTCAGGATTACCGTGCGGTTCGTACGGTGCAGACAGCCCAACCGCTGTGGTTTGTATCCGCGAGGCGGTTAGTTGTGGCAACGGGAGAACTCTATTGTTGTCTGGCTTAGTTTGGGTAAGCTATTGGTTAACCTTTTAGAAGTGTTCAAACGGACTAATACCCCACTAATACCTTAACAAATGGCGTCGTCGACAGACCATGGGTTTTTAGGGTCGTGAGTTCAAATCCCACATCTACCACAATAAACTTTTTTTTCAAGAACGCAAGAACAAACAGAACACGAGACGGGATAATTGTAGCAGCGCCAACAATGTGGCATTCGCCCACCACATCACCTCCTTTGCAATTGGTTTTAGGCATCAGCGAGCTGGGTCCAACGCATGCCCGTGGTGTCTTAGATGGAGTGACGAGCGGTAGTAAAAATGAAGTACGCTTCTCCATAACCTGTTCGTGACCGTCGATATACTGAACAATCTTCGGGCCGCGTCTCGTATGTGTCAGTTGTGTGAAACTCTTTTTCGTTTTCAAGCAAGCGGTTGCGTTGACATATACTACCTGGCTTAGTGTAATAAAGGAAAGAAACACCGCTGAGCGATCATCTATAATATTATACGCTAGGGCATGTTTTCATGAGCACCACTAACAAGAGCACGAGACATGGACGCGACATCTACAGGACCACAACATCTTCGACGACAGCGTGGGGAGAAAACAGGCGTATAATCGTACACTAGATAAATACATTGTAAAAAATAAGTACAGACAGATTTACATGTGAACACTGCGGTAGACGAACCTATTACGCAGGGTATTTCGTGCCTCCCGCCGTTTGCATGACCGCCTCACAACCTCTACCAAACGCAGAGTGGCATATGCCTAACGAAGTAAAGTCACCCTCGCGTTCAATAGTGGTGGCATCGCATGCTCGCGTGGTGTATTTGTAAGATGTAATCTCTGTCTTAGAGTTGGCGACCTCAGAGCCCCAAATCGGCACGGTAACAACTATAGGCGTATAATCGAATACGTGAGACAATAATGATGTGAAAAGGAGGTACAGACATATATGTTGAAATTGCGGTAATACGGTCTGCATGATCGCCTCCCAACCCAAGCCAAGCGAAGTATGACGGACAATGTAGCGCAATGAAGCGCGTGTACACTAAGCGTTCCTTTCAAAACGCTAACGATTCACATTCATTTACTTCAGAAGATATTGTACTTATGGATTGAAACATCCTGTCTGTCGATCCATGTACCACATCAAATTATGAAACTTTCGACATGTTGTTTACTACACATAAAAACTGGGTTGCATACTACGTGTAACATCAAATATTCAACAATAGAAAACACTCATAAGTAAGCATTCCCAGGCGGGTCATATAAAGGGGTGTCTTCTTGCTCTACTAACGTCAGATTCATCCGCTATAAATGTTCAGAGTTTTGTTTCCGCGCATATGTTGAAATGCCCCCCCCGCCCCCCCCACCCCCCCCCCCGCCCCCCCACCGATCCCTCTTGTACAAACGCCCTACATAATATCAAAACCTACCAGAGTAGTAAACGTTACCAGCCAGCTGATATCACCTTATTATCCTTATAGCAATCGATGCCGTAGCTCCAACTCATCTCCGCCCCCCCCCCCCCCCCCATCCCCCTTTTGTTCCCCGCCCAGTTCGTTCAAACGTCCCACTTACAATCGAAATCGGCCAGAGTAATAAACACTTCCACGCAATTGATATCACGTATTTATCTTTCAAGCCATTCATGACGTAGCTTTCATTCATCCCCCCTCCCTCCCTCCAACACCCCCTCCTTCCTCACACCCCGCACGATCGCCAAGACCCAGCACCGCGCGTATAGCAAGCCCCTACATATGTGATTGAAACGCGCGATCGGAGGATCACACACAATGTTCCCAAGATGAATTTCGACCAAATCCTTGATATCATTGCTGGAGTGTATTATAATATTTCATGTGACCTAAACCTCTTCAAAACCCCCTCCCCCCCCCCCCCCCGCTTTTTTCTATCTTTTTTTCTCGCTTTCTCTTGCTCAAACGCCCTACCTAATGTCGACATGCGCCAGAGTAATAAACTTTTCCACACGCTGGATATCACTTCATTATTGTTTTAGAGCCGTCCATGCCGCTGCTGCAATTCCCACTCCCTCCCCCCCCTGCCCCCATCGCCCCTTCCTTCCTCACCCGCACCATCGCCTGGACCTAGCACCAGGCGTATAGCAAACCTCTACATCTAAGCGACCAAAGGCATCCCCCGCCCCGCTCCCCCCCCAAATTCTCCCCCCCATACCCGACAAGTAGGATTTATAGTTTACACGACCAAATGGCGCTGCCCCATCTGTCCCTCCCCCTCTCCCCCCCTCCCGCCCCCCCTTTTAATCAGAACCAGCCCCCCACGTTCTTCATATATCCGCCCTCCCCTCACCAGTTATTCGACTTACAGGATGCACTTGATTGACTGGTGCATTTCCTTCCACGGCTGTCAGATTTTGTCTCCCTCAGCAAGGGGTTATATATCTTCCCCGCACAGACTGCCTTACATCACCCTGTTGACCCTGATAGCTACGCTGTAGTTGTAAGGGGAATTGCCGACCTAAATCCTTAATACGAACAAACAACCCGTAATACGCGCGATCGGAGTATCACACACAGCTTGCAAAGATGAGTTTTGACAAAATATTCGACTTCATTCACTGCTGGAGTGTATTTTCATTTTCATTACTACTTTTTCAGACTTTCCTTATATCGAACATCAAAAATACTCTCCCCGGTATACCCAAGGAATGAAACGGCATGAGAAAATTGACAGGTCCGCCCTTACATCTGGCCGATCTGTTATCCCGCCGTTTCAGGGGGGGAAAGTGTCATAAGGCTTAGTTTGGGAGAGCAATTGGTCAACCTTTTACAAGTGGTCGAACGGATTAATACCCCACTAATATCTCAACACTATCCTGTCGTTGAGTGGATACCCGCGGCCATGTGAGTTCAGTTTGCACATTGGACATTTTAACTCGTGCGCCTTTTTCGTATCGCGCGTTTTAGGCGGAGAAGCGTGGTATTTACTTGACGAATTTTGATTTCATTTGATTTATAGGATCTTTCTAGGGCTCCAGCACGTTTGTGTGACCACGAACTCTGTATTTTTTTTCAAGCGTTAATGTGAGAAAGCAACAACGACAACAACAACGAACAACAATGTCGACAACAACAACAAGAACAAGAACGAGAACAACAGCAACATTAACGACAGCAACAACAATATCGACAGCAACAACAATATCGACAACAACAACAACAACAACAACAACAACAGCAACAACGGCAACAACAACAACAACCTCAACAACAACAAAAACAACGACAACGACAACAACAACAACAACGACAACAACAACATCAACAACAACAACAACAACAACAACAACAACAACAACAACAACAACAACAACAACAACAACAACAACAACAACAACAACAGCAACAACAACAGTATCCAAAGGTCAAATAACCCCAGATCTGAGAAGTTCGCAGAGTGGTATTTCTGGGCTCAAAAATCACTAAATCCGCTGATTTCTGGCCTCGATTATTCCTGAACCCAGAAATAACCAGGGTTTGTCACGGGCCGGCTCTTGTGGAGCAACCCGGGGTTGGGCCCGGCCGAGCCGTCGGCTCGGCCCGCCCCATCATTTTCTCATGTAGTTGGCCGCTCCTTGCTGCATGTTCACCCCCAGTAGCTAGTAAGCATGATACTGCTGTTTGGGTTACACCACACACCACAATATTGCTCAGAATATTGCTTAGAAGGCGAATCGCCCCGAACACAATACCCATCGTACATATTATAGATGCAATGCGGTTCCGCAAACCGATGCATGATATCATAACTTCTCACACCGCCCCTAACGCCCCCTACTTCCCCACCACCCGCAACATCGCCTAGACCTAGAACCACGTGTATAGCAAACCCCAACATCTATGTGACCTAACGGCCTCCCCCCTCCCTCACCCCCCCCCTCCCACTCCCCCCCCCCCCTCCCCCACAAGAAGGATTTATAGTTTTCACGCACAAATTGAGCTGCCCCCCCCCCCCCCCCCCCCGCCCCCTGCGCACCCACCCTCCACCTCCCCATCCCCCCACCCAATCTCACCCCCACCCCCTCGAACACTCCGCCCTCTCTCTACTTACTGATTGTACGACTTACCCCAGAATAGAATGTTAAACTGATGAATTCTCTCCAAAACCGTCACATTTATCCCCATTAAAAAAAATATAGTTTCCACGCACAGATTGAGCTGCCGCACCCGCCCCACCCCCGCCCCAACCCCCCCCTGCCCCGATGATATACCCGTGCATTTTTTTTTTTCCTAAAACCGTCAGATTTATTTTCTTGAAAGAATTATACCTTCCACGCACAAATTGCCCGCCCGTCCGCCCCCCCCCACGTCCTCCCCCTGCCCCCCCCCCGCCTCACCCCCCTTTCTCCGCACCCTCCAACCCCGCTTGCTTTTGATCAAAACCAGGCCCCCACGTCCTTAAAAACTCCGCCATCCTCTCACCGGTTGTTCGATTTACAGGATTTACTTGATAAAATGATGCATTTCCTTTTATAACTGTCAGATTTTGTCCCTATCAGAAAGAGTTTTATAGTTTCCGCGCACAGACTGCCTAACATCACCGTGTTTACCCTGATAGCTACACTGTAGTTGCAAGGGGAGTCGCCAACCTATATAATTAATGAGGACACACACAACCCGTAATACGCGCGATCGGAGTATCACAACATACTCGCAAACAAATATGAGTTTTGCTTAAATACTCGATCTCACAGCTGGAGATTATTATTATTTATGTAATATAGCTGTGACTTGGTGGCAGATAGCATCACTACCTTTGGGAGATACGCGTCGTCAAAGGTATCGTGTGAATCATAAAAGGAATGTTTTATTACTGTATTGCAGTATGTGGCATGTTATGTTGTGAAGGCATGAATATTTCATCAGGCGGACTATCCATGGGGAAACGTTCCTATATACTTAGTATGTTTGTGTGGTACTTGCGTGACCTACGGAGTCACCAGTAGGAATACTTACTGGTCCGTGATGTGAGTTATTATTGTATGATACACGTAAGAACAGTTGCTCGTGTGCCACATACATCGTCATCATATATGGTACAAAAGGAAACGGAATATGCACATTTGCATATATGCTCTCACACGCACGTATTGGGAGACTGAAGTATGGCATGTAGGGTAGGATCAGCATGTATGGCTTAGCCTCGTGAGTGTATTGTGTGGTACGATAGAATTATCCAAGTATGGGACGAGATCGGTTGTCGCTGTTTATGGTTCGGGGACGAGGCGAGGTTGGCGGAGGGAGGGCCTCTCTTGGTCACTGCCAATTTCCATCTCCTCCTCCCATCATCTTCTCCGGGGGTGGCAAAGATAAAAATTTTCATTTTCAACGTCTCTAACGCATGCACCGGTTTTCCGATCATGCTAGCAATTTGATCTTGAAACTATGTCAACGGAAGCTAGTGCTTGGGTGGGAAAGAGGAAGACGATGGATCTTCCTTCACTTTCAGCGTTTTATGCGGAGCAACTAGAAACCGTAAAGGCCCACATCGACCACAACCTTCGCGAGCAGCAAGCAGTCCACCAGCAATCCCAACATGAACAAGCCACAACCCGAGCACAGTAAAACGATAGCCATTAATATTGAAATCGTCCTCGGGGAGTTGAACGCGCTGGACCGGGGCTGACCCAAGACACGTTTTTCCCGGGATGCTTCAGGAGTGATCTTTCTTCGTCATCGACCCCCACCCTACACGATCGTGACGGAACCAGCACGTACACCAGCAGCACCAGAGAGCAAGATCATCGAGACGCGCAGCAATAGACAACCAGATTCAGGAAGAGGCGGAGAAGTCAGGTATAAATAGCGATGAGCCAGGAGAGCCACGGTCCTTCACCTGCTAGCCAGACCCCCCTGTACGTGCTTGCATTGAGCGAGCGACTTCGGGGCTAAGTTTTGAGCCGCAGTTACGACCAACTCTGCGCGACGATGATTGGGAAAGGGGGGATGGCAGTGGAAGGACAGTCAGCAAAGCTAATGGGAACGAGCGTGGAGCGGCAGCAAACATGTGCTCAGCAGGGGATTTGGATAAGGTCAAGGGAGGAAGCGGGCAGGACAGAGCAAGGGATGAGGGGACCGCCCCTTCCGCGCGAGCACGAGCCTCGGCTCACAAAAGACGCGTATTTGTGTTTCTTGGTTTTTGTGTTGTTCCATATTTCTCTTCAGAGTTGCTTGATTTTTGTGTTGTTTTAGTCTGCGCATCTATCTGGTGGTACGTACAAATCGGTAGGGTCGTTAATTCCTAAAGAGTTCAAATCGATTTTTCGTTTTTCAAGGCATAGATGAGATGCAGCTGGAGTGCATCATAATTTTCAAAATAATATATAAAATGAAATACAGTCCAACCAGCTGTGAGAGCAAATATTCTGTCGAACCTCATCTTTGCAAGCTGTGTGTGATACTCCGATCGCGCGTATTACGGGTTGTGTGTCCTTGAAATTTTTTTATAATATCATAAAAAATGAAAATACACTCCAGCGTTGAGATCGAAGATTTCGTCGAAACTCATCTTTGTAAGTTGTGTGATACTCCGATTTCGCGTATGACGAGTTGTGTGTCCTCATTAGGGATATAGGATCATATATTTTAAAAAATGGAAATACAATCCACCTGTGAGATCGAAAATTTCGTCAAAACTCATCTTTGCAAGCTGTGTGTGATACTTCGATCGCGCGTATTACGAGTTGTGTGTCCTTATTATATGATATCACGCATCAGGTGCTCTCCCAATGGATGTCTAACATGATAGGAGATGTGATGCTTGATCTTTGTTTGCGAGCTAATAATTTGAAAAATATGTTTGAGGACGGATGCTTGTTTCTTTAAACAGGTAGAGTAGGTACGTATGATGAATGCTGGCTTCCAGAGTAAGTTAAAGATGTAAATGTCCTCATCGAGGTGTCCTGTAATACCAACGCATGTATGTTGAGAGCTTGGTATCGACAAAACAAGAGCGGAACTGATTGGACACAATGTGGCTTGACTCCGGAGTGGAGTAGTTATATCATGGCTTATCATATTTATTAGTTAAAGGCAAACCTCTTATACTTTGCTTGGATTTGAGGATGGTACTTTCGAGTTTGTTTGCAGGAATGTAGGGTGGCGTGAACATATCATTGCTGATTTTATTTTCCCTGTCAACTCTGTTGGTACAGGTCGCAAGGCATCGTGTCTCGTTCAGCGGAAACGTCGATTCAAAATCTATGCGCTTGGAATGATGATCAGATTGATGAGTGATTTGCTGTATGTAGCTATAATATGGAGTTGGGGAGATATTGGATTTGACTTTTTGACGCTGTTATTTATTCGGGTTTTGAATTTGTGACTTGCCCATGTCCGGGGGATGTCAAATATGTGCTGGTAGAATAAGGGAACTATGTTTTATATTCGGGATAAATGCATCAGATGTAGAGGCACTGCTATCAAGGCAGACATGCAAGCAGGAGGGATAAACGATCTAGTACTTTCAGCCTGCCCGATGAGCAGTAAAGTTTTGAAATCTACGGAGAGAGATTCATGATTCACGTATGTTCGAGCGATATAGGCTATCAGGGTCAACAGGGTAATGTTAGTCAGTCTGTGCGCGGAAACTATAAAACCCATTTCTGAAGGGGACACAATCTGACAGCTAGCTGCGGAAGGAAATGTATCCGTTTATCAAGTGAATCCTGAAAATCGGATAAACGGTGAGGGGCGGACGGAGCTTTGAAGGACGTGGGGACCTGGTTCTGATCAAGAGCGAGCGGGGTTAGAGGGGGGGGCGGAAGGGGGACGGGGGTGGAGGACGGGGGGGGGGGCGGACGGGCGGGCGGGCAGTTTGTGCGTGGAAGCAATAAATTCTCTAAGAAGATAAATCTGACGGTTTTGGGCGAAAAAAAAAAAATGCACGGGTATATCATTGGGGGGGACGGGGGGGGTTGGGGCGGGGGTTGGGCGGGGGTGGGGCGGGTGGGGAAGCTCAATCTGTGCGTGGAAACTACATAATATTTTATGGGGATAAATGTGACGGTTTTGGAAAGAGTGCACCAGTTTATCATGCATATCTTGGGTCAAGTCGTACAATCAGTTAAAAGAGAAAGGGCGGAGTGTTCGAGGGGGTGGGTGGGATGGGGTGGGGGGGTGGGGAGGTGGGGTGTGATGGCGGGGGGGGCGGGGGGGGGGGGGAAGGAAAGGCTTTAGGTGGCATAGATGTAGGGGTTTGTTACTCTTGTGGTGCTAGGTCTAGGCGATGGTGCCGGTGGTGGGGAAGAAGGGGGCGTTCGTGGCGGAGGGCGGGGGGGGGGAAGCAGCGGCATGGATGACTCTAGAATGATAATGAGGTATATCCAGTGCGTAAAGTGTTTATTAATCTCGTGGATTTCGATATTAGGTGGGGCGTTTGAGCAAGGGAGGGCGAGAAGGGGCGGGGGGGGGGGCAGTTTTTTCAGGAGGTTTTGGTCAAATAAAATTTTCAAAAACTCCGGCTGTGTATGGTATTGGGAAATGAGTGTTTTCTATTGGATGGTGGTGTGTTGTGAGAATGTCAGCCACCCCGCTGGAAAGATGCCTTCTACGGTATGTTTAGTTCTGGGTTGATTCTGATGGAGTACGCCCTTCATATCAGTCTAGCCTTTGGTCCAGTGTTTAGCCCTGTTTAGTGGGCGGCTTCTGGCCGATCTTGACTTATTGCATGCGTGTTCCCTTTGATTGAAGGGGGGAGTATAGTAATAACTATAGTAGAGCATGTGGACGATATATTTGCGGTAGGAGAGAAGGCTAGGTGTGACGAGTTTGGTAGGAATTTGAAGGGAATGGTTCCGGTAAAACACCCTGGGGTACTACGTTGGTATTCAGGTAGTTTCTATGAGAGGGATTGGGAGAAGGGTAAACTGACAATTTCCCAACAAATATTCGCTGAACAATTGGTGGATGAATACGGGATAGAGTATGGTAGGAGTGTTCCGCTTTCTATTTGTACTAAGTTTGCGGATTTCGACAAGAATGAAGAATCGGGGAAATGGCCGTTTCGCGAGTTGATCGGATCACTGATGTGGCTGTCAAACCAGACACGGCCGGACATTTCCAACGTAGTAAGAGCCGTGGCCCGATACTGCGCTGTGCCTACGTACGTGCACTGGAAAGCAGCACTAAGCATCTTAGGGTATGTGAGATGGACGAGTTCATTCGGAAGTGCTTTTTAGAGAGGTACAGCAGGAGAGTTGAGCATGCAGGTGTTTGCAGACGCGGACTACGCAAGTAAGGCGACTGACAAGAAGTCGGTTTCGGGGGGACTAGGGATGTGCGGGGGGGTTTCTGTGTCTTGGTTTTCCAGGACACAGAAGTGTTTGACCACGACGGAGGCGGAGTACGTAGCACTTGCAGAAATCATTAAGGAAGTGTTGTTCTTGAGGCAGGTTTGGCGTTTCATGCTGAGTGAAGTCGGAATGCCGTGCTTCCAGTGCTCGAGGATAACAAGGGTGCCGTGCAGCTCGAGCAGAACCCTATTACCAACTCGAACTCTAAGCACATCGACGTGCGGCACCCCTTTCTTAGGGAACTGCCAGGGAGGAAAAAAATCTCTGTCACCCACGTGCCGTCCGGTTTCCAGCATGAGGTTTTCTTATAAGACCGATAGGTATGGCAGGAAATGCGAATGCGAATAATGACTTGCATTTTGTTTCGCCACCTGGCATTATTTTTCCGAAGAGAGATTTGCTGGACGTTGGTATAATACAACGAAATCCTAGAGTGGACAAATGCTTTTGGTTCTTGTAAAACTACGAAGGCTTGTGTACAAGGGGTCAGCATACAGTCCAAAAACTCCACCAAGCACCAACTGAGCACCTACTCCCGATCGTCAAACAACTCCAAAGATGGCGAGCAGGACTGCATACACGTCCCAGGTTCCCGTGCTCCCGGTGGAGCTCTCAAGGGACTTTATATGTGCGCTCACACGAGTGAGAAAAACGTTTGGTGGCAGACTGATGTCTCAAGAAGCGCTGAAGGTGTACCAGGCACTCCCCTTGGCGTGGGCAGCGCTGAGCTGCAAAGAGATTGGCGCCAAACAAGTAAAGAGTACAAGCAGCAGACGCGAGCGCGAAAAAATTAATATACCAGGTATAGAGTACAAGTAGCAGACGCGAGCGCGAGAAAAGATATTATACCAGGTACAGGGTATAAGCAGCAGACGAGAGCCCGAAAAAAACTATTATACCAGGTATAGAGTACAAGCATCAGTCACGACCCCAACTTTTTTCATTATACCAGGTATAGAGTACAAGCAGCAGACGAGAGCCCGAAAAAAGTTGTTATACCCTTGAAGGGTGCACGAGGATCCCAATCAAGCACACTTATGTACCCCCCCCCCCCCTCTCGCGGAGGGGCGATTTTTTTTTTTTTTTTTTTTTATATTTTTTTTCATGCGACCACCCGATTTCCTGTACTCTTGCTGTACTCGTAGTAGTTGATCTCGTTTCCTGTCCTAGTTTCAGACGTCTGCATGCTTCGCAGAATTGGTTAACAAGTGCTCCATCAAGGCTCCCCGCTATATTTAGGCCACACAATTTTAACGAAGAGTCAACATCACAACATGGTGCATTGCGCATGGAGCACTAGGGATGTACCACGAAGTGAGGGTTCACACCAAAGGAAACAAAACAGTCAATCAGTAGATAGATGCTTGCCATGATGAACGAAGTATTGTTGCACGCTGAGACTTGTGTAAGAAGAGGTAAAGCTTGAGTGAAGGAGCTCGCCTGAATCAGACACATCGAAATTGTTGCCGTCGACACGATTTATGGTGCTTGTCGACAAGGACAACTCCCATCTATCATCCCCGCGGCAGCGGATGCACTGCAAAACACAGCAGAACGTTGCTTGCCGTACCTCGGCCGTACCAACAACATTTTGGAGCCCCTGGGTGAAAGAGTATAACAGCAACGAACAAATTATGTTTGCCTTCTAACGCAGACCCCCTTCATCACGGGCGATATCTTGTTGACACCCAGTCAATGCGACACCCTACAAGTGTACCGCTGCATGACTCTCATGGGATCAAATGAGAGCGAAGTGTCTCTTCTTGATACGCGTGCGCCCCCTCGAGCTTACGCTCAGCTGCAGTGTACCCTCCTCCTCCTCCTCGTCCTCCTCCTTCTCATCCTCGTCCTCCTCCTTCTCCTCCTCGTCCTCCTCCTTCTCCTCCTCGTCCTCGTCCTCCTCCTCCTCCTCCTCGTCCTTGTCCTCGTCCTCCTCCTCCTCCTCTTTGTCCTCCTCCTCCTCCTTCTCCTTCTCCTCCTCCTCCTCCTCCTCCTCCTCCTCCTCCTCCTCCTCCTCCTCCTCCTCCTCCTCCTCCTCCTCCTCCTCCTCCTTCTCCTCCTCCTCAGAGTCGACAATCTCCTGTTCGTCTAAGACTCCGCCGTTCTGTGGCACTCGTGCATGCTGCTTACACTTCCCCCGTTTAGCCATTACGACTGAGGCTCCGAGACTCTTGCTTCTCTTGCCCTTTCGCAACATGTTCACCACCTTCGACCTCTCTGTCTCGCCCACATCAAAGCTGGCCTTGAATCTCACCGTGTCGGGATCTGCTTGCCCCATGGCTAGTGAAGCTGCGTGTTGCTCCTGCACGTGGTGAGACATGTAGTGCTTCCACAGCCAACGATTAGGGGTGCAAAACAAACACCGAAGGGGTACGTTGGCACATGGGGTAGCTGCCGTACTTTTTGCCGCCGCTTTCAGGCTGATCGCAACGACGGTCTTTCGCGAATCCGTCTTCGGTGCTAGCGGGCAGTTGGAATGAATCTGAGATGCAGCCTCGCCCTTAGTCGGCACGACCACCCACGTCTTGCAGCCATCTCCACCACAGAAGCCGCACGTGTCGCGCTTTTGAAGGTCCTGCGGGATTAGCACCGTCAACGCACCAAGTCAACATCTTTTGACGAGATGCACAGGTTGAAAAGAAAAAAACAGTCATACAGTTTGTAAACCGTCGGACGGATAAGGTATTCAGCGTGGGTGTAACGGCAGTGGCAAATTTTCGCGCGAGTAACACCCTAGGAGTTTTTCCGTCAAGACCATGGGCACGACTTCAAAAACCTTTCGCTTTGAGGGCAGACGAACCTCACCTCGTTCTCGAGGATGTGTCCCGCCATGTGCTGCAGAAGCTTTTTGGATCCGTCTCCAAGAAGCAAAGTGGACACTCGACCTTCCCGTCAACAGATGCTGCCAGAACTTCGCCTACCCCAAGCGCCTCGCGAGACGTGCATTTCCTGACCTGGCTCATGGTATAAAGCTTCTGCATTTCAAATCTCCCCTTCCACCTATCGGAGCGGTTTCTATTCTGGTACGGAGTCAAGAAGTCGATAGCCAGCCTGTTTAGCCTGTCGTCTTCTGCTTCCGGCGCCGATCTCTGAACCAAAGCTGAATACAGACGGCACAGCGGTAGGGCAAACAAGCAGCAGCTAGTGTGTGAGCGAACACGTGTGATGGAGCGACGTTAAATACGCCCAGCATGAACCACGTCGCGTGCCGACTCGAATTCAATGGCCATCACTACCCTAGTTTGATGACTCCAACTGACTCTCACCTCTGTAGGCCTTGCCGTACTTGATTTCCGTACACGGGCGGCATGTTTGGCCCGGCTGTTCCATCGTCACGGTACAACCTGGACTGAAGATGCCGCGGGACGTGGTCGCCAACGCGTGGAGGGCTATGCGAATTTTGCGCACCCGCACTTCCCAAGCCACTGCCGTTGCCTGGCTGCCGATGCCATGCACAGTCAGATGGTAGTGTAAACAGGCTCCCGGACTTCCGGAGCTGTCCCTACACAGTAGTGGGGAGTTTCAACACTTGGTGTGTTGGTGGAGCCTCGCCTGTCTTCAGCGCCAGAATGCATGTCGTCATCCTCGCCCCACTCGCCCAAAATCCCCTCAAGCCCGCCCGACTCTTCATCCATACGCTCCCCAGCATCACTACCAACTTCGTAACCATCTGCCTTGCCCGCCTGAAGCACCTCAATTTCATCGTCTTGGTCTACATGGCTATTGCTGTCCGCATCCCTCGTTGAACTCACAACTGCCACGGGCTTGAAAAAGGAAACGAGCGAGCGCTGTTTCGCGGCATCCACGGCGTCCCTGCCAACGTAAACAACGGACATTCCTTGGTAGCTTAGTTTATGCCGAGAGATTCAAGGTGAACGTCGTCATGCAGCACTTGTGGAGCAACATCATTTGTTACGCGGATGCCACGTACACTCACAACTACTCCTGTAGCATTAGTAGGGCACTACTTTCGAAGCTGCGCAAAATGCTAGCTTGGCCGACTGCTGTGGTGATGAGCTACGAGCGCTCTGAACGTACACTGGATCTGTCTTTTATATGAGAATTAGTCTAGAATAGTTTTATGTAGAAGTTTGTATGGCGTCGACAGGGGGGGGTTGGGTGCCTGGTACCCTCCCCCCCTGTCTGGGAGGGTCAAAATAAGAAAATAGGACATAGGTGTCGAAGAAAAAATTTTCCGTGCACCCTTGATATATATCTATGTTTTCATCCTCCGTCGGATGTTCAAAAATTAGCTCGAGCTTATTACACTCCCATGTGATGTGTTTCATACACGTCGTGTGTGAACTAAATCCAGTTGCGTTCGAAATCCAGCGTCAGCTGAAATCTCCTTCAATTCCCGTGATGGGGAGAGCGCGAGCTGCCTCCACCGGTGGTCCTCGTTACTACTCCGGCAGCGCAAGCTACTACCGTTGTATAAGGAATACCAGGATATACATTTCAAGCTGCAAATACACGCAAGCTGTGAGATCGAAGATTTCTTCGGAACTCATATGCATAAGCTGTCTGTGACACCCCGAAACTCGCGCATGCCTGAGTGTGTGTCCTCATGTAAGACATCAGTCGGCGACTCCATTTAGAAGTACAAGCGTAGCATGTACGAGGGTCAACAGCGTGTTGTCTGTCGATCCCTGTGAGGAACCTATTCCGGAGACACGCTGTTAGCAGGACCGATTGTCAATAAATAAGGGGGGCGAATAAGCCCCCATGTATGTTTACAAGGGTTTGCTTCAGGTATTGTTTGTTGACCGGTCTTACTATCTATACAGCGCGCCTAAATCGAACACAGTCGAAGCGTAAGAGAGCTCGTGTGAAAGGTGGTGATATATTATTATTTGTTCGTGATTTCATCCTGTTAACAATGGATCTCCATAATATAAACACCGTTTTTGAGGGGGGCATAATATGACGGCTGTGGAAGAAACTCATTTTCAGTTATCATACATATCCTGCAAGTCGTATACCCGGCGATGGGATGGCTGGATTGTGCCTTCAGGGGGAAGCAGGACATTATGTGCTGCTGACATGACTGGCATGAGGAGATTAATACCTCACCTGAAACATGACCTCGAAGGCATTCGTTCGCGCAATCCGACTAATAATACCGTTTCTATGCCCTAGTGCTAAAATAAATACACTCATTACAGCAGCATACTCACCGATGGTTCCACATTTGGCAAGCTCAACCGGACAGCAGTGTCTGCCCCAGAAATCACATCCCCTCCAGTGGATTGACTCCTAGCCACTACGAAATATATAGAGTTTAGAGTCTGACGGTTAATGTTCCACAGTAGCTTACCCAAACTTCGGCTAAAATATGTAGTCAAACAATCAAGAATACACAGCATTTTTCACCCAGTTTTGCCAATTGTTTAAACAAATAATTCACTTTAGTAAATCACCTTTACGTTGGGCTTGCAGCGTTGTCTTCCCCAGCAGTTGACCCCCAAGTCTGGATAGAGGAAGTGACTTTTCTAGTGGTAATCAAACTCATACAACAGGTATTTCAATTTCAACCCCAACGCAGGTACTACGTGCACGTCATCGATAG
Source organism: Undaria pinnatifida (assembly GCA_012845835.1). Lineage (NCBI taxonomy): Eukaryota > Phaeophyceae > Laminariales > Alariaceae > Undaria > Undaria pinnatifida. Next base: position 21,979,846 of record JABAKD010000016.1, on the reverse strand, counting down.
CAGAGGAAAGGGTGCCGCGAATAGGATACATGACGCACACCCGATGTTTTGATGTACGGGCGTTCGGGAAGGAGGGGGTGGTCAGGTACGAGTACATGGTTTTATCTCTTAGTTGAGAGTGTTACTACGTCAACATTCGCCTCCCCACCCGCAAAGTCGTCTTCACGTGGAAATCCGACGGCATATATTCGACCCCTCCAGCTTTTCGAGGGGGATAAATCCGATTTCAGTTGAATTCGTTTTATGAAACGTGAGGATTTGGGTCGTGGTACATGTGCGAACGGGAAGCGCACAACTGTATTCCAGTAGAGTAGTGCCTGCGAAAGAAAATCTTGGCGATATTGCAGAACCCAATGAAGGCCTCCGCAGGGCGGCTACTCCTCTTCAGCTTGTCGTTGGCATGTGACCATTGGCCGTCGATATTTTTGAACATTGAGCAGTGCAACGAGGGCAGGGGGGGGGGGAGATCGTGAGCCTCGTGGTTTTGTTTCGGAGAGTCGTCGGGAGAGAATAGCACAACCTGATCCCGGGCGCGAGTGGTTCACTCTAACAGTGTATGCTTTAATTTAACGTCGCCGGGATGTCCAGGCTTTGCAGCCCCGCTGACACGATTCGGGGGGCAGCGCTCGTGGCGTTGAGATGGCAGAAAACCCTGGCAGTATTATGCTGCGAAGAGAGGGTGCTTTCGTATACAAAGTGGGGTGTGCTTCGCATCGAGTGCCACCTACCTGTCATTAGTGCACCCAAGATGTGAAAGCTACATCAAGTCTCTACTATTGCGCGAGTCTGGAGAAAATAAAAATCTCCGTTGTGTATTTCAAACTCAACTATTGCATGCGAACGGAACAATATGGATGAATCAGATATTCAGCAGGAAACCCGGGAATCCGAGGTTAGATAGGTAGGAGCTTAATTCAGCGGTCTTCAGGAAAGTGTCGTTCGCGATACATGTAACGCCCAAAGCGCAAGGAATAGAAAGAGGGCGGGATTCGGTCATGCGTGGTACTGCACCGACATAACCTGAATCCTGCCCCGTGGCTCAAAGCCCTAAGGCGCACGCTCGGCTGCCGAGGGAGAAAACTCAAAGAACAAAAAGATGGGAATTCCATACACACCCAAAGATAGGAATCTCACCCGTGACGCGTCATGAACTTGAACAATCAATAGACGTAGTCAGGCAAACCCTTTGGTAGTTCAACCATGCATTCTGCGTAATGTCGTGCATAAGTCGCCCGGTGTGGTATGGCAGGAAAAAGCGCGTATGCCTGGTAGAGCTCTACTCTACCGGCGATTTTGTACTACTAAAGTAGGTTCCCGGTTTGCAGTTGCGACGATATCATCAAGCTACCACGATGTATACGGCCATGGAAGACAGTCAGCTCGTCCTCGCTCCATGCACCTCCCTGTCGATTTTGTCGACCCCAACCACACGTTTACCATGAAGGTCGGGAAATATAATCCCGCCACGAGTGGTGGTGGAGATGGGTGTGTGCGGATCTATAAACATGGCCGTGCGGGCGCCAGCAACAAGGCTGCCTTTGACTCCCCCCGCCCCCCCGCCCGCTCTGAGCGAGGGACGAACATGGTCAATCGACACAACAGTTGCAGCTACACCATCCTCTGTGTAAGGGTCCAAACAAACGGAATGTTTATGGCTTGAAAGCAAGACCTAACAACAGAACCGAAACTGACTTGGAAATATGCACTGGTTCTGATCGGTCACATCTCACACGGAGCCCCCCAGGAATTTGTCTCAGCCTATGTTAGAATAGAGAACCACGAACTTTTGGGGCATTCCATACATCGATGGACAATAGTCCAACGCTCCGCACATAGAAGACGCAACACAGACATGTTACTGTAGCGGTGCACCTCTCTTGTATCAGGAGATCCTCACCTGCCGAGCTAAATTAATACTTCGCCCAAAAACTACGTTGAGCACAGCCGATTGGGCGGTGGGAGGGATAACCCGTGTTTCGACAGGGGGTTTGAGCACACTCGCCCGAGTGACTCTGAACCTCGACGTTTCGATTTTTTAATTGGACATTGTTAGGCGCTGCAAAGCCTTCCATTTCATGCGGGTTCCATTCGGCCAACAGAAACATGATGAAAAAAACGCAAGACCGCATTGAGACCGCAAAGAGGAATAATAAGAGGATCACTTGCGCGAGTGACTCCGAGCCACTGCAGTACTTGGCCCCACCAAATAACCGCCTACGTCAGCCGAGGCCTAACTCGAAGTAACCCGATGGCCATATGCATGGCCCACATTTACAACGTTGTTGTTCATGCAAAGCAAGAACGACATCTCGATGATTTCAATGTTTGGAGCACCGTCATCGCGAATACCTTCTCGCACAAAAAGTACTCACTCTATCGTACACACGACACGCATAGAAGCACAATGTAGACAATACACGGACAAGGTGCGGCTGGTGCCAGTGGAATGTAGCTTTGATTACCGCAGTCAAACTTGCCGCTCAACGTGCCGCTCCCGACGGAATTGAGTGCTGCTGTACAGCATGCAGTCGCTGGTTATTGAAATCATTTTTAAACCGTGTGGCCAGCATCTGCACTATATCTAACTTCTACCTGGCCGCTCAGAACACCGCTTCCCCTTGTAGAAGCATGGTATAGTCGCGTAGTCTTGTGGTCACGCACGCAGCCCTTTTTTACAGCTGAGACACCGTCTCTACCTTACCTTCGGCGGGGTATCGACGCCGTGATTCCCGCCCACAGTTTTTACTCGTTGTCGAGTCCGGGATGTTTCCTTACGTATTTACCCCGTTTGGACAGCCTACTTGCGCCCCTTTCCCCCCCACCCCACTTCACTGTGATCTTTTTGTGATCTACTTGCTTTCGACTTATTTTTTAAGGTTCAGATTTTCTTCTTTAACATAGGCCCTAACCGGCGCGTTTCGTGCACGGTGGGTGCGGGTGCCGGGTGTGCTTTCGTTATGGCAGAATCAGCGCCTTCCGGGATATCACCAATACACGTCAAATACTCGACTCAGGATGGTCCGGTTGACCAAGACGCTTACGGCCTCGTTGGCGATATCCTTCAGTATCTCCGTGAACGGTGAGCTGAAATGTCCAAGTAGTCTCTTGTTTACTCTATCAACTTAGATACTCGGAGTATATAATAAATATGAACGCTACGTGGGGAGGTTCGCAATACCGGGTAGATTGAACAAAAAGTTGCGTTCTGCGACTTTTTTGTGCCGAGGACGTCAAGCATACGCATTCAAAGAAACACACCGATACCACAAAATCGAGCTCGTCATGCTGGCGGACGTAGCCTTTTCGCGTTTTTTCGAGGTGTGTACTGACCAACCGACCCTCCGAACGGAGAAGCGACGATAAAATGTTTTATCCAGATGCGCACAAAACTTCGTCCTTTAGCTGACAAAATTTTCCCCACACATCCACGTGGGCACCTGTCTTCCTGTCCCTGATCCAGGTCTCAACACGTGTCTTACAACATGCACGGCCACGACAACAGTGTGAGTGAGATCGTTCCATCTGTCTTCCCCGTGAAGTTATGTCCAAATCGGATGGAATTGGACTAGTGCCAGCATAGGTTTTAATGTACACTGTAGGTTCAACTGTTCTGTTGGCGAATGTTTACAACACACACTGTGCTGTAGCTTCATGTATGTACGTCTTACCGGAGCTGTGCTCACAATTCAAACGTACCGGGACTTCCACGGATGCAACGTCGACGGGCACCGAGGATTACTCGAGGGAGGCATTGTTCTCCTTTGAGTCTCTAGTACCCTCCAGGTTAAAAGCTACAGCACGAAGACAACGGTGTTCCCAGCTCCGCGAATAAGCCACGTAGAGGTATATTGCACACTCGTCGACAATCAATTAGGTTCCTCTTCGTTGCGTCACAATCCAGGTCCTTCACCAACTGCGGGCTTACAGACAATGACTTCCTCGACCTCAGCACGTGCTTCGATGATATTGGACGAAGCGGCATCACTAGCATGTATGTTTTCCTGTTGTTCAAAGACGGGCAAGAAAATGATGTCGTAATCACTGTGACTTAACGCTTTCGCGTCAAAGTCAACGATAACCAACACAGTTAGCTATGCGACCCCGGTAAGCCTGTCCATAAACGTGTAACTGAAGATAGTGCTAAGAATCAGGAGCGGCGGGCGCTACGATAGAGGCAGATGACCCTTTGCTGAAGATGCCCACCTTAAGATCTCAACACCGAACTGGTGAGGTCCATTTGGAACCCAAACAAAACAGTGGAAAAACATGTAAACTTTCACTCGAACTAACAATCCAAGCTGCAGGTCTAGAACGAATATCAACGTAAAGCCTCTTGCAACATGCGCCTATTATTTTTGTGCACTTCAGTAATTAAACTGCGCGTTAGCTGTCTCTTGACTGTTTCTCCGTTTGACGACCGTTGGTGTGGCCCCCAGCGTGACTTACCTGCATACTGGTGAGGGTGGTAATGAGACAGAGGTTTGTCACGTCTTGCGTCTGGCCAATCTCCGCTGCCGTCGTGTGTACCAAACATGGTCAGCAACGGCGCAGCAGTGTGTCGATACGTGGTGTTCGGAATATATTATAAAAAATGAAAATACACTCCAGCTGTGAGATCGAAGATTTCGTCGAAACTCATCTTTGCAAGCTGTGTGTGATACTCCGATCGCGCGCATTACGAGTTGTGTCTCCTCATTAAGGATATAGGTCGGCGACTCCCCTTACAACTACAGTGTAGCTATCAGGGTCAACAGGATGATTTTAGTCAGTCTGTGCGCGGAAACTATAAAACCCGTTTCTGATGGGGGACAAAATCTGACAGCTGTGAAGGGAAATGTATCCTTTTATCAAGTGAATCTTGTAAGTCGAGTAACCGGTGAGGGGGGTGGGGCGGAGTTTTGAAGGACGTGGGGGCCTGATTTTGATCAAAAGCGAGCGGGTTTGGAGGAGGGGGGGGGGAGGGGGGGGGAAGGGGGCAATTTGTGCATGTAAGCTGTAAATCCTTTCAAGGGGATAAATCTGACGGTTTTGGCACCAGTATATTATTGGGGGCGGGGAGGGGGGAGGGGCGTGTGGGGCAGCTCAATATGTGCCTGGAAACTATACATTATTTTGAGGGGATAAATGTGACGGTTTTGGAAATAATACATGAGTTTATCATGTATATCCTGGGGTAAGTCGTACAATCAGTGAGTAAAGATAGGGTGGAGTGTTCGAGGGGGTGGGGTTGGGATGGGTTGGGGGGGAGGTGGGGGGTGGGGGGTATATATATTTTTCTTTCAGCGCGGGAACAATAGTAGGATCACATGTCTTGGTGTAAGGTAATTTTAGCGTAGCTTTGGGATCTCTAACATTTTTTCTTTGTGGAGCATGACTAACGGAAATCAAACAGCAACAACAACGGTCCGGGATGGCATTCGATCGTGAAATAGGCATGTATTTTGACGCGGGAAAGCCTCCAGAGTGTTAACGACATAGTTGCGTTATAAGCGCGGTCTGGAGTCGCCTAGTAGTGGAGTCGGTCGCGTAAGTGTGTCTGTAATCGCACATACGCCTAGCCTCATTCAAAAACGACAGCGTTGACGAACGACTTCTCGTGTTTACATGTCACTGGCGATTCTGCTTCCCCCTCTATGACGCCATCCCTCGCGCTGCACCTAACGTGATTCATGCCATTCTGCACACTACTGAATAGAACGAGTTTCCAACGATACCTGCCGACGTTGTTTGGTCCATGGGTGCCCTGAGGAACTTGTGAGTGTCGCTTCTGGTCCCACGCTGCTCGCCTAACTTCAAAGTCCCTTTTAAATCTCGGTTTGAAACCCATCCGGGACGAGTCCGATTTTCGGTCGAACAGTTACATTGCCCCCGACGTCATGTTTTCATCATCGCAGTACTGCTTCTCCGGCAATACTGTTGCTGTTTTCGTTGTACCTGTTGCTATTGTTGCAATAGTCAACAACCTTTTGCCTCTACGAAGGACTTCTGAGGGTGTACGTATCGCGCAAAACCAGATACAGGGGAGATTCCGTGGTCACACAAGTTCATGGGGCGTTTCGCTGTACTGGATGCTGAGTCTATGACAACCAAATGTCATATTCAATTTTAAACAGGCTGGAAGACAATCGTTGCGAGATACGGCTGCACGAAAGGTTTTCGGTTCTGTTAAAACACGCTGCAACACACGTTTCAAATCAAGACCTATGTTGCACGCGCAACCTCGCCAACTAAAAGGTTTCATGTATAGCACTCCCGCCGCTCTGGCGGGGGCGGGTGTACTCAGTTTGTGCATGGCCGTAGGGATATGACTAAAAGTCCTCGCATCCCTACCTTGCCGGGACGGAGCACATCGGGTGTTCACCAACCAGGCAGACATTGCTTGCACCAAGCGCAAAGCTCCGTGAGATGTCCGTCCAGTCGCACATAGGGTGGACTGCATCCTTTCAATAACTGCTCGTAGGACGGACTTCGGGACCTTATGCCTACTAAGATTTTGGTGAATGACAGCGCTTCCGAGCTTTTTTGTTCATGTTGTGGCCGCACTAGAGACAGCAATGGGTACTACCAAAACACATTGAAGATTAAAACCGAAAATGCCTTGTGGTCAGCATCACTACCGCGACAACGAGGGCGCCTAGCACCCGGATATCACCAACGGTATAGGCCCGTCAGCGTCAACGAATGGACGGCATTGGAAGAGGTCGACGGCCGCAGCTTATAGTGCACCGCCAACACTAGAAGTGCCGGACTTTTGCTTCCGATATCACTCTGAACCCCCCGACTTCCCCCCACTTAGAAGTTCTCTCCGACAGGAAGCTGCTACACGAAAGGAATACCCCCCGACCGGCCTCGATGACATATCCCAAATACTAACCCGAATAGGGAAGGTTCCGTGCCCATGGGTGTTCCTGTTCAAAACAGATGTCAAGTGGTATTCCGATCAAACATGCGACAGCCCGCACCGAATCAAACACAACGCACAAGGTTGGGTTGTGTGGAACACGGATATTCATATATGCCTACTTGTTTTAGTCCGTCAACCGTCTTACAGCGAAAACGCCCTGCAAAGTCAATGTCAGAACATAATGTTCTGTGGCCGATCTGTCCAATAGTAGTGACTGCTTCTACTGCAGCCGTATGTTTCATATGAGTAGCATTCGATCATAATCTACCTAAATGTGAGAATAACTGCTCGCCCAACCAACAGGGGACTTGGATGTTCGGCGTACCACTAACCCACGTTAATGAACTGTCACCGACGACACCATAATTCTTGTCGACGATCGCTGACCCGGTAACATTTTTACCCTCCCGCCGCCGCGGCTTCCGTCCCGTACAAAAGGACCCTTCATGGAAACAATCTGGAAACCCTTCCATCGAACATCTTCGCCGATCTGGAAGCCCTGACCAGTCTGTGAGTATAACAAGAAGCTACTGTTGAAAGTTAGTACACGCCCTCTTCACTTCTACTCCACCGTTTTGAATTCGCGAATTGACCGACACATAATACAGATAGACCGTGGTTGAACCAAACTTTGGCCTCTGAAGTAGTTCAGGCTGAACGGTTTATGATTCTAGTCAAAGATAAACATCAGAGAAACACCGCGCATTGTGAATTACTCCAATAGGTTAGAGCACGGTTCACAGATCTTTTTCCAGCAGGTTTTGAAAGGATTAGGTGGTACTTCGATACTACGACGGCATCAGCTTATAGTGCACCGCCAAGGCTAAAACCGCCGGGCTTTCGCTTCCGATAGCACTCTGAACCCCCCGACTTCCCCCCCAATTGAAAATTCTTTCTGACAGGTGGCTGCTACACGAAAGGAAACCCCCCTACCCGCCTCGATGACATATCCCAAATGCTAACCCGAATACGGACAGTTCCGTGTCCGAGGGTGTTGCTGTTCAACACAACTGTCAACTGGCAGTCCGATTAAACACGCGACAGTCTGCAGTGAATCAAACACAACGCACAAGTGTAGAGCATGGATTTAAATACAAGCCCACTTGTTGTCAGTCCATCAACCGTGTAACACAGCGAAAACGCCCTGCAAAGTCAACGTCACTACATAATGCTTGGTGGCCTATTTGTCCTATGGTAGTGACCGCTCCCCATTCAGCCCGATATTTTATACGTTTAGCATTCGATCATCACCTACTGCTGGCACAACAAACACGGGACATGCATGTTCGGCGTACCACTAACCCACGTTAATAATTTTCCACCGACGACAACATAATAATTTTATCCTCCCGCCGCCACGGCTTCCGTCACACATACATAAGGACCCTTAGTGGAAACAACCTGGCAACCCTTCCATCCAACGTCTTCGCCGATCTGGAAGCCCTGACCCATCTGTGAGTAAAACAAGAAGCTTTTCTTGAAAGTTGGTACACACTCTCTTCACTTCTACTTTACCGTTTTCAAGGCGCGAAATGACCGGCAACATTACACAGACAGACCGTGGTTGAACCACACATTGGCCTCTGGAGTAGTTCAGGCTGAACATTTGATGATTCTAACCAAAGAGAAAACACGGAGAAACCCGGCGCTTTGCCGATTACTCCGAGACGTTAGAGCAGGGTTCACGAAATTTTGTACCAGCAGGTTTTAAAAGCTTAAGGTGGCACTGGAGTACCAAGTAACACTTGTTGGCATAGAGGAGGTAACAAAATCTACCATACAAATAAATCCCTGCGTGGGAGGTGTTTATTTTTGACGGCGGGTGACCGTGTCATGTCACCCAAAATACATTGCTTTGGTTCCGGCGATGCCCACCGTTTGCCGATTCTGGCTGGTGTGAAGCTGCGAGATAGCATCGCTGATGCTGCCACATTGCCGAACGCTCCGAAACAGTTTCAGCCAGAGGTACCAAGTCCTACCATCAACGAGACGGCCAGTTGGAAATAAACTCGTGTCTGGTTTGGCAGAGTGGTACGACTGCACTTCGTCGATCGGCAGGGTATACCGTCTTCTTGTTCATTGTGCTAGAGAGTGGGTATCCATACAAGGCACGAGACTTGTCATGAGTCACTCACCGAACACGAATGCAACATTTTGCATTGTCATTCAAATACCTAGAGAATCCCGCACAGATAACTGTACCACTGCTGTATGACATCCACTGTATTCCGATGCCGCCGTGAGACTATGTCAGGTACCTGCATAATAACCAAATTTCCAGCCTGCCCGTGGACGCCTTTACTGGCTTATCGTCTGTGGAACAAGTGTGAGTGCCGTCGACACCACCCCAACCCTCAAGTGTATACCGGTCTTCACCAAAAAAATGATCATCTCTAAAATTCAGATGCTGCCTTTGAAGAAGCTTTGCCGTTCGAGAGCAAACGGCCTTTACATATAAGGATTTGACGCGTGCTACTGCAGAGGTAGCACTTTTCGCTTGAAATGGTTTTAGAGTACTTGTGCTCCGGATGGCAAAAGCGTCGGAAACAGGTCGCGTTATTGCCTGATGGTCATGGTATACCTTGGCTATGGGACTTTTCATCCGGTAGCAGTTGTAATTTTCTCTAAACATGTTTCTGGGAGAGGTCTTATGCTCACAGTTTTGTTGGACCTCAGAAAGCGACCGGTGCCTCTCTCTGTCGTAGCACGCGTCATTTGCACCACACCTACTCACAGGGAACTGTTAGATGTATCCATAGTCCATCGGCCATATACCCTGGGGTGCATAACCGGTTGCGTCGTGCCTGTAAGGGACACCGGGAGTAAATTGTGTTTATCGATTGCAAGCACACGATGCAGGTGTAGGCAGTCCAAATCGTTTGAGGTTCGACATACCACAATCTTCACCCATATTTGCAGTACCAAAAGACTTTTTGAAATACCATCGATGAAAGAAACGCCTACAATACGGTGAACCATGTGGACTGGCAGCCGCCTTCCAAACTAGGCCAATAGAACGCGGTGGTCACTTGTAGAGTTAGATACGAAAATTTGCTGGTAATGTTTGCGGGTACGATGTTTTGCTGCGTGCCAACATACGCTATTGATGGTTCCCCCTATGACACAAATCAGCGTTATTTTAAATCGCATTGTGGGGGACAGTTCGGTACGAGGGGTGTAGGAAAACCACTGCTCGTACAAACATGGGACATGGATATTCATCTTACCACTAACTCACGCTAATAGATTGTCAACGACGACACCATAATACTTGTTTACAATTGTTGACACGTTTACATAATTTCCCTCACACCGCCGCGGCTTCCGTCACCTACATAAGGTACCTTACTAGGAACAACATGGTAACCATTCCATCGAACATCTTCGCCGATCTGGGAGCTCTGACCCATCTGTGAGTATAACGAGAAGCAACCGTTGAAAGTTGGTACACGCTCTATTCACGTCTACGCTACCGTTTCCAAGGTGCGAAATGACGGCTACATTTCGCAGGCAGACCGTGGTTGAACCACACGTCGGCCTCTGCAGTAGTTTGGCCTGAACAGTCGATGATTCCAACAAGTGAAAAATGACCCCGCGCATTGCCGATTACTGCAAGAGGTTAGAGCACGGTTCATGGAACTGTTTTCCAGCAGGTTTTGAAAGGATGAGGTGGTACTTCGGTACTACAACGGCATAAGCTTGAAGTGCACCGCCAACGCTAAAACTGCCGGACGTTCGATTCTGATATCACTCTAAATCCCCCGACTCCCCCCCCCACTTTGAAATTGTTTCCGACAGGTAGCTGCTACACGAAGGGAATACCCGCCTTATCCGCCTCGATGACAGATCCCAAATGCTAACCCGAATACGGAAGATTCCGTGTCCAAGGGTCTTGCTGTCCAACACAGCTGTCAACTGGCAATCCGACCAAACACGCGACAGTCCGCCCCCAATAAAACATAACGCAAAAGGTTGGGTTGTGAGGAGCATGGATATTAATATATGCTCACTTGTGTTGGTCCATCAACCGTGTACCACGGCAAAAACGCCCTGCGAAGTCGATGTCACTACATAATGCTTTCCGCTGGTTTATCCCATGGTAGTGACCGCTCATGCCTCAGCCGTTCATTTTTAATGTTCAGTACTCGATCATCACCTACCCTAATGTGGAAACTACTGCTCGCCCTGCCAACACGGGACATGCATGTTCGACGTACCATTGTCCCACGTTAATGAACTGTAACCGACGATACCACAATACTTGTTAACGAAGTAATAGCCCGGTTACGTTTTTACCCTCCCGCCCCCTACGGCTTCCGCCATGTACATAAGGGCCCTTGGTTCAAACAACCTGGTAACCCTTCCATCCAACGTCTTCGCCGATCTGGGAGCTCTGACCCATCTGTGAGTAAAACAAGAAGCTATTCTTGAAAGTTGGTACACGCTCTCTTCACTTCTACTTCACCGTTCCCAAAGGCCGAAATGACCGTCAACATTACACAGACAGATCGTGGTTGAACCACACGTTGGCCTCTGGAGTAGTTCAGGCTAAACGGTCGGTGATTCTAATCGGAGAGAAAAGACGGAGAAACCCCGCGCCTTGTAGATTTCTCCATGGGGTTAGAGCAGGGTTCACAACATTTTGTATCAGCAGGTTTTGAAAGGTTGAGGTGGCACTGGATTACCAAGTAACACTTGTTGACATAGAGGAGGTAACAAAATCTACCATACAAAGAAATTTCCGCGTGGGAGGTGTGCTGTATGACGGCGGGTGACCGTGTCATGTCACCCAAAATAATTTGCTCTGGTTTCTGCGATGTTCAACGTTCACCGGATCTGGCCTGTATAGAGCTGCGGGATAGCGTCGTTGCTGCAGCCACACTGCCGAACGCCCCGCAACAGTTTCAGCCACTTGGGTACCAAGTCCTACCATCAACGAGACGGCCAGTTGGAACCAGACTCGTGTCTGGTTTGGCAGAGTGGTACGACTGCACTTCGTCGATCGGCAGGGTATACCGTCTTCTTGTTCATTGTGCTAGAGAGTGGTTATCCATACAAGGCACGAGACTTGTCATGAGTCACTCACCGAACACGAATGCAACATTTTGCATTGTCATTCAAATACCTAGAGAATCCCGCACAGATAACTGTACCACTGCTGTATGACATCCACTGTTTTCCGATGCCGCCGTGAGACTATGTCAGGTACCTGCATAATAACCAAATTTCCAGCCTGCCCGTGGACGCCTTCACTGGCTTATCGTCTGTGGAACAAATGTGAGTGCCGTCGACACCACCCCAACCCTCAAGTGTATACCGGTCTTCACCAAAAAAATGATCATCTCTAAAATTCAGATGCTCTCTTTGAAGAAGCTTTGCCGTTCCAGAGCAAACGGCCCTTACATATAAGGATTTGACGCGTGCTACTGCAGAGGTAGCACTTTTCGCTTGAAATGGTTTTAGAGTACTTGTGCTCCGGATGGCAAAAGCGTCGGAAACAGGTCGCGTTATTGCCTGATGGTCATGGTATACCTTGGCTATGGGACTTTTCATCCGGTAGCAGTTGTAATTTTCTCTAAACATGTTTCTGGGAGAGGTCTTATGCTCACAGTTTTGTTGGACCTCAGAAAGCGACCGGTGCCTCTCTCTGTCGTAGCACGCGTCATTTGCACCACACCTACTCACAGGGAACTGTTAGATGTATCCATAGTCCATCGGCCATATATCGATCGCCTAGACCTAGCACCACGCGTATAACAAGCTGCTACATATCTTTGATCTCACAGCCGAAGTGTATTTGAATATTATTTGTGACCTAAACCTCCTAAAAATCCCCCCCCCCCCCTCTTGCTCTCCCTTACTCAGACGCCCCACCAAATATCAAAATCCGCCACATTAATAAACACTTCACGCACAGGATATCACCTCATTATCTTTCGAGAGCCATCCATGTCGCTGTGTTTCCCCCCCCCCCCCCCCCCCCTCCAACGCCCCCTCTTTCCCGACCACCTGCACGATCGCCTAGACCTAGCACCACGCGTATGACAAGCTGATACATATCTTTGATCTCACAGCCGAAGTGTATTTGAATATTATTTGTGACCTAAACCTCCTAAAAAATCATCCCCCCCCCCCCCTCTTGCTCTCCCTTACTCAAACGCCCCACGAAATATCGAAATCCGCCACATTAATAAACACTTCACGCACAGGATATCACCTCATTATCTTTCGAGAGCCATCCATGCCGCTGTGTTCCCCCCCCCCCCCCCGCGTCGAACGCCCCCTTCTTCCCCATCACCCGCACCTTCGCCTAGACCTAGCACCACACGTATAACAAACCCCTCACCTAAAGCCCTCCCCCCCCCCCCCTCCCCCCCCCACCCCCCACCCCCGCCCCCGCCCCCCCCCCTCCCCCCCCAACCCACCCTAACCCCACCCCCTCGAACACTCCACCCTCTCTTTACTCACTGATTGTACGACTTACCCCAGGATATACACGATAAACTGATGCATTACACGATAAACTGATGCATTATTTCCAAAAATGTCACATTTATCCCCTCGAAATAATGTATAGTTTCCAGGCACATATCGAGCTGCCCCCCCCCCCCCCCCCCGCCCCAACCCCCCCCCCCCCCCCCCTCCCCCCCGCCCCCAATAATATACTGGTGCCAAAACCGTCAGATTTATCCCCTCGAAAGGATTTATAGCTTACATGCACAAATTGCCCCTTCCGCCCCCCCCCCCCCCCCCCCCCCCGCCCCCCTCCAAACCCGCTCGCTTTTGATCAAAACCAGGCCCCCCCTTTCCCTTCACAGCTGTCAGATTTTGTCCCCCTCAGAAACGGGTTTTATAGTTTCCGCGCACAGACTGACTAAAATCATCCTGTTGACCCTGATAGCTACACTGTAGCTGTAAGGGGAGTCGCCGACCTATATCCTTAATGAGGACACACAACTCGTAATGCGCGCGATCGGAGTATCACACACAGCTTGCAAAGATGAGTTTCGACGAAATCTTCGATCTCACAGCTGGAGTGTATTTTAACTTTTATAATACTCTGGGGTGCATGGCCGATTGCGTCGTGCCTGTAAGGGACACCGGGAGTAAATTGTGTTTATCGATTGCAAGCACACGATGCAGGTGTAGGCAGTCCAAATCGTTTGAGGTTCGCCATACTACAATCCCCACCCATATATGCAGTACCAAAATACTTTTTGAAATACCATTGATGAAAGAAACGCCTACAATACGGTGAACCGTGTGGATTGGCAGCCGCCTTTCAAACTAGGCCAATAGGACGCCGTGGTCACTCGCAGAGCTAAATACGAATACTTGCTGGTTCCCCCTATGACATTCATCGACAGGTTTTTCAATCACATTGTGGGGGAAGTGGACTGTACCAAGGGCGTAGTAATATCGATCTATTTTGAACAGTTCGCTAATTCAATTGGAGTCAATAGCAGTGATAACACCCCCTGGAGGGAAGGCCACGCGTAGGCGGCAAATTTCTGCGATGCCAATGTAACTTGTGTTCCCCTTTTTCAATCCGAGTCGACAGGTATCTCATGTTCAACGATTTGACGACGCTTCCCGAAGGCGTATTCGAGAACTTGGGGTCTGACGGAAGCATGGAGGCGCTGTGAGTGCCTCTTAGTCGTGTCACAGACCGACCTGTCTGACTTGAGTGCACGCAAGCACAGCCACGCAGAACGTGGCTACGTATCATTACGCCCTCTCACGTGGTCGCTGTTCACCTGTCATTTTACCGACGAAAACAGACACCAAAGGTTTGGCAACACGACGTAGTCCAACAGCTGCACATGGCTTACCGATCACGAACACAGCCACTGTTGCTGCCTCTGGCGAGCACGGTCGGGCCTACCGGTTGTCATCGCTGGTCAATCACAGCGCGTTAGCGTGCTTACATCCACCCATTTCGTCAATCTATGTCTACCTTTGCTGTTGCGCAAACTTACTTTCTCTTCGTTCAGGTATCTACGTGATAACTCGGGTCTGCAATGCATCCCGTCCGTGTGAGTAATGTGGGTGGGGGATGTATGATCATTGTTTATTGGTCGTATGCGTGTACGGATGGGTGATATTCGCATGCGGCCTCTAGCTTGGCCTAGATTGCAAGCAATCGCATAGTGCTGTATATAGGTCGGAGAGATGGATGCATGACGGAGCTGTTCATCACTCGCTTTTATCATTGGCTATGTGTGGTATGTTTTTCTTCGTGTACAATGTGGGGTCAACGCCGATTGAGACGGGAATGGTTAATCATTCATGCACAGAGCCGGCTCGTATACAAACTAGTTTTTCCTTCCAACACGATCTGCCCTGAAAAACAGCTGTGCTTGCATCGTCGACCCCTTGTTCGAGCCGATTTGACAAAAACAGAACCTTCTCCGACGCCTCGACCTCAGCTGATGCTCCACAGGTCGACCCCTCTGGCGTGTGCGGTAAGAATCGGCGGAGTTCAAGTTGAAGTGTGGACCTCTTTCCGCAAACGTCGGCGGCAAAGAATACCTATCGTTGTTATCGACGGCGTGTTGTCATCAACGGAAACTGATAAAAGCGTTACGCTAGAATGATCAAAGGGCGCAGTGGTTTCTTCTTTCGGAACCTATACGTACCCCATATTGTACGGCATTTTCGCGACGTAGACTGATGTCCTTAGTTTCGCACACGGTTTGATCTATGTAGCCGACGTACCCGATAATTGCGCCTAATCTTTCCCAAAAAATGTCTGCCCTGTCGTTACCTCTGTTCTCTGCCGCACACGCGAATCGGCGAACAGAATGTACCCCACCCACCGCGGTTACGTGTGCAGATGGTCAGACTTGTGTGCCTGGAGCCGACGGTTACACTTGCAATGGTAAGTCCATTTTAAACTATATAATCTATTTTATACCTCGCTGATGCCGTGAGCGTGTAACAACTGGTGTTGTCGTCTCTACGGTACTCCAGAAGACGAAACCATGGGCAATACGTCCGGCAAACAGGACGAAGGGTAAGGAAGGCAAGAAAAAAGGAAGGCCCCAATAGAAAGAAAAGTGTCCTCCACTGAACGTCCAACCGTGTGATGCTCGGCGTCAATCTGGACACAACGTGCCATGCGCCTGCTGTGATTCTTCACGTCTCACGACCGATATTCTTGTGTAGGACATGTTGGAATGTTACAACTACAAGCAACGGGGCATTTGAGTAGTCTTATGTTGATATTAATTTTCAACATATTTTCACGCATGAGCCTGCTCTATGGCGTCCGGGCATCGTTCGAGGCAGAAGACGCTTGCGGAATGCCACCAGAATAAGCCAGTCGCAACGTCCCCGGTTTTTCGTCGACAAGAAATATGCTACAATTTTTTTGAACGCGTTCTCATATAGCCCAAAATCAACAGCATCAACGATCGACTCCCTCCGTTTAAGTCATGACCTTGTTTCATGAATGGACAGAGATGTGGCTCCACGCCTACAACAGCGAAAACTGAATCGTGGCCATTAGCAACACCAAGTTGATCCCACGGAACGTTCGGCAAGAATCAAATATTTTTCAGGACCAATGATACGAGAGGGCTAGCGTCTGCATTTTGTGAGGGCCCTAACTTAGCGACCTCTATACCCCGCCCTAAAGATGATGCAGAAAAAAAAATGAAATGAAGCCGGACGAAATTGCCTCCGGCTGATGAAAGCAGCTTTGAAACGCAAACTGTGTTCAAACGGTATTCCGCACTTCCCCACAATCAAGTAGCTCGGAAATCATGAACATCTTGGCTCAAACAGCGATACTCTGATCGCACCCCATTCCACGCGGTGTCCCTACGACGACGCAACTGTGTCCGCAAAGAGTGCCAGAGAATGTTTGCCTGCAATTCAACCCTTCGTAGATGCGTCAAACCATGGTTTTACGGACATCACCAGCATCATTCGCCTTGATATCCCGCCGCTTATTGAAACAATGCAGTGTGCGACCCAGGGACAAGCATGTGTGGTGACCCACACATGCAAGGCTTCCGCGGCCAGCAGATTGACTGGTCCGGTGTCGACAACAGCTGGTACTGCATCGTCTCCGATGACACCGACAGCATCAGCGTCAACGTCCGGCTCAACGCTCCTCTACCGGCGGAGTTTCCAGACCGCCAGCTCATTACCGGCCTTAGCGTCATGTCACAGGGTCATTCGCTCGTTATCGAGGTGATAAACCCTTACGATGCTAACACCGCCGGCTGCCCCCCCAGCATGCCCACCTGCCTTTCCAACGGCGGACTCCGCGCTGTTGTCGACGGCGAGGAGGTAGACAGCCTTCTCCGTTTCTCCAAAGACGAGTACGTGACGGACGGCATTGCTCTGTCGGCGTCCAATCTACCTGTGGAGTGTCGGCAGTTCGGAGGGGACAAGATATGGGCTCGCATGTACGACGAGATGCTTCACGGCAAGCGCGATTTGGCCGTGGAGGAAACGTTCGAGGATTGGATTCTACGTTTCGACCACATGGCCGCCCCCGACTGGTGCACGCATTACATTGCACAGAAAGACCTCGCCGATGTCCAGTCCATCTACTCGGTCTTCAAGATAACTACTTCATCTGTCACGGTGCGCCTCAATGTCGGCACAAACTTCCAAGGCAATGGGGACGTTGACTGGGATGGTCGTGTCCTCCCCGACTTGGAGTTCTGGCAGATGGACGTAGGTTTGGACGGTCTTTCTCTGGACAACGAGTCGCTCACCGGCATTCTGGGTGAGACGGCCCGCCCGGTTGTGGACAAGAATGGACATAAAATAATGCAGGGTTATGGGGCGATCCGTGGAACTGTCGAAGACTACCGCGTGACAAGCCCCCTCGGCACCGACTTTGCCCTCTTAACCAAGAAAATGGACGACTCCATCTGACGCATTCATCCACGTGCATCAGTATCTGCGCATCTGCTCAATGCAGTCATGAATGAAACGTGCAACGCTCCGCTGTCTGCTGTTCGCAGCAGTTTAGGTATAACCGATTTGCCATTAGACGTCGGGGGTGGTAGCGGTGATGGTTCATATAAGGGAAGGTCGTGTGGCTGGGCATTTTGGAGGGCTGAGGGGCAAAAGGCAGAGCTTGTTTTGTCACATTACGTCCGATGGCTAGTGACCCCTCCCCCCTTACGTCTCCCCACCTCATGCAGTATCACGCGGTGGGGTTCCTGGCGGCACGCTGTGGGATTCCTGGCGCCTGGGCTCGTCGACATATATGGTTGTGCCCGCGTCACCGATGATATATATAGAAACACCGTGAACTATGTAGGGATAGCATAGCTGAGAGTTAAAGTTTAAGACCTGGGATAGATTGAAAGCCCCAAGTTACAATGCGTAGCAGGCACACATACCGTGACGCCGCGGTCACGTCTTCTATTTAACAGAACAGGTGCTCGCAGGTCGTAAGGGGGTGCTCTCTAAGCTCTGGGGCACAGGATGAATACTGACGTCGTAAGAAATGCCTGCGGGGCCGATATACATTTATTTAAAATTGCGCGATACAATACCTAACGAATCTGTGATGGTTGGTGAGGTATATAAAGACTGCACGATCCAGGCATATAACACTGTATTCCGCACGTTGAAATCCAGGTGTTGTTGTGCTCAGTAGATAGGTTGATGTTGTGCCTGCGATTGGATGACTTATCTGAAGGTCCGCATAGGTCTGTTTTTGTGCTATTGCCGGTATCCACGTCAATATCGTATTCTTGAGTATACGATGGCATTTGTATTTGTGTGGGGAGGTAGTTCAACCAACGTTCGAACGTTAGCTAGCGACACGAGCTTTGCGCATTTTTTATCGTACGTCGAGTTGTGACGAGGAGAACACGCCACTCTCTACGATTGGTGATCAATTACCGGTATTTTCATATAAACCTTTTTCAAACGCCTCGAGGCACTCGGAGGCTTGCTCGACAGCCCCAAAAAACACGATTATGAAGCATGGACGTACGACTGCCGTCTTCAGGACATATCGTACGCCATAACGTCAGAGAGCCCACGCTGCAGTTATGCTGGGTGTTTTTGGGCCATGGTTGGGTCCTACTGTTTCGTTTACGTCTATGGTTCAATATCGTTGAAGGGGTTTTGAACGCCGGGGCTCCGAATCAAAATCGTCGAAAACTTGTCATCTTTTCATGCGATTAGAACGGTTTTTATACTTAAGGCACGGGCTAGTCCATCGGGTATCTCTTTTCGTATATAGCTCCTCAGGCTGTTAGGGGTCTCTCCGGAAATGAAAACGGCGCGCCTTTATCTTGGCATGAGTTGAACTAAGAAAAAAATATGTAGAAGTACACCTTGAGCACTTGCTCGATATATCACCGGGAGTTCATATAGTGCCATTTGGCGTCTGTGTCTGCGGTGAATATCGGTTGAGTCCCGGCAAGGTCTAAACGTGCGATATCATGCCTACCCGGCGGAGCCACGTCATATTCCGAACGTGTCCCTGACATCCACAAAGGCTGTCTTTTGGTACGCTTCAAACATATATATGAATTGGGATTGATTCGCTGAAAGGAGATCCAACGGGTGTGGAAATGGGCCTTTCTGAGCGGCGAAGAAGGGAAGGGCCCTAGTAGACACGGAGTTCGTTTGTGTATGCCGAAATACACCCCCTGTCCCGCGCGTTAGAGTATTTTGGTGATGGCGCACACTTTTGCCACGTTTTAGTGAAACATTCGATGGTTTCAAGTTAAACGAAGAACAATAAACATGGCACATCTAATATGTTTACACAAGCGACCGTTGAGGGCCCAATCGTTTTTGAATAATGGATTATCGTGCTCACGCGTGCATGTTGGTGTGTTTAGAAAACGGAGTAGTACACAAATGCAAATAATAAATATTCGCGCTCGTGTCATTATCCACGATTCATGTTGAGACCAACACGACAAATATCTGATCAGAGATTGACCAGACGAGTCCACCGTGTGTAGCCGCTATATATATGCCACATCATCAGCACCTAGAATTTCTGCACATCATTTCGGGCAGATAGAAGCTCTCATATCAAATGAAAAGACAAACTATTACGCGAAGTCAAACCAACGAGCATAAGGCATTTTGTCGGTAGCGCCACGAACCTATGGACCGCAAAAGCGTTCATCTCGTACCGTTATTCACTGAACACAAGGCCGGCGCGTGATGGAAATAATCAGCCAGCGAATCCACCTCAATTGGATGAAATATGAGCCGAGCGGGCGGGTCATCGAAGGTGGGCCATGAGGGAGTCAACCAGGAACCCCGCGCATACCGACCCAGTCACTTATAATAAATAGGCAACGGTGTGTCATGGGGAGGACGCCACTACAACACCACTCCGCCCCACATACTACGTGTGTTGGGCACTGCGCACAAGCTACTGCCGCTAGAAGACATCGAGCTTTACTCTTAAATTGTGTTGTGCTCCTACCGAATAATACCTTCTCTCTTCCGTCTTTTCTTTGGTCGTGATGCACGCACGCAACTTGATGCTACACACCCCGAAATCGATGGTAGTTATTTTAGAGGCAGAATGCACAGTTATGTGGCCGACAAACGTCAAGCGTACAAGGAGGTACGGGATGTACGGGTGGCTCTATTGCAATCACATGAAGAAGACAGAAACGTCGTGAGAGTCGGAATGCTGAAATCGGTCAGACCTCGGTGGGAACACGTCTTGTTGTCAGACATAAGGTGCTTGGAGTCTGTTATGCCAAGGGATGGGATACATCATACCCTAGCCCACGAAAAGTGGACCGGACCTTGGGGAGGTGACTGAAGTTGTCTTACCAGGACTCAGCTACATCGTCACGATGAATGGGCGAGACATTCGCCGACGACGGGCGTCAGCAGCGAATACCAAGTTGTTCCACTTACATCCGGACGACCTCCGTCACAACTTGGAAAATGAATTTGCTCACCTGGCATGGGAAGTTGACTTCGGACTTGCGGAGCCATCGACTGTAGCGTCGCCTATGTCGTTTTGGTTTGTTTTCTTCTCTTTTATTTCCTTATCTTTATTCTCTTTTCATTTCTTTGTTTCTTTTCTCCAATTGACTTACGTCTGTCGTGCGTATGCGTAGTGATAGACATTACGTGTAATATATACGTGGTAGTCTTCCTTGGGTGGAAATTGGAATAGTTGGTTTCTCCAGGCGTGAGTAATGAGACGTATGCACCGGCATGGACCTGGCACATCGTAGACTGACTCCCGATTTCACTTTTATATGTTTCTGGTGGAGACATGAATTCCGTCAGCTGTGATATATGCGTGTACCACCTAGATTTGAGTGTGTTTTCCCCTTGGGTATTCCTTAGCTCCAGAGTGACTAGAACCTGTCCTGTGACCACGGACTTGATTACGCTAGTTAATGTGAGAAGAACAACAACAACAACAACCCTAATAGATAGACAGAAAGGCTGTGATGGGTTAGGACAACGCTTGGAAGTGTCGATACAAGGGACGATTCGTGGATGGCACAGAGTCGCAGCGGCTGTCCGAAGAGGAGGCACGACACAAATTCACCCCTGTACAGCTGGACGTTTTCCATGCGATGTGGAAAACGTATCACGGAGCGGAGTGCCATGCATAGCAGACTTCTACGGGAAGGTGGGAGGAAAGAAATCGGATAGACCGCGAACATGCGTTAAAACAACACCCCGTGGGGACCGTGATCTGGAGGAAATTCGCGGACGCTGAAGGAACCAAGAAGCGTCACCTTTCAAAGATCTTCAACCACAATTCACCGTTCTGGCGGGTTCCGTGCGCAGATGGAGATTGAGAGGAGCTCAACGAACGTAATATCCTAAAAGCCAGCAGGACCGGAAATACGCAATCCGGTTCCCTGTAAACTCGAGGATGGTGAAGTGGAGTTCGATGGAGAATGGGAGAATACTTTAGCGGACGATCAGCTAGCGTGCAAGATTAAGGCCTCGGCCTACCCATTTTTAAAGGTAAAAGTCTGAAAGTGGAGGATAAGAAGCTTTCAGCTAGAGCCCTGGATGAGAAATCCAAGCACGTCCGGCAGCATTAATCTGGGAGCTAGTGCGGAAGAGCGCGAGGGCCAGGGTCCTTACCCCCGGAGAGACGCCTCCCCATAAAAATGGTAGACGATACTCAGTCGAGCCTTAGGGTAATCGATACACGACTAATCGTGGGAAAAGGACCTCACTCTTAATCCAGTGTGTCCACAGTCCGGTTAGCACGGTATTCTTAGAAAATCGTGCCGGGGGGGTGTTGCAGCGGATTGGCATGACGTCACGTAAATAATGTAGCGCAATGCTGCCTAGGTCTGTACAACTCCAGTATATCTAGAAAGCGTATCGCTCACGGTCTCAGTCCAAATACACACAAAACCAAACGAGGGAAAATGGAACCTGAACTTGATCTGGCACAAGCGTGAGTGACTGCGAACCGAGCCTGAGTGCAGCGATCGTTACCTTAAGGTTTTGTTCAAGGTTTAATCAGAGATCTGTTACATTGATCTAGCTCTAAAAATAGAAATGCGTGAGGCAAGACTGGAGTTTGCAGGCAGCTGTTGTAACAAGCAGACGCCAGAAGTCATCCTGAAGGCATACACGGAAGAAACGAACTAAAAGCCGTGAGAGACTGGGGACAAGGGATAAGAAACCTGGGTGCGTGTGTCAAAAATAGTTGTCATGCTCCTTTACAAATCTACAAGGGGTTGTTCGTTCGGGACACCGAAAGAAGGGGATGTTTGCGTTGCTTTTGTCCGCAGACACTCAGTTGTTTACTTCGTACAACATGGGTCGAGGCCATAACGAGATGGTATGTTGCTGGTAGCGAGGCGGCGGATGCATCGTGCATGTAACGTGGACGAAACGTTGGTATGCCTCCATGTTACAATTATGTCGATCGATAAAGGATGTATTCATGCAAGCACAGCAAGTAGCATTCCCTGGTGGTCCAACTGTTGGGATATACGACTTTCAATAGTATTAGGCCCGGGGATAATTCCGGCTATGAAGCCTTATTGCGGGAAGGGACCCTGCGCCCTCCAGGATTTTGTTACAGTTCCTGCGCTGAAAGCGATACTCATATTCAAGCATATTGTGTCTGACCTGGTTGCTACTTGATTCAAGCGACCGGACGGTTTTGTCGTGCGCGACGGATTACGAGCGTGCAGATAGCGCTCCAGGTGGCGCAGGTGCAAGCATTTCGTGCTAGTTTTTCACTCTCAGCACTCAGTTCACCGGTTCACAGTGCTCAAGTTCACCGACTCACAGTTCTAATGTTATCGTGCAGTGATCGACCTATCCCAGCTCTCCATCCGAGCCTACGCACGTTGGTCGACCCCCTCCTATGCTATCCATCGGAGGTCCTGCAATTCCGGTTCGTTTAAATACTGCAACTCCGGTTTGTTTACATAAAATATGGAAGAATATCTCTCGCTCGTCGTGATAGTAGTGTCCTTCATAGAGCTGTTCATAGACGTAGCGTACTAGCCTAGACTATAGAGAAGATCTCGAAACGAAGTTGTTATTGCGTGTTTTTGACCTTTGTTTTGCGGCAGGAGGTAGTGCGCTTTAGTAGTGGTGTTTCGATGATACGGGGTATACTATAGCATAGACTATAGGTAGAGAAACAGGTGGTACATTCCACAATGCCATTCCCATAGCTAGTCACAAATTCGCACGTGAGTACATGGATTTATGCGTGAGTCCCTGCACTTGCCGCTGATCCATGAACGGTATGAGTTGGTTAGGGAGGTACTGGCTTGCTTTCTCTTCGCCACCGCGTTTGTGGGCATGGGCAAAGGTGACATTTATTTATTTTCATTTCTCGGGGGTGAACACTGGTTTTACTAGCTGCCCATTGGATCGGGCTTGTGCTGTCCTGCGGTGTTCACATTGGGTACGCGTGGCGAAAGGGTTTATGATATTTTCGATAGGAGATTACGTGTGACTAGTTTTGATAATGTATCGTCTAGCGTAAAATGCTCAATGCATATCATGTATACGGGGTCTGGATGACGTTGAATGCTGGGCACGGTCACCGCCATCAAATCGCCGTTCTCGACGCCTACTCTCGACGTTCGGCGTTTGTAATGGTTGCATATACCCCAAATCATCGAGGAGGACATTGGCTAATTTTGAACAACACGAGTAAAAGATTTGGGCACAGCTGTCACGTGCATTTCGGGTTGGAGGGTTGGTGCATTGATCGGGTGCCGGTGTCGAGTCGCACTACAGGGGCTTGTGTTGCATATGTCATTATAGCGTCAAGCGTGTGGAAGAACGATTTAACTTGAATTCGACGGCGTGCAGTATTCAACTGCATGTACGTGTGTAGTCAAATCATGGGGTTCGAACACCACGTTGTTGACGCAGCATCGTATACGCAGCAAGTATAGACTATAGTGACACGTAGTGTGGAAATCGTCCGAGTACGCGTTTTTGTGTGGTTTCCGCGTGTGTGTGCAACTCCGTTCGTGGCGAGTTATTGCTGAAGCATTGTCTCGATCAAAAATGTGCAACCTTCGTTTGGCACATTTTTGCGTTGTGTTGCTTTTCCTACGAACATGAGTTGTTTAGCAACTCAGCGGAAGCGGCTGCACTCCCATGGTCCTACCTAATTTCGCATAAGGTTTGACCAATCAGTATTTTTCTTGCTTTTTCTCGGCCAATCATTTAAACCTCTATAAAGTACCTCCAATAAGGGTCCTCATATAGGTTGGCCAATCAGTAGCCTATATGTGCTTTTCCGACTAATCAATAGAGTGGGGCGTAGGACAGGCGCGGCGCGATAAGCTGTGAGCTTGCCGCCTGTGTTTTGTTGCTGGTTTCTGGGTCTGTGCGACAGTTTACGACAGACTAACGCTGCTATGCCGGCAGGCCGGTGGCTGTCGCCGAGCTGCTACTCGTCTCGCGTGGCGCCCAACTCGCCGTTGTTGCCATATGCCTAGTGGAAGGCCGAAAGAATCGAAAAACAGATCTAAGTCGCAGCGACCTGGCCCCGAAAGTCGTCTGGAGAAGAGACGCAAGGTGGCCGGCGCAAGCAGCACCCGAGCTCGTTGAGAGAGGGTGGAGACATTGGTGGATCTGCACAGGGAAGCTCTTCAGCAGGGAGGGGGGGGTCATCACGTGGTGAAACTTCCGCAGGAGGAGGAGGTCATGATAGCGCTGGTGGTACATCCGGCGATGGGGGAGACCATGGTGCAGGTGGATCGATCGGTGCTGCTGTTGTTGTCGAGTTGAGGCGGTGAGACTATTACTTGGGTCTGCAATGAGATCCTACCGCTGTCTGCTGGTGGGTGACTGCCTGTTTTTTGAGCAGCAGCCTCCCAAAAACAAGCATCTAGCTCGTACCTACCAGAACAGCAGTACCACGATCAGGTCTAAATTTACATGGTACCTGGCACTCGAGTAACGTACTTCTGCGGGATACCTGTCATAACAAGAAACAGAAGCACCAAGGTTAGGTTCCTTCTCTGGGGAAGAGTACGTTCTACACCGACGTCAGGATCTACACTAACGTCAGAATGACTGCTCCCGAATTTCTTATTGCCCGGTCAATGCCAGTCTGTCATTCTTGTTACCCCCAAATACCCAATTCTTATTATCAATAGCGTCCTGTACTGGATAAATATTTTTACTGGAGGATGTCGCCCCACGTGTTCGGTAAGAAATACCAGGTGCTGTCGGGTCTACAGTCGCACCATGTAGACTGTAGACTCGTGCAGGACGCTGCTTAAGATTCAGAAGCACGACCCCGGCTGTGTTTCTCGTTGGAAATGGGTGCGTTCTACATTGACGTCTTTCAATGCTGCTCCCGAACTCTTTACATAGTCTACTATTATAGTCCGTTTTCCTCAATACCCTGTTTCTTCATATTCGTCCCGCTCTGTGCACTTTGTTCATGCGTGCAATGTACCAGTACCAGGTACGTTCCAGGTACATGGCACGTTGTAGAATGTACAACGATCGGGCGGCGCCGCCCTGGGAGGCCCTACTCTCATCATTGTTGTTCAAGATAATGTGAGGAAGAGGGGAGTAAAGGTGAATAGTAACGACTCCTACCAAGAGGGTGATGAGCAATTTGTGTCGGAGAAGATGATATTTTGGAAGCGAACTATGTCGGCGGTTAGCTGACGAAGCGGCCAAAGCTCGGAGGGGTAGCATGCCGGCAGGGGACGGACTCGTCTCTGAACGTTTTACAAACATGTATTAAAAAAAGAAGGCCAATCATAAAGAAAACCAAAACTTTTTTAGCAAGCGAAAAAAACTTCGCTGCAAGCTGCAGTACCGGTACGAAGGAGGGGTCGGTAGGAAACTCCTGTTGACTTACAAAAAAAAGGTGTCGCTAGGCTAAGGAGTGGACTTCGACCCGAATTCACGTGTCTACGGGAAAGAGACGGTTCGGAGCGAGTTGGACGGTCGCCCGCGGTACTACTGTAAGGATCAACCTAATACATGAAAGAACAAGGTGCCGGTAGGCGACGGGGTATAGTCTACCACAACCGAGACTCGTACGGAACAGCGGAAGGCGCTCACAATTTGCAGCCGGTTTCATATGCAGTACATAAACTTAAACAGAAGCTGGCGCTAAGCAACTCTTGTCCACTGCGGAATTAAAAATCAACCCAACACTCGGAAGAAGAAGCTGCCTCTAATCGATAGGTATACCGCAAACCTGTCAAAATAAAAAATATCCCACTACTTGGAATGAGGAGCTTCCGCGAGTCGACGGGTACTTATACCGTAAATGAGATTCATCAGGTGCAGGAAAACGACGGAGAAAATTTTTGCTGCAAGCTGCAGTACCCGGAGGAAGGAGGTGTCGCTAGGCAACTCCCGTTGACCGAAGAAAAAGAAGGTGTCGCTAGGCGACGGGTTGGACTTCGACCCGAACTCGGTGAGACAAAGAGTACGACACGACCTCTGTAAGACAAAAATGCAGGCCATTGTCTACGGGGAAGAGACGGTACGGTGCGACTTGGACGGTTGCCCGTGATACTCAGGGTCAACCTATTAAAAATACATGGAAGAAGGTGCCGCTAGGCTACGGGGTATAGTCTACCGCAGCCGCAACTCGTACTGAAAAGCGGAAGGCACTCAGAAGTTGAAACCGGCTTCATATATATGCAGTACATAATAACCATAAATAGAAGCTGGCGCTAGGCAACTCTTGTCGACAGCAAAATTGAAGAACCACCAAACACTCTGAAGAAGAAGCTGCCGCTAGTCGATTGGTTTACCGCAAAATTGCCGAGGTATAAAAGCACTCAACTTTTGAATAGAGGACCTGCCGTGAGTCGACGGGCACTTATATCGCAACTGAGACTAATATTGTACAGGAGTACGATGAAGAAAACTTTTGTTGCAAGCTGCACTACCCGAAAGAAGGAGGTGTCGCTAGGGAACTCCTGTTAAAAAAAAAAAAAAAAGGTGTCGCTAGGCAATGGGGTGGACGTCCACCAGAACTCGTTAATAAAAAAGTACGGCACGAACTCGGTAAGACAAAAATTATGCAGGCACATGTCTACGGGGAAGAGACGGTACGGTGCGACTTTGACGGTCGCCCGTGATACTAAGGTTCGACTTCCCACATGCAAGACGGTGCCGCTAGGCTACGGGGTACGGTCTACCGCAACCGAAACTCGTACGGAACAGCGGAAGGCACTCAGAAGTTGAAACCGGCTTCATATGCAGAACATAACAACCATAAATAGAACCTGGCGCTAGGCAACTCGTGTCCACTGCAAATATGAAGAACCACCCAACACTCTGAAGAGAAGCTGCCGCTAGTCGATTGGTTTACCGCAAAATTGCCAAATAAGAAAAGCACACAACACTTGAAAGGAGAAGCTGCCAAGAGTCAACGGGTACTAATATCGCAACTGGGACTCATACGGTACAGGAGTACGATGAAGAAAACTTTCATTGCAAGCTGCAGTACCCGAAAAAAGGAGGTATCGCCAGGCAACTCCTGTTGACCCAAAAAAAAGAAGGTATCGCTAGGCAACGGGGTGGACTTCGACCCGAACTCGTGAGGACAAAAAGAACGACACGAACTCGGTGAGACAAAAATATATGCAGGCACATGTCTAAGGGGACGAGACGGTACGGTGCGATTTGGACGGTCGCTCGTGATACTAAGGTTCAACCTAACACATGGAAGAAGGAGCCGGTAGTCGACGGGGTATAGTCTACCGCAACCGAGATTCAAACGGGACAGCGGAATGCACTCAGAAGTTGAAACCGGCTATATACGCAGTATATAATAACCATAAAAAGAAGCTGGCGCTAGCCATTTCTTGTCGACTGCGAAATTGAAGAACCACCCAACACTCTGAAGAAGAAGCTGCCGCTAGTCGACGGGTTTACCGCAAGATTGCCAAGTTAGAAAAGCGCACAACACTTGAAAGGAGAAGCTGCCGAAAGTCGACGGGTACTTATACCGTAAAAGTTACTGGGACTCATACGGTACGAGAGCACGATAAAAAACTTTTGCTGCAAGCTGCAGTACCCGACAGAAGGAGGTGTTGCTAGGCAACTCCTGTTGACTCAAAAAAAAGAAGGTGTCGGTATTAGACGGGGTGGACTTCGACCAGAACTCGTTATAACAAAACATACGACACGAACTCGGTAAGACAAAAAAAATATGCCGGCACATGTCTACGCGAAAGAAACGGTACGGTGCGACTTTGACGGTCGCCCGTGATACTAAGGTTCAACCTAATAAATGTAAGAAGGTGCCGCTAGGCTACGGGGTATAGTCTACCGCTACCGAAACTCATACAGAACAGCGAAAGGCACTAAAAATTTGCAACCGGTTTCGCAAGCAGGGCGTAACCTTCAAAAGAAGCTGGCGCTAGGTAACTCTTGTCGACGGGGGAATTGAAGAACCACCCTACACCTTGGTGGAGAAGCTGCCGCTAATCGACGGGTTCACCGCAAAACTGTCAAATATAAAAGCACAAAATGCTTCGAAGAGGGACCTGCCGAGAGTCGACGGGTACTTATACCGTAAATGTGACTGAGACCCTTGCGGTACGGGAGTGCGATTAAGAAACCTTTTGCTGCAAGCTGCAGTACCCGAAAAAAGGAGGTGTCGCCAGGCAACTCCTGTTAACTCAAAAAAAAGAAGGTGTCGCTAGGCGACGGGGTGGACTTCGACCAGAACTCGTTAAGACAAAAAGTACGACACGAACTCGGTAAGACAAAAATAATATGCAGGCACATGTCTACGCGAAAGAAACGGTACGGTGCGACTTTGACGGTCGCCCGTGATACTAAGGTTCAACCTAACAAATGTATGAAGGTGCCGCTAGGCTACGGGGTATAGTCTACCGCAACCGAAACTCGTACGGAACAGCGGAAGGCACTCAGAAGTTGAAAGCGGCCTCATATGCAGTCCATAATAACCATAGATAAAAGCTGGCGCTAGGCAAATCCTGTCGACTCCGAAAATGAAGAACCACCCAGCACTCTAATGAAGAAGCAGCCGCTAGTCGATGTTTTGACCGCAAGATTGCCAAATTGGAAAAGCACACAACACTTGGAAGGAGAAGCTGCCGAAAATCGACGGGTACTTATACCGTCAAAGTGACTGAGACTCATGCGGTACAGGAGTACGATGAAGAAACCTTTTGCTGCAAGCTGCAGTACCCGAAAAAAAGAGGTGTCGCTAGGCCACTCCTGTTGATTATAAAAAAAGAAGGTGGCGCTAGGCGACGGGGTGGACTTCGACCCGAAATCGTTAAGACAAAAGGTAAGACACGAACTCGGCAAGACAAAATAATATGCAGGCACATGTCTACGGGAAAGAGATGGTACGGTGCGACTTGAACGGTCGCCCGTGTTACTAGGGTTCAACCTAACACATGGAAGAAGGTGCCGGTAGGCGACGGGGTATAGTCTACCGCAACTGAAACACGTACGGAATAGCGGAAGGCACTCAGAAGTATAAACCGGCTTCATATGCAGTACATCAAAACCATAAATAGAAGCTGGCGCTGGGCAACTTTTGTCGACTGTGAAATTGAAGAACCACCCAACACTCTAAAGAAGAAGCTGCCGCTAATCGACAGGTATACTGCAAAACTGTCAAATTAGAAAAACACTCAATACTTGGACGGAGAAGCTGGTACTTATACCCTAACTGATACTCATACGGTACAGGAGTACGATTAAGAAAACCTTTGTTGCAAGCTGCCGTGCCCGTAAGAAGGAGGTGTCGCTAGGCAACTCCTGCTGACCGAAAAAAGAGTAGGTGTCGCTAGGCGACAGGGTGGACTTCGATCAGAACTCATTAAGACAAAAAGTACGACACGAACTCGGTAAGACAAAAATGCAGGCACATGTCTACGGGAAAGACACGGTACGGAGCAACTTGGACGGTCGCACCCCACCATCACAGCAGTACAACAGCAGTACAACAGCAATGGAGCAGCGCGTATTGACCAACCTGTATCCTGTCGTACGCCAGGAGCTGGGTGGGGTTTGCACTTCTTGAACGATGCTCTACCTTCCGGGAAAGATCGCGAGCCGGCAACGGGAGAGACTTTTCATGCCCCGCGCTCGCGGAGTTGGGACTCGTCGGCGGTTGCGTCGGCGCGGACCCCGAGGGCTTGTGTGTTGGGCGGGCGTGGCACGGGCGTGTGGTCGCCAGGGGCCGGGTGGCGAGCGGTAGAACGGAGAGTTGTAAGTGTACCTGTTTCAGAGTACCCGTAATTCCGCTGCTTGCGCCTCAGCGACCAGAGGTAATCTTCCTTACTCATACCAGGTAAAACCTGTCAGAACATATGATATCAGCTAGTAGATGTCTGTTGCACAACAGTACAAGAGCAGAACTGGACCCCTAACGAGAAACACAAGTATGACCCGGGCTGGGATTCTTATTAAGGAGAGGGTGCCTTTCACGACACTAAAACAAAACCGTTCCTGATCTGCCCCCCCTCTGTGAATCCCAGTTTTTCAGGGTACCCGTTTATTGTCCAGTGTCCTGTACCAGGTACAGTGCAGGACTCCTAGTGCAATAAGCTATAGGAACGCTGGCTCAGGTTTGTTTTTTTCCTAGAAAAGGTGCGTTCTGCACAATAAAATCTTCAATACAACACTCCCCGACTTGATATATGTACTCTCCCCGTATATTGTAAATTCCAGTATGACCCTGGAAAGCGACAAGTGCCATTAGGACGGCATGATTCACGACACGGGCAACGAGAAGATGCTTCCTTGTGTTGGACATCCATCTTCGCCACGTCCCGAAGTTACTGTAGTACATCAGTACTAAATCACGCATCTTGCAGTTGTGGTCTGGCGTATGATTTTTACTCTACATATAAGCTTGCTTTAGTGAACGTTTACCATTAGTTGAACACTCAAGGTTTGTTGTCTGGTCAAAATGTACATACAGTCGATTTTGTAGCCCTACGTACACGTACGCTCTCGTTCCGCTATCCGGAGGCAGACGGTACTGTCGTTGTTCCTGGGGTATAGACGTTGTGACACGTCCGGCCGCCCCGGTCACGTCTCTGTACCTCATATACCATGAGGCGTCTTCGACGTCGCCGGAAGAATTTCTGGCACAGATCAAGCAATCTCAAGAGGCCGGCAGGCACAAACTGACTGGCTCGGATCCGTACAACAACTTGTAGGTACATTCTTCCGATTCCACGATTGCGCACAACACGGTCAACGTTGGAGACGACCAACTCCGTTCCGTGTTCATCTGGGTGCCCGAGCAAACTCGCCCTCGCGGCCTACAAGAAAGATGGTCGCCCTGCCGGCAATGCAAGACAACTAGAGACGTAGTTTCCGAGAGATGGACGCAGAGGCTTACGCGGAGAGCTGTTTAACGTGTTACTGTTGCGACCTCGTAGGCTCTTTCTACAAATGCCGGAATCGCGGAGCGAACAACAAGAGGGAGCCTAGGGTGGGTTGTTTTTTAACTTGCTTTGTGATATCATTCTATTATTTATCGCAGAAGCAAATGATCGCGCATTTTTCCTAGCACAAGCTGCCGACCTCCCCTCCTCGTGTTCACCGCCGTTTTCTTGTTGTGTTTGCCACCTCCAGGACTGCCAGGCACAGGTTGCGGAGTCGTTACTGTTAAATAGTAGGATCCACAAGGAATCCATCGGCTGAATGTAGATGTTCATAACATCTTGAAATGAGTGTATGCAGAGTAATGGGTAAGCTGTCAAACCATGCGATAGATACTGTACTGCGTTCCACCAAGGTAATAACGCGTTGACGGGTCACGTGCGTATAATCAAAGCGTTGACTAGGTCACGTGCGTAAGATTGGAGAGTTTTCTACGTCACGCGCGCAAGATTGACCTGGGTGTCGCATGGAGTGGATACTTCCATACGAGGTAATTTTGCTATGGGAAAAAGGAAAAGACACCAGTGCTTGCACATCGAGTTCACTTTTCACATCCGCATCTGAACTTGGACAGTCCATAGTGACATAAGTTTTAACTGGCTCCACGACAGCCCATTTAAAGTGATCCACCATCGTCTAAACCATCACCAGTCAGCCTCGAGCTCGTCTCGCCAGGACTCTGTGTTAAAGTTTGAAGACCGTCATTGTTCAGGAACCACCAAATTTCTAACAGGTTACGAGCCTCGGTGGCGTCTAACAAACCGTGCATGGACATCCCCAGCGGTGGAGCACAGGACTGGTAATTTGCTGGAACACTACGCAAGAAACTTGGAACCAAAGTGAGTCGAGTCAAACGGCACTGGAACATCGCGCACGAAGAAAAAATGAAGCCCAGCGAACAGACCGGCAAGATTCAGGCGATCTGCGTACAAGATCAAGCTGAACGAGAAAAAAAGCCCGATGAACAGACCGGCACGCTTCAGGCGATTTGCGTACAAGAACGAGCTGAACGAGAAAAACAATCCCGGTGTACAGAGGGGCACGCTTTAGGCAATCTGCGTGCAAGATCGAGCTGAAAAAAGCAAAAACAAAGCTCGGCGAGCGGGTCTTTATGTCTCAGGAATCCACGGACAAGATCGAGCTGTGTGCGAGAATAACACGAATGGACAGGCCACAACAAGCAACGTATTCAGAGCTGTTATGGAGGAGCCCGGTAACGTGGTGACATCAACCATTAGGAATATTCCCACATTTTATGGTACCAAACCGGAGGACTATCGCGAAAGGAGTTCAAAGACCCGGGTAGTCTTGTCCATGTCAAACGAAGACGTGTTCGATGTTCTGAACGGATAGGTCGAGCCGGTACCAGCAATCATAGAGAGTGACACCCCGGACACTCCGATGAATCCGGTAGAAATTCAAAACTGGAAGCGAGCGTGCACGACCCTCCTCTCGGTTCCTTTCCTTGTAACTAGCTACACTAGTTCGACAATATGAAGCCATGACTTCGGCGGGGGGTCTGGGACACGAACATAAGGCGTGGAACGCTTTGTACACCAAGTACAACAGCAACAGCATGGAAGCACGGCCGGCCTGCTACGAAAAGCTTGTGAGCTTCCGGATTGAGCAATAGCAAGATGCTGATGACTACAACATCAAGATATCGGAGATTCGAGGGCGGCTGCATGAAAAGAGTGAGAGAATATCTCGGACGAGAGGTTTGAAGCCATATAATTGCCAGGCCTGACCGACGACTACGAGCTCGTAAAGATAACGAGCTTTCACAGCCCAAACTTTGGCATTAACGAAATTCAACCGATGATGAGAAACTTGTACATCGGGCGACTCTCGAGACCAGGACATGTAAACAAGATAGCCGACAGAGGAGCGGCAATGACAACCACCAAAAGATTACGGAAGGTCCGATGCTACAACTGCCAAGAACTGGGACTCATCAAGCCAAACTGCACAAGCAGCAACAAGGAGCGATCTGCCACACCGAAACGGTGCTGGCTACACAATACTAAGACACCCAGCGATGCAAAGTGCAACGCTCAGAAAGGGGAGCACAACACGGAGAACCAACCACAGCGAGAAGTACAAAGTGCTCACTCAACGACTGAGTCCACGTCAACGGAAGAAGAAGACGACTTCGAGTATACCTTCGTGACGTCTGGGTGGACCCCATCGGCAGAGTATCAGTGAACTGCGCAACAACCAAGAGAAGGGAGACTAGTGCTGACACATCCAGGATTGCTCCGAACACCTTGACCATGCTTGTGGGTAGTGGGGCATCCCGGCACTACTGTGATGATGAACTTCACCCGGGTATAAAGGACAAGCTGCTTAGCTACAAGCCACTCGAGAGACCCCACAAGATAGTGACAGCAGGACGACAGGTTTTACTAGGAACGGCAACTGGTACGGTTTCCGGGAAAGTCATTGACACGGGAAGCAACAAGCACAAGGTGAACCGTGAAGGCTTGATTGTGCCTGGGCTGGGGCATGGCCTTTTCTCCACATCACAAGCAGCTAAGACCGGAAAAACCATCATCATCGACTCTCGTTCCGTCTAGAGCAAAGTCACCACGCCCTCACTACACCAGCTGAACATGAACCTAGAGCTGCTTTCTTTTGCCATCGAGACCGCCGAAGCTACTAGAAATGAGGTCACCTTCTCAGCGATACGGGTGCCGGCTGATATTTAGCACAGACGAATGGGACACATTAAATCTAAAAGGTTGAGGATTCTGCGCGACGCCGGAGGCAATGACATCAACTACGGTGAAAACATGTCGCCATGAGACGTGTGCGCGTTTGGGAAAAGCAAGCATCAGTGCCATCCTA
The DNA here is from genome assembly GCA_012845835.1 of Undaria pinnatifida. Classification (NCBI taxonomy): domain Eukaryota; class Phaeophyceae; order Laminariales; family Alariaceae; genus Undaria; species Undaria pinnatifida. The sequence continues at coordinate 21,945,243 of JABAKD010000016.1, read as the reverse complement.
AGACAACTACTAATACCACCGATCGGCCTTTCCAACTGGTGTACACCATTCCTCTCGGACTCTCATATCCACCTGCACTTGGAGGATTTCGCTACGTCAGCTAATTCACGGACCAGCACAGCAAATGGAATGAGGTATTCCTCATCAAACAGAAGGGTGATGCCGTAAGCTCACTGCAACAGTTCGTGCAGACCGTGGTAATATTGCGGGTCCGGCGGATCGAACGCCTTTGCACGGACCGGGAAGAGGAGTATACGGCAGGGTACTTCGAAAAGTACTACCTTGACACGAATACTTTCGTCACGAGTTTGCCGCCACAAACCCTCCTCAACAACACGGGGTATCAGAATGAGACGGGTGAACAATTGCACATCACACGCTGTCTACCGAAAGATGCGGGATTCCCGAAATCTTTTTGGGGAGGAATGTTTTTCACGGCATCGTATTTGGCCAACCGCATTCCACACTCCGCGCTCCAATCACAAACCCCCTTCACGGTACTGCTCGGCGTACCTGCTATTCTGGATCACCTCCGCAAGGTCGGAGCTAGGGCCTTCGACTGATTCTACGATAGTCCCGCCCAAAACTAGTAACTTTTTTGACGGGCGTTTCATGGCTGCTTGACAAGAGAAATGCCGCTATTAAAAAGTAGTCTCCATAGGTTTTTTGTTTGCAAAGGACTCTCGAACGATGACGTCGAGGTAGTAAGCGACACCGTATTTAAGGTACGGCCGCGATCTGGCTTTAAAACCGGCGATTTCGTTCATTACACGTTAGGGGGGGCTACCGTAGAACGGCTTCTTCGTACACGTCGAAACACACACGTCGAAGCTCGAGGACAAGGCCTGGAAAGGTAGACTCTGTGGGTGCAGCATGAACAGCAAAGCGTACCAGATTTACAGCAACAAGACAGAATGTATGACAGAGAGGCGCAATGTCATCTTCATCGATACCCCAGCATCGACACTGGCTGACTCTACTGCAGGCAACACCACCGGTGACGCAGTCAGAACTCACGAAGACAGCTCTCAGGCAGAAAACAAGGGACGACATCTGTACCACCGACAGCGAAGAGATAAACAGCCACCTGAGGAAACTGTCGAAGCTCACGAGCAGGAGCATGGCCACGCAACATCAGCTGGCGCTGAGGAGCCGGCCGCTGAAGGAGCCGACAGTAACCAGACACTCGAGACGACCAGACAGGAGAATTGCCGACAGGCAACGAACTCGGAGGCGCAACACGTAAGGGAACACGTGCAAGTGGTGCATTAACTCTGGTCTCACACGAAGGACTGAACCCTCATCAGCAGCACGAACTGAGTAACCTGGGATTGCTCACAAGCCCAAAGGCAAGTGACGCAGAGGCCGCGCACGAGGAATATGACATGATGAAATACGCGCTGGTAGCTAAAATCGAACACAGGTCAGATGGAGTAAAAAAGCACAGGATGGAAGTATACCTTGAATACGCCCTAGCTAATGGAAACCCCGTCTCTGAGCAGAGTTCGGATGGGGAAGTCCTTTCGATTCCGAACACATTCGAGGAGGCGATGGAACCGCCACAAGCGACCAAGTGGAAAGAAACAACAAACAAGAAGATGGACAGCCTCCAGAAGCACGCAGTCTTCGACCTGGTATGACCAGACTCAGTACTACCGGAGCACAAGGTGATCCGGACCAAATGGGTCTTTAAGGCCACAGCCGATCACACGCGGAAAGGTAGAGTTGTGGTTCAGGGCTGGGGACAAGTACCGGGAATCGACTGTGGCTAAAATTTTTCACCATTATGCCGTATCCAGAGCAGCCGCATGGCCCTCGCCATAGCTGCGAGCGAAGACTGGGACGTGTTCCGGCTTGATTTACAGACGGCGTTTCTAAACGCCGAGGTACAGGAGGAATTATTTGTGAAGACCCCTTCAGGCTACGAGTCGCTTGACGCTACCACTGGACGTCCTAACGTGATGAGGCTCATGAAGAGCCTCTACGGACTTCGTCAAAGTCCTCGCAACTGGTTCAACACCATCGACGATCCATTGAGAGATATTGCAGTCACAGCCACTGCGTCTGGTCCACGTTCTTAAATCTTCGGCTCAGACAACAACCTCAGCGTTGTGAACATGTACGTAGGTGACCTTCTTCTTCTTGGAGAAGACACGACGCTATTGAAGGACCTTAAAATCCAGCTGATGGACCGACTCGCCAAGGCCAACATTGAAGACGTCTCGATGGTGCAAGGCATGCAAATAACCAGAGACAGGGGGGCTAAGACTCTGACAATTAGCCAAGAGCATTACGCCAAGTCTGTCCTGGCGCGATTAGGCATGGCAGAATACAACCCAGTGCGCACGACGGGAGCAGAAGCGGAATCATCCCTCAAGCAACCGGACACGATGCTGCTGGATTCTAGCGGCATCCAACCTATCCAGGCCATCACGGGGTCCCTGATGTTCCTGAGCTAATGCACGTACTACGATATCACGTACACCGTCAACCAACTGCCCCGAGCCATGAACGAACCATCCAAACTACACATGACAGCAGCAAACGAGCATCTTCTCCTCTACCTAAAGGGAGATATGGGCCTGGCAATCACGTACAAGACATGTTGTTTCGAAATAGCGGGGTATTGCGATGCGAGCGGGGGAAACAACCCTGACAACGGCAAGTCATCCTCCGGCTACTTGTTCATGCTGGCTGGAGGACCACTGAACTTCAAGACTGCGCTCCAGAACGCAAAGGCGCAGTCGACTGTGGAGATGGAACTCATCTCTGTGGCACACGCAATCAAAGAGGCGATGTATCTATCCAACATGATGGCCGAGCTGATATTTGAAACGCTGTTTGACACGGTACCTCTCTTTGTGCGATAACATCGGAGCCCTACACATAGCAGGAAACAGCACCTACAGCTCTCGCACGAAACACGTCGCGTTGCGCTTCTTTTACTCGAAATAGCTAGTCAAAAACGGCACAATACTATCCACCACGTGGCAACACAGAAACAACTGGCAGACGTAAGGACTAAGTTCCTCACGACGAACACGCATCGGCACCTACTGAACCTTATTGAGGCATACACCACAAGAAATTAGATCTAAGGAGGAAACGAGCAACCCAAGATCGACCCAAAGGAAGAAATTCCACAATGACGACAACAATGAGTACACGTCAGGAAACGACAAGGAGAAACGGAGACCAAGGTATGGCGACAACGTGCGTATTTTTTACAAATACTGGAATTCGACAGATGGATCGAGATTAGGAGTAGCCATTTGGGCGAAGCCACACGCTATCATCACACGTTACTTTATCAACATCTACACCATGTCCGATAACAGGGAAAGCGAGGAGGTTCACACCGCGGATATTTCCGACGGCAGTATAGACACGGTACAAGAACGGCGAACACGCTTGAACGACAGGTTTCCTTTTTTGGAGGAAAACAACAAAGAAGAGGCAGCGGCAGAGATCGATAACTGGACCATCAACCAAGGCGTCGAATCCTACTCCGATAAATCATTTGGAACGTTTGTGCGGAAAAAAATAGAAAGAGGGGAATATAAGGACTTGGTGGAAGCCCAGCTCTTGTTTGAGATTGGCACCAGCGCATGGGACAAAGCTGCCACCCAAAGTTTAGATCAGATGGTCTCAGCTCGACACCTTCTCGATAGCAACGTGCAGGCCAAGGGGGTTGATCACGAACTGGGGACGTAGGAAAAGTATTATCTAGAGAAGCTCAAGCAGCAGGAAGACGAATGCGGCCGTAGCCTCAGTCGTACGAAGGCTACACTCGAAACAGAGAACGAAGCATGTCTAGTGGAACTTACACACAACAAGTCAGCAGGAATTGATGTTGTTTGAGCAGAAATAATGCAGACTCCGTCGGACGCGACGGAGGCGATTGCCCATCTAGCCGAAGACAACATTGGCTCTAAAAACGTCCGCCGTGACGTGTAATGTGAGGGCTGAGTTGCACAACAGCGTTAAAGAGAACACACCGGGCAACGAGGGGGGAGCGGTGAAATGATCTTCGGAAGAACTAAAACATAGCATACGTAGGCTGAAAAGAAATGGGAAGATACACTCTGACACGATCTTGTTTCTGCAACTAACACCTTACACAAGGAAAGTAGGGTATAGCTGAGGAGGGCAAGATGACACACTCCGACACTGTTTGTTCGTAAACAAAAATTCAAACAAGCATATTATAAGGGTGATTATGGCCTAACTTTATTTCGAACAAGAAGTTCACCTATAGAGGAGTGTTAAGTAGTATGATTCACAAGGAATCAATCGGCTAAAGGTAAGTGTTCATTACATTGTGAACTGAATGTATGCAGAGTAATAGTTAAGCTGTCGAACAATGTGATCGAATTTGGTTTCCTAAGTATGGAAGAGGACACATACAAGGTACTGCGTTCCATCAAGTAATAAAGGCGTTTACGGGGCACGTGCGTAAATTCAAAGCGTTGACTACGTCACGTGCAAAAGATCGAAGTGTTTTCTTCGTCACGCGCGTGGGATTGATCTGGGTGTCGTATTTAGTGGGTACTACCATGCGAGATAATTTGTTACAGTTAAAAGGAAGAGACACGGATGCTTGCACATCGAGTTTACTCTTCACATCTCCATCTGAACTTGGACGGTTCATAGTGACATAAGTTTTGTTGGCCCAAAGAGACCCATTTGAAGCGATCCAACATCGTCAAACCATCATCAGTCAGGCGGTCTCGCCACGACTCTGTGTTAGCCTCCGAAAGCCGTTATTGGTCATGGACCACCACATTTCCAACAGGTACAAGGATGAGATGCAAGGGATACTATCGCAGTTTTCGTTTTTCGTCCAGGATCCCTTCCCTTGTTTTCTTACTAGGAACTATGCAGTTCACCGCGACGTGATAGAGGAGGTTTTTTGTTAATGTGGTGTACGCAATGAGTTTTGCTGCGTCAACCGACGCCTTGGCGCAGGCGCATCCGAGAATGTTTCACGATGCAGAGGTAAAATACTATAGCAGGATTTTGCGGGCTAGGCACCGGCACTTGATCAAACGACAGCGGGAAACGGGTTGGAGTGCTTCGATGATCCGCGCGGATACAATGATATTTATTATTCAGCAAACTACCTGTTTACAGCTTGGTGCGAAGGGGTGGAGAGAGCACCCGTGGCAAAGCTCGAACAGCTCGTCCATGGAGTGGAGGGCCAGGTGTGTTCGGGCAAATTCAATGGGGAAAAAGGATGCGATAATATTAGTGGAGGGTGCGGGGTCCGTCCTTTGTCTGGCGAAGCATAATAAAATTATAGTTTCTTGATCAAAATTGCTCAGTTTTCTTTGCTTGCATTCTCAGAGTAAATAGACGCGCGGGAATTTCATTCAGCGACGACAACAGTAAGCCAACAAGATCGTGCTGAAAGTGGACGCATCCAACGAGCTTGCGAAGCTGCTTCGAATGCGTGCTGCTGGCACTGGGTTCCACTCAAGGCCCATTCAATGCGTTGTCACGTTCTTCAACGAGTTTGAGCAGTTACTACCGGTGTTTAGCAATGATACAGCAGGTACTCCGGCGTAGTGTTGGATTCATCCCCGATTTACGGTAGTCACACGGCGGCTTTACCTCCTTTAGGGTTGCAACCACAAGTTAAGTGGCAGGTCGCTTGGAAATAGTCTGCGATAATTTTTTCAGAAATATAGTGGCTATATAGCAGTGTCTTTCTAACACTGACTGACAACCTAAACTACCCATTCACCCGTTGAAACCGGCGGTGACACAGACACCGCGACCACATCAATGCCAGAGAAACCTTGCGGCCAGCTCGGGTACAGGATGCGTCCAGTAGAAATCAACTTCGCGCTCCCGTGTTGTAGATATTGGAGGTACTGCAATTGCTATGGCGGAGCCTTGGCTTCTCGGAGCACCCTCGTTTTAGCTCCCTGAGCCGATGGTAGAGAGTCAGGGTATTGAAGGACAGGCGGCAAACAAGGGTGGTCCTGTCACCATGGCAACCAAGTGCTCCCGCATTCGTCAGCATTGTATAACTTACAGGCACAAGATGTGAGCCGGCCTATAAAAATACCACAGAAAATATTTTGGTACAAAGAGAGGGGGCAGTCTGCACGTTACAGATATAACTCAGTTGCTAAGTCAAGATACCGAAGCAAGAATCCGCCACTAGAAAGTTCGGGCGTGATTGCAACTGCGTGGGTGGCGCAGCCCACTTGGGGGGCTGTCAATATGTCCTTTCAAACTAGCAGTAGCACTGGGGCGCGGGCTGAGTTATTATTATTCCCCACTTTACGACGTGTGCAACAACAGTGCATGAAGTGTGTAAAGCAATGCCTGGCGATTGGACAAAAGCGAACCAAATGGACAGCGCGTTGTCGGCAGAGGGTACTTTTTATTTGTTTGGGGAGGACAGCTTGGTCATAGTTCAGTCAAGGAGATGAACAGGTGGAATAAGGATGCTGGTTACGGGGGGCTTGCTTTGAGTGCATTCCAGTGTGTGTTTGACGAAAGATTAGGATTTTGCGTATGAACTCAGACGTCTTTCTGTTCCGCTTGATCGTCGTTTTTGTCTATAATGATGATTACTATGCACTATACAATAGATGATAAAAAATGAAAGTACACTCCACCTGTGAGATCGAAGACTTTGTCGAAACTCATCTTTGCAAGCTGTGTGTGATACTCCGATCGCGCGTATTACCGGTTGTGTGTCCTCATTAAGGATATAGGTGGGCGACTCCCCTTAAAACTACAGTGTAGCTATCAGGGTCAACAGGGTGATGTAGGTCAGTCTGTGCGCGGAAACTATAAAACCCGTTTCTGAGGGGGACAAAATCTGACAGCTGTGGAGGGAAATGTATCCGTTCATCAAGTGAATCCTGTAAGTCGAATAAACGGTGAGGGGAGGGCGGAGTTTTGAAGGACGTGGGGGCCTGGTTTTGATCAAAAGCGAGCGGGGTTGGAGGGGAGGGGGGGGGGGGGACTTGGGGGGAGGGGGGGCGGGCGGGCAATTTGTGAGTGGAATCTATAAATCCTGTAAGGGGATAAATCTGACGGTTTTGGGACAAAAAATAAAATAAAAAAGCACCAGTTTATCATGGGAGGGGTTGGGGCGGGGGTGTGGCGGATGGGGCAGCTCAATATCTATATGATCATTCTCATCTTCGAGACTCCGTCAGAGTATTTATGCATCTCGGCCTCAGTATGCTATTTGTGCAACTGGTATTCTCGGTCAAATTGCTTCATTCGAGCGCCGTCTTCGGGGGCCGGCTCAAACGCCCCTCGCGCTGCCGTATCCGTTCCGCACCCCAACCTTAACGCGGACGGATGCCGAGAGTAAAAAGCGAGAAGTAGCGAAAATATCACATGTCGAGGAAGAATTCTCGATATTTTATTTGTATCTTGACGTCTGCAGCGCCTGGATTATTCAAAATTTTGGCATCATTTCGAAACGGTAGTTGTTAATGTTTCGAACGTTGCGGCGGCATACTCTCAAGCGTTTGTTTTGCTTGACGTCTGCAAGACTTGAACGAATGAAACACGTAAACGTCCTCGGGGGGCAGCTCCAACGCCCCTCGCCCTTCCCTCGCCCTTACCTATCCGTTGGGCACCTCGACGTGAACGCGGATGGATGCTGAGCGAGGCCAGGAAGAAGTAGCAAAAATGTTGTGTTTTGATGAAGTACCTTGCGACGTCGGTTGTATCGTAAAGACTCCAGCGTCTGGATAATGTCCAAAATTGGCATCGATTTCAAACGGTATCTACTTGCTAATGTTTTTAATTTTCCGGTGGTATACTCTCGAGAGTTTGTTTTGCTTGACGTCTGCACGTCTTGAACGAATGAAACACATAAACGTCTTCGGGGGGAAGCTCCAACGCCCCTCGCCCCTCCCTCGCCTTTCCCTATCCGTTGGGCACCTCGACGTGAGCGCGGGTGGATGCTGAGCGAGGCAAGGGAGAAGTAGCAAAAATGTTGTATTTTGATGAAGTATCTTGCGACGTCGGTTGTATCGTAAAGACTCTAGCGTCTGGATAATGTCCAAAATTGGCATCGATTTCAAACGGTATCTAGTTGCTAAAGTTTTGAATTTTCCGGTGGTATACTCTCGAGAGTTTGTTTTGCCTGACGTCTGCAGGGCTTAAGCGCGTGATATAATACCAGTGGAATATCGCTCTCATTCGTTTTTATGTTATTGCTTTTTGTGCTGTTGAAGTGTTTCTCATTTCAAGCGTGCTTGGTCTGCACGTCAACCTGATGTAGGCTCAAAATCGTTTTTTTGCCTGACCTTATTACCCAAATAACGTCTTCAGGAATAGGTGTGAAAAATGTGTGTAACTTCTGGTGAATACGCACATGGAAAAATAATACATGATACAATACTAATTGGGTACGCACCAACAACAACGTACAACAACGATGGACAACCTACAAGAAGAAATATACAAATAAGGCGTGAGCGATGACGTGCTTTTCGTACACGCATATACTACTGTAACGAACGGATAAAGAGCTATTTTAGTCACACGTACCCAAGTCTCCAATCCCTTGTCCCAACTCTCTCACCGCTTCTAGTTCGTTTCCTCCGTGTCTACCTTCAGGCTGATCCCTCCCGTCTGCTTGTTGCAACAGCTGCCTGCATACACCAGTCTTGTACCACGCAGTCCTTTTCCAAGCGCTCGTACAATATAACAGATCTCCGGATGAAACCTCCAACAATGCCTCACGGTAACGATAGCTGTACTCAAGCTCGGTTCGCAGTAACTCATACTCGTTTCAGATCAAGTTCAGGTTCCTTTTTCCCTCGTTTGGTTTTGTGTGTTTTTGGACTGAGGCCCGAGCGGCACGCTTTCTAGACTGATCGGCGTTATACAGACCTAGGCAGCATTCCACCGCGGGGTTTCATGTAACAATCATGTCAATCCGCCGCAACACCCCCCCCGCACGGCTCAGGAATACCGTGCTAACCGGGCTGCGGATACACTGGAATATGAGTGAGGGCCTTTTCCCACACCTAATCGTGTTTCGATTACCCTAAGGCTCGAATGATTGGCGTCTAACATTTTCATGGATAGGCGTCTCTCAGGGGGTAGGGACCCTGGGCCTCGCGCATTTTTCGCGTTAGGTCCCAGATCGGTACTGCTGGACTTGCTAGTATTTCTCATCAAGCGCACCAGCTGAAAGCCTCTTATCCACCACTTCCCGGCTTTTCCCATTAACTCGGGTGGGCCGAGGCCTTGATCCTCCTCGCTGGTCGATCTTTGGCCAGCGTCTTCTCCCTTTCTCCATCCGCCTCCGCTTCACGTTCCACGTTTACGGGGAACCGGATTGCGAATTTCCGGTACTCCTACCTTTCAGGATTTCACGTTCGTTGAGCTCCTCCCAATCCCCGTCTGCGTACCGAACCCGCCAGTACGGTGACTTGTAGTCGAAGACTTTTGAAAGGTGACGCTTCTTGTTTCCTTCAGCGTCCGCGAATTCCCTCCAGATTACGGTCCCCACGGGGTGTTGTTTTAACGCTTGTTCGCGGTCGATCACATCTCTTTCCTTCCGCGTTAGCGTCGAAGTTGGTCTTGCCCGGCACTCCGCTCCGTGATACGTTTCCCACAGCGCATGGAAAACGTCCAGCTGTAGAGGGGTGAAGCTGTTTCGTGCCTCCTCTTCGGACAGCCACTGCGACTCTGTACCATCCACGAATCGTCCCTTGTATCGCCACTTCCAAGCGTTTCCTTGACCTATCACAGCCTTTCTGTCTATTAGGGTATACGTAGGCGACGCTACAATCGACGGCTCCGCTAGTCCGAAGTCAACTCCCCATGCCAGGTGAGCAAATTCGTCGAAGTCGTGGCGGAGGTCGTCCGGACGTAAGTGGAACATCTTGGTATTCGATACTGACGCCCGTCGTCGGCGAATCCTTCGCCCATTCATCGTGACGATGTAGCTGAGTCCTGGTAAGACAACTTCAGTCACCTCCCAAGGTCCGGTCCAGTGCTCGTGGGCTAGTTTATGATGTATCCCTTCCCTTGCCATCACAGACTCCGCCTCCTTCACCAGCACCTTATCTCCGACAACAACACGGGTGCCTACCGAGGTCCGACCGATTTCAGCATTCCGATTCTCACGACTTTTCTGCCTGTCTTCGTGTCTTTTCGATAAAGCCATCCGTACATCCCGTACCTCTTGTACGCTTGACGTTTGTCGGCCACGTAATTGTGCATCCCGCCTCTGAAATCACCAGCATCTATCTCAGGGTGCGTAGCATCAAGTTGCGTGCGTGCATCACGACCGAAGAACAGACGGAAGGGAGTTGGCTTCCCCGGCAGGCCCAGATCCGGCGTGGTACGATGGATCCACAATGCCGGTTGTACGTATTCGTCCCATCTGCGAGGCCAGGTCTTGCACAGTTCTCCTAGTGCTTCGTGTAGCCACCCTCCCAATCTCTCCACCGTCCCCTGTGCACGTGGATGATCGGCAGGCCCATAGGCGATGGTCACGTTCAACCACTTACATAAGTGTTGCATCACCTCTGCCGTGAACTCGGATCCCGGATCACTGCGAACATACAGGGGTAGCCCAAAAGTAATCATCACTTCGAGCAGTTTCCTCGCTACTCCGATTGCTTCTTTCGTAGAGAGTGGAAAGGCGAACAAGAACTTGCTGGCTTTGTCAACCGCTACCAGTAGAACTTTGTTGCCTGCATCTGACTTCACCCCCATGTCCTGGATGTCGACTTCGAGTACTTCTCCGGGTCGTAGAAACCTCGACGGTAGCATGGCAACCCGTTGACTCGCTGACCGCTTGCGACGTCTGCACCCACACGAGAGGACGTAGTTTCTAACGTCCTTAATGAGGGGGGGCCAGCAGTACCGATGACTAATCAAGGCTGTAGTTCGTGCCGTCCCCGGATGCCCATAGGTGCTGTGCGCCAGCGCTATAATCCCTGGAACGAGAGATCGGGAGCTGCAAGTCGTGGGATCTTTCTCCGAGGTGCCATCCACAAGAGGCCGTTATCATCCATCACATATTCGCCACCTCCTGATCCTCGGTTTCCCGCTTCCTGGAGTTCTTTCCGAATCTTGCCAAGTACCATATCTTCGCGCTGCCTCTGCATCAGCTGTGGCAAATCCTGGAGAATAGCTGTCACCTTTTTCAACATGGATGGCTCTGACCGCTGGGGTCCCTTGGCCTCTTTCCCAGATCCGCTTGAACGGCTGCTGGTGTCCTTTGGTGATTCTTCCAACGGATCACGTTGCCGTTTCGGTCTCGGGATGGGCTCTCTCTGACCCCTGCGTTTGCGTGGGCGATCAACTTCCACTGGTAGTTCAGTAGTAGTGAACGTTTGCGCCGTTGCATTCTCCATCTCCTCCTCAGGTAACGGCGGTTCGAGCCTCCCATACAACCTCCGGTTCTTGGGAAGTGGCATTTGCCTGCAATCTCGTGACCGCTCTTGTCACCTCAAAGGCTTTTGATGCTGCGAGTTAATCTTTAAACCTCCTGCAGGCGTCACCGACCACCACGTCTGGTTTCACCTCTCTCAACATGGTTAGGCATTCCGGCGACCCTGTTGTCACCCTAAGTAACTTCGCACCTTTGTCCAGTCCGTTTGCTCTGATGCATTCCAGTGCTCTCCAGTCCTGGTCTACTGCTCCTCTGATCGTCAGCAACCCCTCTGATGCAAGGATGCTGCCTCCCCCCCCACAGTCGAGCATGACCGCCACTCGAAGCTCCGGTGCGATGACAAGCTTGGCCTGTTGAGTATCTGCCTCTGATGGGTCTGCGGGTGTGAGTGCGACGGCTGCAAGTACTGTAAGACTTTAAGTACTAGATCCGTCCACATCTTCTACTCCTAAGGTTTCGAGGTGTACGCCGTCGAGCACGGGCCCCTGTGGCCCTTTGTACACGTTTGGCAACGACTCATCTCTTGGAAAAGAGTCGTCGAAATCTTCGATCACGATGCTCTTGTTCGGTAACCGCGACATGGCGTCTGGGAGCTGATTTGGTGTCCCCGGCCTCCACTTCAAGGTTATGTCGTGCTCCATCAACCTCAGAGCCCAGCGGTGGTATTTCGATGTGAGAGATTGGCTTTTAAAGAGCCAAGTCAACGCCGAACAGTCCGTGATGAGCGTGAATGGTCGTCCCCAACGATGGGGTTGGAATTTGTTTACTGCCCACATGATCGCCATGCATTCACGGTCCGTTGCTGACCTTTTGAAGTCTCCTCTCGACCACCTTTTGCTGCCATACGCGATCACCTTTTCCACTCCTTCAATGCATTGTGTTAGCACCACTCCTGCTCCTATCTCACTGGCATCAGTGGACAGCGAGAACGGTTCTGTCCACACCGGCAGGGCTAGGGTTGGAGGTGACGTCAAAGCTTCGATAAGCGCATCAAAAGCTTTGTTCTGGTCTTCTCCCCATGGGACTTTCTCTTTCTTCGCTCTCTGCGTTCTGAACCTTGGATCTCTCAGCAAGTCGGAAATGGGCGCCACCACCTTGCTATACTGGGGTACGAACTGTCGTAAGTATCCTGTCATGCCCAGCAACACTCGCACTTCCTTCACCGTGTTCGTCCTGGACAGCTGCGTGATAGCATCAATCTTGCTCGGGGCTGGCGTGGTACGAAGTCTATCCACGATCATGCCGACGAACTCCATGACCGACTGACAGAAGTGCGATTTCTGAAAATTTACGGTTAAACGTCCTTGCCTTAGACACTCTAACGTTTCTCGCAGCAGTACCCGCTGACCTTCAAGGGTTTTCGACGGGATGGCGATGTCGTCCAACCAGTTCTTGATTCCCCTATCCTTGACGGTTACCAGTCGCCCTCCAACGTAGTTGGCAAACGCCGAAGGCACTGTCTTCAACCCGAAGCCGCAGCGAACGTATTCGTACAGCTTTCCGTCAGCGTCTCGAAATGCTGTCAGGTGTCGATCATCCTCATGGATCTCGAGCTGTAAGAATCCTGAAGCTAACTCGATGCTAGAGAAATACTTCGACCCTTCCATATCATCCATAATATGCTGCAAGTCACAGAGTCCACCACTCTGTGATTTGAGAAGCGCATTGATACCTCGAAAATCCTGTACAACCCGCACGGTCCCATCTTTCTTGCGAACCGTCGAACAATTGGCGGCCCACTCGGAAGTTGATTCCTGAATGGATCTATTCTTCAGGAGTTTCACCACCTCCGTTTGAATCATCTCGCGCTGTTCCGGGCTGTAGTGTCGAATGGGCGCCACGTATGGCTTGACGTTGGGATCTTTGAGCTCCAGTCGCATGGGCACTCCTTTGCACGCTGATACGCTCTTGCGGTTGACCGCGAACACATCGATGTACTCATTGAGCATGCCCATCACTATGTCCTTTTCGCTCGGACTGAGCTGTCCGAAGTTGGCCTCTCTCAGGTCCACCTTGGGGGCTTCGTTCGGAATCTCTGCGATTTCACCCCCTTTGTTGCATTGCTCCGGTGGTCTCCTCTTGTCTTTCTTTTTGATCCCCTCGTCCCGTTTGGGGCTTGTCGGTTTCTCCGATACCGGGTTCTTGAGTGACTTCATGCGTTCCCGATCGTAATTGTTAACAGCGTAAACCGTGGCAATCACCAGCCCCCCCTGGATCTTCACATCATCCTGGGTAACATTCGACAACTAACATTGAAATGGTATACCTGGGAACCATCACTGTGCCCCCCTTGGCACTCCTAGATCCACTCCTAGTTATAATCATAGCGGTTAGTTGGCTTTACCACTACGAGCTGCGGCACTTGAGGCTGAGGGCCTTTGACAAAAGCGTCTACCTGGATACTGGTACCACATGGAACCTCTACGTCCTTTGCAATGCGTAGTTTCTAGTGCAGAGTGCCTTCGTCCTCCCAAACAGAGTTTCCTAACTCCATAATCCCCGCCGGGATCTTCGGTCCCTCCAATTCTTCCGGTTCTTGCTCGTCCGTTGACGGTTTCATCGCGCAATAGTGGTCTCATTCATCACACGTCGCTCCTGCCGCGCCCTCTCCGACCTCCTTCGGGGCGAATGGTACCCACGCTGAGGATGGTGTCGGCCGGAAACCCTCCTCACCATCGAAGCTGATGATACTTCGATTGTTCTTCATGAACGCGGCTCCAAGCACCATCGCATACGAAAGTCCCTTCACCACCCTGAACTTCACACGGAAGATTTGGTCGACCGGTGCAAAGACTAGTGGTAGCAAGCACGAGCCTACCACTTCCATCGGGAGCACGGCGCTGTTCTTTGGGTTCGCTGCGCGGAGTAGGCCGTCTCCCGTTGGGTTTATCAGCGACTTTTCCCTAACCATCACGTTCTACAATGGGTTCGATGAACTGCCGTGGCCCGTAGTTTCCTCCACCCGCCTCAGTATCCACAAGCACCGCAATCGGAAGTCGCCGGCTCGAGCTCGTTGCATGCCACAACGTTGCATGAACTCAAACCTGTGACGTCTTAGTTTGCAGTGCTCCCATTTCTGATCGGTGACAGGAACTCTCTGAACCCTGGCTGCTGTTAACCAGTGAACCCTGACTGCTGTTGGCCAGCTGGTTGTTGTTTGACCAGTGAACCCTGGCTGCTGTGGGCCAGTGATTCCTGCCTGCTGTTGACCAGCAAACCCTGGCTGTTGTCGGCCAGCGACCTTGGCACCATCCGAGGTTGCCATCGCGATCTAGGGTTCGGTGGTGCTTCTCTTGGGGTTGTCTGTGGACCCCATCGTCCTCCGATTCCAAACGGTGACGGTAGGGAGGAAGCAGACATCTGATTGTACCCGCCTCCCGTTCCTACAGGATTTGCCAGCCCAAGGCTTGCTAGCGGGCAGGGATGCATGTATATCGTTCCCAGTCCTGCTTCCTCTTGTCCTGCACCACCCTGTGGACCCCATCCAACCTGGCAGCCCTTTGACGGTCCTTCCTATGGTGGGCCTTCCCACGGGTAGGGTGCACAAAAAGGTCCCCAAAAAGGTCCCCCTCTCCCTGCCATCTTATTTCCTCCAATCACTCCTCCCCCCCCGTCCCCTCGGGTAGGGTGCACCAAAAGGTCCCCCAAAAGGTCCCCCTCTCCCTGCCATGTTATTTCCTCCAATCACTCCTCCCCCCCCGTCCCCTCGGGTAGGGTGCACCAAAAGGTCCCCAAAAAGATTCCCCTCTCCCTGCCATGTTATTTCCTCCAATCACTCCCCCCCCCCTCCCCGGGACGCCGCCCGTTTCCCTTTGACGAAACCTCTCGTTTTGCTGTCGTGTAGAGTAAGATGACACGACGGACTCGACGACGCTGTGTTGTATCCGACGAATGGAGCTGTGCAGTAGGAGCTGTGCAGTATGCGACGGACTCGATGTTGCTGCGTGGTACACGATGTACTCGACGAAGCTGCGTCGTATAAGGTGAAGGTGGTATCCAACGATGCAGTCTAGGGAGACGAGTGGAGTCCAGGGGATCGATGGTGTCTAGTAACACAAAGTTGTCTGCACTAAACGGGTATAAACAGTGGCTTGGGACAAGGTGGGTGGGAAAGAGGGGTGGTGAAAGGTTTCGAGTACATGCATATTCACTTTCCTGGTTTGTTGAAAGTTGTCCCCTTATCATAATATACACGTAATCCTTCGGAAATGCTGCCCGTCAAAAGTTCGAGTCTTTACCAACAGAGTAACGTATGGAATCCCTTAGGTATCTAAGACATATCAATCTATTTGTAGGCATTAGCTATATCTGTCATTGTTGTACATCCTTCATGCACACTATCTGAACGAATTTGGAACAGCAGAATCCATTAATTTGTAAACATCTATCGAGGTATAAGCGTCCATACGTAACACAACAATCGATAAAATTTTAAGGTCTACATATATTCATGCATAGCTATTAGTAGTAAATTACTACGCGCCTTGAAGGGACTTGTATAGTAGCTCTGCATGTAGCTCCACTCACTGTATGCAGTAGTTCCCATGTCGGGTATAGCTCCACTGACATGTGAAATGTTATTTTGTTTCCATTAATTAATATTAATGCATTCTTTGCGATCCTTAAAATTCCAACGTATTTATCAAGCTTCCCCCCTATTAATGCATTATTTACAATCCTCAAGATTTCATCGTACTTATCGAGCTTCCCCCCTTCCCATTCCAATATGATAATGTTCCTAAACCATGTTTCCAATTAATTCCGGTAAGTTCTTAGCATGACGAAGATCAGCTATAGAAAGGCTTACATTCTCCATACAAAATTAAAAACCAGAACCAGTATGCAGTATCACCACTCTTGAAACACCTGTGAGAACGACCTTGCAGTGCCTATACAACCTGCGAAGACACAAAATCCCCATCACAAAAGGCCAAAACCAAATTGCCTGCGAAAAAAACCCTTGCCTTACGGTCGTCTCACAGTATGCAACAAGTGTAGATCAACTAACAGACCCGAACTCATTTTCAACCCGTATGATGAACGCAAGCACATCCCTACAGTGACTTATCACGTATGAATTTACTCGTCATCGGCACTGATGAGAATCCTTTCCCGATGTCCTATTGGTCTCGTATTATTTAATCTACTTCTTACATTTTATACAACTTCGTCAGCCAATGCTATATTTTTCCAAAATAACCCAGCCCGTAGATTACGATTTCGCGTAGTATAAATACCAACTTGTGTACTATTTTATACAAGATAAAATAAGCAACACCAACCTGTATACTATTCTTCCGTACAGCAATTGCTGATCCCCCAGACCAATAGATTTATCATGATTTACAAGGTGCAACAAACAAGTAACCCCAATAATAACGTCTACATATAATACTCTATACTCACAACCGTACACTATTTTGACCATATAGTCTATACAGCAGTAGTAGGTGTATGTATGAACAAGAATGATGAATAATACGTGATACGCGCGATCGGAGTGTCACACACAGCTTGCAAAATAAAAATATTTTTACTACTACCTGGTACATTATTTTACTGGCTCAACAGTCCATGTTACTCCCTTTTCAATATCCTGCCTACATAAACACCGCCCCGACTTGCATTTAGGCAAGGCTTACTAGCAGGCAGGGATGCATGTATGTCTTTTCCAGTTTAAAAATTTAAAAAAAATGGTTTACGGATATTATCAAAATTAAAATACCCTCCAGTTGTGAGATCGCATCGTACCATCGCTTGCTGTATGCATCCGTTATCGATTGAGTACGTACTGGTACCCAAACACACGAAAAATATGTTTTTCGAGGCAGGTATACCCGGTCAGTTTGGCGTCAAAATTGGTGCAGCAGAAAAAAAACAAGAGCATATCACAAACGACATACAGAACATACGATACGAATGTATATAGCACGATGACATACATACCTGGTACAACAATGCAGAAGCACTCGTCGCAATAGTAAGTACGAGCACGAAAGCAAAAAAAATGCATGCTTTGCGGAATAATTTATACCATTGATGCATACGTACCAACGTTTCGTCTGCAGCGCATACAAAAAAAAACAGTGTGTCAGTCAAAGCGGGGAGAATCTCGTTTGCTCTCTACGTGTACTGCTGTGCGTAGCATGGACCGCGTGACTCCTCGTCATGTATGAACTATCAAGAGTCTCATTCCTCGCCTCGACTATCTAGAGATCACGACCACCGATTCTCATCACTCATGCGGCCTGCTGTACTGCTGCTGCTGCTTCTATTTCTGCGGTGTCTGCCTGCGGTTATCCTGCAGCGTGTGGGGTTCGTGATGCTGCTTCAAGCGAAATTTCGCTACACAAGCGAGATTTTCAACATGATAATATAGAGTTGAACTGCCATGGAATTTTCTTTAAAATCCTGTAAAATTCATTTAATTTTAGACTACTCCTTTTTTCCCATGCTAAATTCTATACATTATTTCAACCACAATTGGCTTGGCATGCAGCTGCACTTCTACCTGCGCATTTACGACCGTACTTCTACCTGCGTCAAGCGAGACTATCAACCCACACGGATCCCAGTTGAAGCCCCATGTAACGAACGGATAAAGAGCTATTTTAGTCACACGTACCCAAGTCTCCAATCCCTTGTCCCAACTCTCTCACCGCTTCTAGTTCGTTTCCTCCGTGTCTACCTTCAGGCTGATCCCTCCCGTCTGCTTGTTGCAACAGCTGCCTGCAAACACCAGTCTCGTACCACGCAGTCCTCTTCCAAGCGCTTGTACAATATAACAGAATCTCCGGATGAAACCTCCAACAATGCCTCACGGTAACGATAGCTATACTCAAGCTCGGTTCGCAGTCACTCACACTCGTTTCAGATCGAGTTCAGGTTCCTTTCTCCCTCGTTTGGTTTTGTGTGTTTTTGGACTGAGGCCCGAGCGGCACGCTTTCTAGACTGATCGGCGTTATACAGACCTAGGCAGCATTCCACCGCGGGGTTTCATGTAACAATCATGTCAATCCGCCGCAACACTACGACATCTGCGAAAGGTTCCTTGGGGCCGGGAACGAAGGCAGGGAAACAACTTCATTTGGGAAGTAAAATTCTGGACGGACACCCTTCGCAAATAATAATAATAAAAAAGGAACGTACATGATGCAAATGACCATCCGAGCTGCGACTGCGTAATTAATAACGAGCTTAGTCAGTAGGCATTGACCCAGTAGGCCGAGGTTTTTGCACGACCTATTATGCAATGAACCAGTCAAATAACGGTTGTTTTGCTTGACGGCTGCAGGGTTTCAACGAATAAAACATGGGGAAAAATGCGAATGGTTGTGAAGGGTGCCATGCAGGAAGATTAGAAAAGCTGCAAGACAAAGATTGCACGTCGAGAAGAACGCGTGTTATACAATTAGTAGATCGCTCTAGTTCGTCTTATAAATGATTGCGTTTGTTGCTGTTGAAATGTCCTATATTTCGAGCGTGCTTATTCTGCACGTCAATCTGTTATAGATAGGCTCAAAACCGGTTTTTTGCGCGCCCTAATTACGCAAATTATAACGTCTGCAGAAGGAGGTTGCGATTCTCGGAACTGGAATTGTCGGTCCAGAA
The DNA here is from genome assembly GCA_012845835.1 of Undaria pinnatifida. NCBI lineage: Eukaryota > Phaeophyceae > Laminariales > Alariaceae > Undaria > Undaria pinnatifida. The sequence goes on along the minus strand of JABAKD010000016.1, from coordinate 21,926,234 downwards.
GCTTTGTTCGAGCGCTGTCTGAGCGGCTTGAACGCCCCTCGCCTTGCCGTATCTGTTCCGCACATCAACGTGAACGCGGATAGACGTTGAGCGAGACAAGCTAGAAGTGCGTTTTTTTTCTGGATTTTAGGCGGTATACGCCCGAGCTATTCTTGGATCTTGGAATCTACATGCAGAGATTGAACGATTGATAAGGCACAGCATTTCCAAATTGGCGTAATTTACAAACTGGCATCTAAATTTCGTCCCGAGACCCAGGCTACGGTAGGGGGTCCCCTTTTGGGCCGTTTATTTCAGTGGCTAGGGGTCACTCGCGCGAGTAACCCCTTTGTTCCTATGCAATCTTACGTTTTCTTTATGTTTCACATTGACGAAATCAATCCGCAATGCAAAAATGATCTAAGCTGCGGCAAACCAAGTTCCTAAACCATCTTCATCCGTAGGGTACAGAGCCACTCGTGCGAGTGGCTCAAACATACCAGTGAAAATCGGGGTACCCCCCCTACCGTAGCCTTGGTCCCGACAAGTTTTTTTCATGTCTGCCATCAAGTGCTTGCCCTATCGTAGCTACTACTGCTGTGTGTCGTTTCCTTTCGGCTCAGTGGGTATCGTGCTACAGAACCAACGAAGGGTGTGTCGTGAGCACGATTCTCACCCACATCATGTTTGGTATTCAGGGGCGTGCGCGCTGGATACGTTATGAATGGTCACGATAGTTGTTAGCGTTCTCCTGAGTACTACTTACTATTGTACGTGGAAAGGGGATTGCTCCGGAAATCGCTCTTACGAAGTCGGTGAGCATTAATTAACGAATTGACAAAATTATTGGTTTGTTTTTTTGTGTTACCCACTAACTGTGTGTGTGTTACTGAGTCAAGTGACAGATCTGTGGGTAGTGCTATGTGTCGTGAGTTCGACTCCCGCCGACTTCGTGATTGTCGTTTTCAAGCGTGCGCGCTGACGACATTATGAATGGTTATTTCGTTCGTTTAAGATATACTCCGGAGTACATTATAAAAAAAATAATAATGTACACCAGCTGTGAGATCGAATAATTTGTCGAAACTCGTATTTGCAAGCTGTGTGTGATACTCCAATCGCGCGTATTACGGCTTGTGTGTCCTCAACAAGGATATAGGTCGGCGACTCCGCTTGAAGCTACAGTGGAGTTATCAGGATCAACAGGGTGATCTTAGCCAGTCTGTGCGCGGAAACAATACAACCAGTTTTTGAGGGGGACAAAATCTGACAGCTGTGGAAGGAAATGCATCAGTCTATCAAGTGAATCCTGTATGTCGAATAACCGGTGAGGGGAGGGCGGAGATTTTAAGGACGAGAGGGGCAGGGTTTGATCAAGAGGGAGCGGAGGGGGGGGAAAGGCGGGGTGGGGGTGGGGTGGGGGGGGGGCGTGGCAGCTCAATCTGTTCGTCGATACTATAAATCCTTTAAGGGGATAAATCGAACGGTTTTGAAAAGAATGCACTACTTTATCATGAGGGGGAGGCGGGACGGGCGGGGCAGCTCAATCTGTGCGTCGAAACCATAAATCTTGAGAGAGAATAAATCTGATGGTTTTGGAAGCAACGGAGTATATCATGTATATCCCGTAAGTCGTACAATAAGTAAGGAGAGGGCGGAGCATGCCAGGGGGTGAAGTTGAGGGTGGGGGAGGGCGTGGGAGGGGGGTGTCGAAAGGGTTTTGTAAACAAATCTTCAGGTCGAAGACATGTAGGAGCTTGCTATACACGTGGTGCTAGGTCTAGGCGACGGTGCTGGTGGTGGAGAAGGAGGGGGCGTTGGGAGGGGGGGAGGGGGGGCGTGGGGGGTTGCAGCAGCGGCATGGATGGATATTGAAAGATAATGAGGTGATATCAAGTGCGTGGAATTGTGTACTACCCTGTTAAATTTCTTTGTTGGGTGGAGTGTTTGAGCGAGAGGGAGCGGGGAAAAGAACGGGGGGGGGGGAAGGGTTTTGAAGATGTGTTGCTCCCATAAAATATATAAATACATTCCGGCTGTGAGATCGAAGATTGGGTCGAAACTCATTATTGCAGGCTTGTGTGTGATACTCCGATCGCACGTATTTCGCATACATGTAGGGGCTTGCTGTACGCGTGGTGCTAGGTCGAGGCGATCGTGAGTAGAAGTGGTAATTACTCTGGCCAATTTCAATTGTAGGTGGGGCGTTTGAACCAAAGGGCGGGGAAAAAAACTAAACAGGAGAGGGCAGGGGAATGGGGAGTAGAAATGACTTAGATCTACGGCATGAATGGCTAGAAAGATAATGAGGTGATATCAGCTAGATGGTAGTGTTTACTACTCTGGCTGATTTTGATATTAGGTGGAGCGTTTGAACAAGAGGGATCCGGGGGGGGGGGGGGGGAGGGGGCGGCGGGACACTTCAATATGTGCGCGGAAACTATAAATCCCCAAAGGGTAATAATCTGACCGTTGTAGAAAGAAGACATTCCCATATATCACCTGCCTGGTACTGTATATTATTCAAGATTTGACGTTAGATGTGGTATGCAACCCAATCATTAGGTGTGGTAAACTATGTGTCGAAGCTTAAAAAATTGTTATTGTACATGGATCGCAAGATATAATATTTCAATCGATAGGTACAGCCATGTAGTTACTTTATTTTCTGACATCGCTAATTATCCGAAAGATAAACATATGGCGAAAAAGAACGGGCAAAGTGATGTGATCATGCAATGTCACCGCTATTAAGCACGGGAAGGAGAAGTGCGAATCGTCAGTGTTTTGAAAGGAATGCTTGGTGTACCTGCACTCAATGACGATACTTCGTTAGTCATACTTCGTTTAGCATATATATGTTGGGAGGCGATAATGCTCACGGTATGAACCAAATACCCTACGTAATAGGTTGGTAGTGTGGTCTACTGCAATTTTAACATATCTGTCTGTATTCCTTTTCACATTATGGTTGGCTCTAATGTACGATTTTACGCCCATGATTTTTACCGTTCGTTACGGCCATGATTTTTACCGTTCCGATGTGGGGTTCTGGGGCCGCCAATTCTAAGACAGAGATGTACCTTTGAAATACAGCAAGCAAGGTGCATGTGAGCATGAAATTTCACCGCTATTGATCCCGAGGGTGGCTTTACTTTGTCAGGCATATGCTACTGCGTTTGGTAGAGGCTGCCAGGCGACCATGCAGACGGCAGGTAGGCACGAAATACCCTGCGTAATAGGTGGGTAAGGTGGTCTACCGCAGTGTCAACATATCTCTCTATGCTTATTTTTCACATTACTATCATCTAGCCTACTGTCGTCGAATATGTTGTGGTCCTGTCGATGTCGCGTCCATGTCTGGTGCTCTTATCAGTGGTGCTCATGAAAACATGCCCGAGCGTGTAGTAGATGATCGTGCAGTGGTGGTCCTTTGCTTTACATCAAGCCAGGTAGTATATGTCAACGCAATCGCTTGCTTGAAAACGACGAATAAAATTTGTCACACACCTGATACAGAAGAGACGCGGCCCGAAGATTCGCCAGTATACCGACAGTCAGGATCAGGCTATCGGACAGCGCACTTGATTTTTACTTCTACTCTACACTCAACCGAAGACACTACGGCCATACGTTGGACCCAGTGCGCTGACGCCCAAAACCAACTGCAACGGTGGTGATGTGGTAGGCGAATTCTATAATGATCTGCGCTTCAGTGACTACCCCGTCTCTTGTTCAGTTTGTTCTTGCGTCCTTGATAAACCTGTTCTTTGGCAACGAGCAGTTTTGACGCAATTTAGGTTTGTGTAAAGACTATATGCAGACTGTGTGTTGTTTCTGACACGTAGGAACCTCAATTTGGAACCCAGCGTATATGGGTTCCATCTTTAGACTGCGTTTCGTATGTGAACATATATGGGGTTTTAGTGTGCGGAATGTTTTCGTGTCCGCGTGGTTGTTGCTACACGTGTAGGTTTTGGTTGATGTTCTAGGCTTTGTTATCGTGTTGTTTCAGAGTGATGTTTTTTATTACATTTTGAATTATTGTGGTTGGGGGGGGGGCTGTTGTGCATATCTGCAAAACGTATTTTTGTGTACGCCGAGAAAACTTCCGAGAAAACTTCTTCGGGGGGCAAGGAACGAAGTTGCGAGGGAATTTTGGGAATTTCAACGTTTCCCCTCGCGGATTTTGTCATACATGAATAAATGCATATTTATCCCTGACGACAATCATGCAGTAACCAACAGTGACAACTAAAAGTTATAGCGGTATCATAATACACATGTGATACCGTTACTGTTCATAGTTTGACTATGTATGTTCATCGGTTTGCTGGAGGGTGTGGGCTGAAAACAAATACTGAGCGAGGCTAGGGTTAAAGCATTAAAATTACAGTTTTCAAGAAGGTTCTATATATACTTAGTCTACTTATTGAATACATTGTTGTGGACGAAGTAGTAGGTGTTTCATTAGTGCGATTGCTGGATCTCGACATTTTTGCGGTGACATGTGATGAGCTGCGGGAGGTTTTAACGCGACAGATATGTATTAAATGAATGGGGATAAAACCGACGACTAGCTTTTGAAGTTCAGCGTAATATAGACTCATTAACGTTCGTTGCTTCTGTTGACCTACCATGGTTTGGCATGATTGTCGGCGTTGTGTATTTTCTTAATCACTTCGGCTCTAGGTAGCGTGTTTTATGTATATATCATAAATGTACGTTTTGGGTTGTTGTAACTAAGAGTCTAAGTTATAACTTCCATTCCTCAACCGACTTCGTCGAGAGGACAAAATAATCCCGAACATAACAACATTAAAGCGAACATTACTTATAATCAATATTGTTGCAATTCTCAGATGTATCGTAACATCTTTGGTCACGTATTTAATAAAAATGTTGCAATCTACGTACATTGCTTGAACACCTCTATGCCTATATACACCCTTATTCAAACCCACACACACCAAGCAATCGACATGCACAGTCCATATACACTTCCATACTCATATAAACCCGCTTCCCAACCCACAACATCCCAAAGTAGCATACGTTATTTACACACATTTTCCGGTTACCTCGAATCCACGAGTAAAGCGCATCACAATACACACACGTAACTCATATCTCAACATGCCCACACACAGTGATAACTCAAGTACGACGGTGCATTACACTCTCATGTTCTATGTCTACAGATATGCCTACGTTACTACGTTTCCACTTATCCATGCAAATACCGGCCCTTCACTCTTGTATGTATCTACTCCCATATACGGCGGATCGGATGTTGATTTCTCTATATGACACTTTGTAACATTAAACGTTTGAGGGACAGGCGAGGTGGCCATTCCCATAAATCATGTAGAACTTCTGTAACTCAATCGACCATTCTTAAAAACCATGTAACGTACAAAGACGTACTCACTCATCACTCAGCAGTCTATCATGCCAGGGTGCTTGACCTTCTTCTTCGACACATCTTCAAACTCCCTCTGTGACCAACCACCAATACTTGTAACGTACAACCGGGTCTTGCACTCTATTTATAGTCGGCTTTATCGGTGATTTAAAAAAATATATTTTGCGGAAATTATGGAGTTGCTCCGCAAACGATCCTAGGCATAACCATGTCGAATCATGTCCGTAATCAACTTAGTTGCTGCTACATGAAAAAACTGGATTTCCGAGCACCTAGTTACAAATCGACAAAGTTAGCAATAATAGAGGGTCGCATACAAACACTATATTTTCTATGGTATCTCAATGTGGGGGTATCTACGGTACTGCTGCAGTGTCTCCATGTGATCCCGTTTATCATACACTCGAATTTGCGAGACTCCAGGCGTACTTTGAAGAATCTCCATATCCAGGAAATGCGCTGTTTGCCCTCTTTCTTTTTTGGTGATAGATGCAGGGTTCGCAACCTGCTTACCCTCGTCATCTGGGATGTGTTCCGGATACCTTCCACCATACACCCCCCCCTCTTCTCTTTACCGCTCAAATATTTGTTCCAAGGTGGGACCCTTTCTATTGGTTAGGCCTTGTGCTACCGTAATTGTGTCATCTATGAATGTCTTAGTGTTACTGCCGTACTGTTCAATAAACTCTAAAGGGTCCAATGTTGTTGCTCGTATCGTGCAAATATCTATTTGTCATAACTTCAAGAAAATTGAGTTCATGCATGAACGCAAAATCGTTCGGTAGATCGGGTGCGGGTGCAGTGCCCATTAATATGCCCGATGATTGCTTATACACCACTCCTTCAAATTGTAAAAACCCTTCGTCTAATACGAAGTTAATCTATTCGCACAAAATATGTAACACTGCTCTACTGAGCCAAGTGATTAAGAATAGCGCAGTGGGCAGTGCCGTAGAGTTTCTCTGTCAAATCATCACTATGTTCAAAGGCCGACGTCTGAGCGAGATTCGCCCAAAATATATTTTTTTTAAACGGTACTCCGCAGTTATTGGTCGGACTTTGATGTATTAAGAGGTTGATAAAATCAACCTCGACGATACATTGTAACTCAATCTCTGCGTGAAACCTATGTATATATCCTTTAAAAGGATAAATCTGACGGTTTTGGAAAGAATGCACCAGTATATTATGTATGTCCTGTAGGTCGTACAACCAGTAAGGAGAGAGCGGAGTGTTCGAGGGGGTCGGGGTGGCGGGGGAGGGGGTGAAAAGTTGTTTTAAAACATATTTATGTCGCATAAATGTAGGTGTTTGCTTTACGCGTGTTGCTAGGTCTAGGCGATGGTGCGGATGGTGGAGAAGGATGGGGCGTCGGGGGGGAGTTGGATGAATTGAAGCAGCGGCATGGATGGCTCTAGAAAAAAAATGAGGTGATATCATGTGCGTGGGAATGTATATTTCTTTGGAAGAAATCGATGTCAGGTAGGGCGTTTGAGCAAGAAGAAGCGATGGGGTTGGGGATAGTGAAAAGGGGGGGGGCGGGGAGGGAAGGGTTTGGGTTTTTAGGTTTAGGTCACATTTAATATGAAAATGTACTCCAGCTGTAAGATCGAGGATTTTGTCGAAACTCATATATATTTACGGGTTGTGTGTTATACTCCGATCGCGCGTTTTACGAATATAAGTAAAGGCTTGCGATACGCGTGGTCTAGCGGCTCTATCTAGGCGATCGTTCGGGTAGTGGGAAAGGAGGGGGCGTTGGTGGGGGGGAGGGGGGGGGGAATTAAAGCTACGCCATAGATGACTAGAATGATAATGACGTGATATCAATTGCGTAGAAATGTTTATTACTCTGTCTGGCCGATTTTGATTTTAGGTGGGGTGTCTGAACAAAAAGGCGGGGAACTATATAAGGGGGGGTGGGGTGGGGGGCGGAAACCAATTTGAGCTACTGCATAGATGACTAGGTAGATAATGAGATGATATCAGCTGGCTGGCGGTGTTTACTATTGTGGCAGATTTTGATTTGAGGTGGGCCGTTTGAACAACAAGAGGAATCGGGGGGCGGGGGGGCGGGCGGGACACTTCAGTATGCGCGTGGACTATATTACAAAAAATGAAAATACACTCCAGCTGTGAGATCGAAGATTTCGTCCAAAATCATCTTTGCAAGCTGTGTGTGATACTCCGATCGCGCGCATTACGAGTTGTGTGTCCTCATTAAGATTATAGGTCGGCGACTCCCCTCACAACTACAGTGTAGCTATCAGGGTCATCGACAGGATGATCTTAGTCAGTCTGTGGGCGGAAACTATAAAACCCGTTTCTGAGGGGGACAAAATCTGACAGCTGTGAAGGGAAATATATCCTTTATCAAGTGAATCTTGTAAGTCGAATCACCGGTGAGGCGGGTGGGGCGGAGTTTTGAAGGACGTGGGGGCCTCGTTTTGATCAAAAGCGAGCGGGTTTGGAGGGAGGGGGGGGGATGAATTTGTACATGTAAGCTATAAATCGTTTCAAGGGAATAAATCTGACGGTTTTGGCACCAATATGTCATTGGGGGCGGGGGGGGGGGGGGGGGGGGGGGGGGCAGCTCAAAATGTGCCTGGAATCTATACATTATTTTGAGGGGATAAATGTGACGGTTTTGGAAATAATACATCAGTTTATAATGTATATCCTGGGGTAAGTCGTACAATCAGTGAGTAAAGAGAGGGTGGAGTGTTCGAGGGGGTGGGGCTGGGATGGGTTGGGGGGGAAGTGGGGGGTGGGGGCGGAGGGGGGGGGGGGGGGAGGAAGGGCTTTAGGTGAGGGGTTTGTTATACGTGTGGTGCTAGGTCTAGCCGATGGTGCGGGTGATGGGGAAGAAGGGGGCGTTCGAGGCGGGGGGGGGGGGGGGGACTATATATCCTTGAAGGGGACAAATCTGACGGCGGTAGCAAAAATATAGTCCTTTTTATCACCTGCCTGGTATTGAATTTTGTTCTAGCAGGTTTAATGTCAAGTATCGTATGCAACACAGTCTTCAGGTGTGGTAAACAACCTGTTAATGCTTCAAAAATTGTTATTGTTAATGGATCGCAAGATAGAATATTTCAATCGATAGGTACAACCATAAAGTTACTATTTTTTACCGTGCCGTTGTGGGGCTCGGATATCGCTGATTATAAGAAAGAGATACATTTTGCGGAATTCCACGGACGAGGCAATGTGGACGTGCAGTGTCACCACAATTGAGCACGAGAGGGAGAAGTGCGAATGGGTTGTGTTTTCAAAGTAACGCTTGGTGTACCCGCGCTCAATTACGCTACTTCGTTAGTCATTCAGACGTTGAGTACGGCATACCCTACGTAATGGGTTGGTAGTGTGGTCTACCGCAATTTAAACACATATATCTGCCTGTACTTCTTATTTACATTATTATTCTTATCTAGTGCACGGTTCCACGCCCTGGATTGCAAGTACAAGCACACTATAACTCAGATGCTCTGTTTGTTGGAAACACACGTCTATATGGGCCCATTTACCAACTCGATTGTACAGCGATGCTGCCTCAGAGCTCCTGCTGAGCCCAGGGGCATAGGTGTGGGTAACGCGATAAGTTGCGAAGACACCACTCCGTCGTCTTGTGACATGTGTGATTGCATCTAAGGTCGAAGACGACAGGCGTCTCGCAGAAAAATGTGCTGAATTTTACGTATCATGTGGGCGCGAAAAAAATACCGTGTGATGACTCTGTGCATCTAACCAGTAACGTTCACTTGTTTTGTCGCTCCACGCCCAAAGAGTTTTATTATCCATAGGAGGTATAACCATGAAAGTGCAGCTAAATGGTGATGGTTAGCGTTGCTCGGGGTATACCGAAGTTTAGCCGCCTAAAAGACGTTGACGGCTAAACAACACCGGCGCAACCTGCTTGGTCAAGAAGTTTCAAAAAAAGATCCCAACCATGAGCAGCAAATAAATCGCATTCGTCTATGGTCAGGGAACAGAGCTTTACACGGTACATTATTAGGTTGCCTGTACCACTACAAAAACAAACGCTGACTCGTCCCCAATGCGTACTTGTAGTATATCAAGGACCGCCATCTCCTCGAACCAGGCGGTATTTCTCGGCGCTGTGGGGACAAAATCAGTAGAAGCAGTGCTCCACGATCAATCTAAGCAGGCACATATTTTTTAGGAATCAAACGAGTAGGAGAGAAACAGGTATGACAAGAAGCCTCTCAAGCTGGGTCACAGCGAGGAAGGTTGCCGGGGTGGACGCCCACTCGCTGACAGAGCGTAAAGCCCTCAGAGCCCCAACCAGGCGTCGCTTGGTGATAATGCTGTGGCCTCAAAAGCAGCACAGCATGTTCAATCTAGGCAGGCTACATAGTGGGAGGAGGGGAAGTGGATGCTATTATTGTTGTTGTCTTCCCAACGCAATGCATCGAAAATAGAAAAGTAACGCAACCTCGAGCTGGGTAACCGCAAGGAGGACGGCGACGACACCTGGCTATTGTGACATTTGGTTCGAGAAATGGAGGGGGCACGTCGCGGCGAAACGTCATGGAGCGCTGTGTGTTGCCGGGAGGAAGTTTGAAGCTAGTTGCATATCAAGCGCAGGTCTTTCTTTCTGGGTTCTCTGTAAACTGTAAAGCACGGCGAAGAGCCCCTGAGCATTTCTTTGTTTTTCGATATTCAAATTAAATCGCTTGGAAGCACGCCCCGACCATGAGCAACCGCCCATGAGCATTTTCACTTCGTTTTCCAGTTTTTTCCGCAACTCTTTACCAACGGTCATTTCGGGTCGACGTTCTCCGGGGACTCGCGAGAACTCAGTCATTTCAGGTTAAAATACTCCAGGGACTCGCAAGTATTTCAAGTCATTTCAGGTCGAAGTACTCCGGGGACTCGCGAGTACTCAGTCGTTTCAAGTATAAGCGCTCGATGAACTCGCGAAAGCCCAGCCGTTTGAGGTCGAAGAGCTCCTGGGACCTGCAAGTACTCAGTCGTTTCAGGTCGAAGTACTCCGGGTACTTGCTGGTACTCAGTCGTTTTATGAAGTACTTATTCATTTCAACTTGAAGTACTCCAGGCACTGGGAAATGAAAAATGACTGGTGGTCCTCGGGGGTAGTTGACTGTGTAAACCAAAATGATACTGGTAATTCGACGACCTACATATATACTCGTCTGTTTTGGCTCATCATGTATACCTCGCACAGGTTGCAATTTTAGTCTTCTTAAAACAAGCAATATCTGCAAACTTTGTATGCACTGCGCGTTGCTGTATACATAATATAACTATACCTATTTGTTCTGGTATTACTTGTATATTTTCAGTGACATCTATGCTGTTCTTTTTTGTTTGAGAATCCAAGTGCCTTCTACACAAACGTTCGAGTACATACAGTGCTTTCTGTTGTGGTACACTTGACCCAGGCTACTACTGTAGGTCACTCGTTAAATTCAGACTTTGTAAAATCAAAATCCGCAATGCAATGGCATTCTACGCGGCGACAAGAATCGCGTGAAATTTTTTTGAACGCGAGATACGGAGTCACCCGTCCGCGTGGCTCAAACCCAGTAGTAGTTAAAATTATCGTACCCGCCCTACCGTAGCCTTGGCCAATTCACGACGTGCGCTGGTGAGGGTCGGTGCTAGGTTAAATGTGCTGCGACTCTCCTAAAACTGTATTTTGTATATATAGGATATACGCCGTGATCGGCGAGGATAGCTCGAGGAGTAGGGTAACACGATGGGAGTTTCCAGGGATTATTCTAGTTCTATGTTATACGCTCTGCACACTTGAGGATCGGTGCAAGGGTAACGTAACGGCGGCTCCTAACCTATATAATAAATATACGAGCTGTCAGATTTTGTCCCCCTCAGAAACGGGTTTTATAGTTTCCGCGCACAGACTGACTAAAATCATCCTGTTGACCCTGATAGCTACACTGTAGTTGTAAGGGGAGTCGCCGACCTATATCCTTAACGAGGACACACAACTCGTAATGCGCGCGATCGGAGTATCACACACAGCTTGCAAAGATGATTTTGGACGAATTCTTCGATCTCACAGCTGGAGTGTATTTTCATTTTTATAATGTACGAGAACCGTAGGGTTGTTCGGTTGCTACATCTAATGTGGAGGCGAAGGCCATACTCCAAGCGATCACACGTCGGATAGTTCGGTTTCGGCATATATCTGGAGAGTGGTGACCGTCACTTGTTATATATTTTTTCACCGACGCGCGATTCCTAGCGCAACACTACGCGGATAGTCGGCATGACGGCAGCGAAGAGTAATTCATGGTGAATCACTATGTTGAGTCGATCGGCGAAATAGATATTTGCCGATGTACATCTGTCGCTGAATAATATGCAGCGAAATGAATAATCATGTTCGCCTCACATACTAATACTCATTTGGCGAACAGCGCAACTCGTATCTGAGCTGTGCCGGATGATTCACATTTATTTTCCACAAATATAAACACTAAGCTCTTTCGATTGACACAATATCCTAAAGACAGGTCGCTGTACGACGTGAATGTCGAACGTTATGTTTCTTGTTGATTTTTCCGCGGCACCTGGCGATGACCCCAGCTCTAACCCTAACCATATTGTGTTTTTTACCTTGTTTGGAGCTAACCCTACAGATAAGTGCTCCCTGATGACGTGACGGGTGAAATGTTTGAAAAAAAACAGTAAAATTTGCAGGGTAGTCCTCGGGAAAATTCCCGAGGTAATTTTCCCGTGCTGTACGTCGGTCCCGGTACTCGGCGGAATGCCGTCATATTTGGGCAAACCGTGGACCGCCGAAGGCCGTACCGTCAAAAATCAAAAAACCGTCAACCGTTTAAAAAGTCCCGTCATTTTGCAGCACCGCCATAAAAGTACCGTCAAACAAGCGAAGTACCGTTTCCCGTTTAGAAAAACCGTCATATATATTCAGAACCGTCAAAGATTGTAGGGTGATGGTTTTCATTTAATGTTTTCATATTTTAGGTTTTATTGTTTTATTGTTTACAGTAGTAGTATTGTTTTATTATCTTATTTTGGTGCTAAATGTATAAATGTTGTTTCGCGTGAGGCTGGTGAGTTTGTCAGCTTGACGGTTCGACGATTAGAGTAGCCTCCATTCGTCCGTTCCATATAGGTATGCAGGAACATCAGCGGGGTGCTGCCGGCATGCTTGATCGCCGCCCGGCAGGTACTGTCAAGTATTTCGTCATTCGTAATTCTGTATTTCTCAGTGGCAGAACCGTCATATTTCAGTACCCTCAAAAAAGTACCGTCAAATTTGGCAGTACCGGGACCGGTACCGTCGTTTTGCAGTACCGCCAAAAAAGTACCGTCACATATCGAAAAACCGTCTACCGTGTAGAAAATACCGTCACTTTTCGATACCGACGAAAAAGTACCGTCAAATTCGGCGATACCGTGTACCGCCAAAAGTGGTACCGTGAGACATCGAAATACCGTCAACCGTTTGTTTGAAAAGTACCGTCATTTCGCAATAATACCGTCCGATCTGGTACCTTAAAAAAAAACGGTACCGAGGACTACCCTGAAAATTTGTATCAGCTAATTAATTTGCATCAACAAATAAAAATGTGGGTGGGCGTGAAAAGGTAGGTCCTACCCCTTCCCCACTCGTGGAAGTATATGGGAGATTGTGGGAGGTCATGACAGGTAATGGCATGAGGGACATATCGTGGGAGGTCATGGGAGGTCATGGGAGATATCGTGGGAAGTCGTGGGAGGTCATGGGATGTCATGGGATGTCATGTGATGTCATGGGACGTATCGTGAGAGGTCATGGGATGTCATGGGACATACCATGAGAGATCATTACTGGATGGGATGTCATAGGACGTATCGTGAGGGGTCATGAGATGTCATCGTTTGAAGTTTTAGGATGTCATCGTGGGTGGTCATGGGATGTCATGGGATGTCATGGGATGTCATGGGACATATTGTGGAAGGTCACGGATGGGATGTCATGGTACATATCGTTGGAGTCATGAGATGTCATGGGAGGCCATGGGATCTCATCGTGTGAGGTCATGGGATGTCATGAAAGGTCATGGGATTGCATGGGAGGTCAATGGGATGTCATGGGAGGTCGTGGTCATGTAGTATATACATATATCACAAATTGAGCTACTTTATGCGGCACAGTGCTAGCTAACTACGGTATTGGTTCGTACCTAAAAGCGGCATGGTGCTCAAACCGGTATTGGTTGGTAGAACGGTGGCACAAAGCTCAACAACGGTGGCACAATGCTAAATGCAGTTCTAAATACGGTTATGGTTGGTACAACGGTCGTACAACGGTGCCATACGGGAAGTTTCGTGCGATTTCACGCGGACAATGCAGCAGCATGTTACGATGTGCCCGGTATATATCGTGGCATTCTGCAGGATGTTTCACCGTAGGAAATGGCGTGGCATGTCGCGGCAGGCGGTCAAACAATCCCGGACTGTCACGGGATATCGTGGAACATCGCGGCATGTCGCGACACGTCGTGGGACGTGCCATGGCATGTCATGGTTTCCCATGGGATCCCATGGGAACCCATGGCAACCCATGACTCGTCATGGCATGTCCCACGACGTGTCGCAGTAAAACACAACAATTTCTGACACTCTGTAATGAATGGAGTGCCCTCCGTAGAATGATAGTTTTTTTATTCGACGTGAAACCATGTCATGCTTGAGGTGAAACCACGTTAAATTAGACGTCACATTCACGTCAAGGCCATCATCAATGGGCAAAAATTTAAGTGACGATGATGGAACAAGCAATACGCACCACATGTCACTACCTGCTCTACCCTGTTTTACCCTGCTCAACCCTGCGCTACCCGGCAGCCCTGTTATGTCTGTCTTTTGGTACGAAATATAGGGAAATGTTGCATGTAAGCTGTTGAGTCTATCAAGCGAGCCATCAGGAGAGACCAATAGTCTAAGACACTGGAACCAATGAGGAGCACGCTTCCAAACACGGACCAACCACGCATCCCCCACTCGGAGTACTACTCCATTTGATGTCGTCAGCAGTGAACGTGTTCCTAAGGCAAGGACTTTTGGCCTTGCATACATAGCTTTACAATGTACTTTTCCCCCGTCTTTTATCACCTAGTTTTGTTTGATTTGCCTTTTGCATTTTACCGTACTTTCTTCCAGTAACGAGCTTGGTTGTCATTTCGTATCCTATCTGTTAAACCACATGCTCCTCCGGACTTCGCCCCCCCCCCGACACTGCTAGTAGCGTCTAAGCACCGTTCGGCTGCCCTGCCAACCCAGCGGTGGTGGTGCATTTGGGACGCACACTGCACCCTCCCCCCGCCGACACTGCTAGCAGCATCTAAGCACCGTTCGGTTGCCCTGCCAACCCATCGCTGGTGGTGCATTTGGGACGCACACTGCACCCTCCCCCCCCCCCCTGACACTGCTAGTAGCATCCAAGCACCGTTTGGCTGCCTTGCCAACCTAGCGGTGATGGTGCATTTGAAACGCACACTGCACCCCCCCCCCGCCGACACTGCTAGTAGCATCTAGGCACCGTTCGGCTGCCCTGCCAACTCAGCGCTGATGGTGCATTCGGGACGCACACTGCACACCCCCCCCCCCCCGACACTGCTAGTAGCATCCAAGCACCGTTCGGCTGCCCTGCCAACCCAGCACTGGTGGTGCATTTGGGGCGCACACTGCACCCCCACCCCCCGTGACACTGCTGGTAGCATCCAAGCACCGTTCGGCTGCCCTGCCAACCCAACGCTGGTGGGGCATTTGGGACGCGCACTGCACAAAAACCACACACAACACACAACACGCAAAACGAAAATGGTTTACGTCGTCGTGCCCTAGCCTACGGATAGAGTAGACCCTCCCAAAAATACCGCCTCGTCCTTACAAAACCACCAAATCCGAACGGCCGCGCTTTAATCTAACGGCGCTACGAACTACACACACCTACACACACCAATACACACACCAACACACACCAACACACACCAACACACAACAACACACACCAACACACACATTGCTAGTAGCATCCAAGCACCGTTCATCTGCCCTGCCCACCCAGCGCTGGTGGTGCATTTGGGACGCAAACTGCATACAAAACACACAACACGCACAACACACATAACGAAAATGGTTTACTTCGTTGTGCCCTGGGCTGCGAAAAAAAAATACCCTCCCAAAACTACCGCCTCGTCCTTACAAAACTAAAAATTCAAACGGCCGCGCTTCAAATCAAACGGCGCTGCGAACCACACACACACCAACACAAACACTAATACGCCTATCAACACGCACCAACACACAACAACACACACCGACACTGCTAGTAGCATCCAAGCACTGCTGTTCGGCTGCTCTACCAACCTAGCGTTGGTGGGGCATTTGGGACGCACACGGCACACTCAACACACAACAAACACAACACACATAACACACACAACGAAAATAGTTTACTTCGTTGTGTCCTGGGCTGCGGGAAACAAATCCCCTCCCAAAAAACACCGCTTCGTCCTTAAGGCCGTTCTTATCGAAGGTTTTTTTTTGTCCTAATTTTCCTAATTTCCTAACTTTCCTGATTTTCCATTTAAATTTTTGTTTTTAGTTTTTAACATACGGATGCGTTGTATCATAATTTAGGAAATTCTTCAGCCCTAAAAAACATGGAAAAGTTCACGAAAACACAATTCAGAAATCCTGTCGTCGATTTCCATATTTCGAAGGCAGTGCTCCGACAAGCGCCGTGGCTCAATGCTGGGACCATGGGGTAACTTCAAACGTTGACCAGGGTTGTCCAACATTATGGCCGATGGAAGGAAGCGGCCTGGGCCTCCGGAGGACTCATCCTCGAGTCGGACGAAGCAACGATTCAGCCTTCCCAATTTTCCAGACACGAAGCGCAGAAACAGAAGGCTATCGCTGGTGTCCTCGTCGTGTTCGGCATGCTCCTGACAGCAGGAGCTACATTCTATTTTTCCAAGACACGGCCGCCTATCTACGAGCCGCACGATATGACATGACCAGAGTTCAGAGAAGATCTACGTCGGCGCAAGGCTTTCCGCAGGACTGTTCGAATGTCTGAGGCGAGCTTCGTGAAGCTCGCTGACCTGCTTCGTCCAGCTATCCTAGAGAACGAGCGCTTTGGGAGTGAGTATCATGTGATGTACCCTGGTACCTGGTATACGAGTACAGTACGTAGTTTGTCTCCGCATCCCAAGGCTGTACCCTCTGCAGCCCAGCTACGTTGTAATGTTCAGCACTCGCTTGGAGCATCTCCCATCTACCATACCCTCTGTATATGATAGTTTGTATGCCTGGTACGTTGCACGGCAACTCGTGCTGCTGCAAGACGGTATGTACTCATGAACAAAAAAACCACCTGTACATACGCAAAGTAATAAAAGATCAGCTGAAATAAATCTTCCACAAACCCCCTCCTCCAAACCCGCTCGCTTTTGATCAAAACCAGGCCCCCACGTCCTTCAAAACTCCGCCCCACCCCCTCACCGGTTATTCGACTTACAAGATTCACTTGATCAAAGGTTACATTTCCCTTCACAGCTGTCAGATTTTGTCCCCCTCAGAAACGGGTTTTATAGTTTCCGCGCACAGACTAACTAAAATCATCCTGTTGACCCTGATAGCTACACTGTAGTTGTAAGGGGAGTCGCCGACCTATATCCTTAATGAGGACACACAACCCGTACTACGCGCGATCGGAGTGTCACACACAGCTTGCAAAGATGAGGTTCGACAAAATATTCGATCTCACAGCTGGAGTGTATTTTAACTTTTAAAACAAAATCCCGGCCATAGCACACATGGTACGACTACGAGTACGTGCTACCTACGAACACGTGATACCGGCACCAGACACGTGGTATACGAGTACGTAGTTTGTCTTCGCATCCCAAGGCTGTACCCTTTGCAGCCCAGCTACGTTGTGAGGCTCAGCTCTCGCTTAGAGCATCTCCCATCGACCATCCCATCTGTATATGATAGTTCGTATGCCCGGTACGTTGCACGGCAACTCGTGCTGCTGCAAGGGGTTTTGTACTCATGAGCAAAAAACCACCTGAACACACGTATGCAAAGTAATCAGCTGTGAGATACGTGGATCTTCCACAAAATCCTGGCGCATGGAACGACTGCGAGTACGTACTACCTACGAGTACGTGATACCGGCACCAGGTACTTGGTATATGAGTACGTGGGTGTATCTTTCGCGGTTTACGGAGGGAGCCATG
Organism: Undaria pinnatifida; assembly: GCA_012845835.1. Lineage (NCBI taxonomy): Eukaryota > Phaeophyceae > Laminariales > Alariaceae > Undaria > Undaria pinnatifida. Next base: position 21,908,561 of record JABAKD010000016.1, on the reverse strand, counting down.
TATTTAGGGTTGTGGCAGCGGTTCGTACATACAGTAGCACTGCACCAGAAGTAGTCGCGTCAGGCAATGCAAGGGGAGTGCATTGCGGCAGGCGGGAGTGCGTTGCGGCAGGCACAGCAACAGGATGAGCAATGCTGCTGTACCGGATGGAGTTGAAGCTCGGTCGAGGTGGACGCCAACATTCTATCGTTTTTGCTCTTACCCAGGACTGCGTTGCGCGAAGCATGGAGCTATCGAGGTGGAAATCCACTTGGCGATAGGCCTGCGAATGCTGGCGGGGGGTTCCTACCTGGATATCGCACCGAGGTTTAGCATTTCACAGTCCACGGTTTTCACCATCATGGGGAAGGCCGTCGACGCGATCCAAAGTACATGTTCAGTCAAGTGCTTTTTGGTGTTAAATAGGGTGGTTGTAGAGTAAAAAAAAATACATGTTTAGTCAAGTGCTTTTTGGTGTTGAATAGGATAGTTGTAGAGCAAGTGCTTTTTGGTGTTAAATAGGATGGTTGTAGAGTAAATCGAAAGTGTATAACGCCTTCCAGGTCCGACAGGAATAATACCTGCGATGTAATAGGAAACCTTTTTTTTCCATCACTATATGCCCACCATGAATTTCTGGGAAAATTCTTGGCGGAAATTTCCGGCAACATTCTCGCATAACTGCTGTGACAGCAGAAATCAATGCGCCTTTTTCGTAGATCGGGGTGTTGTGTCTCAAAAACTGGGGGACAGACGGCATTCGTCTTGTGTTTGAGCAGTCCTCGAGATGCATTTTGGAGTAGTGCCACCGTGTGCGCACGCACGTGCGCGCACCCTCACAGAACTTCACCCGTGCTGCTGTCCGGCATCCTTTCACACGTCGTTGCCATCTGCCGCTAGGACGCGGCTACGCACGATTGTAACGGAAAACGCGAGACACATACATGATGGGTAAAACAAGGGCGGGCGTGTGGCGACACTCACAACCAAAGACAAGAGCACGGATGTGTATGGCGACAAACGCGAAAAAGAGACAGCAGCTGCAGCTGTGGTAGTAGTAGCCCACCACAGCACAGCCGAGAGAGGGCCCTCCCGGCCTAGCTATGGTGGCGCAGCCGCATCTACCTCGTGTCCGTGCCCTACAGGGCTGGGTGGTGATTGATGTAGAGCGTTTGGAGGGGGGGGTGATATCGTTGTGTGGGGCGGGTGGGGTGTAGGAGTCAATCAATGAAAACTGGCTTGCTGCTTGCAGGATACGGGATCAACTTCAACCAAAGAGCCCCCCTCGCAAGATTTATAACCCCCTGTGTTGCGGTTTGGGATCGTTCGAGTTTAATTGGAGAAATGTTTTGTCACACTTGACTGCTGGCTCGCTGCGCGAGAAGGCACTTGACGATCGTCGGGATTGGCGGAATGTTTTATCACATTTGACTGCGCGAGAAGGCACTTGGCGATCGTCGGGAGTGGCGGAATGTTTAGTCGGCGACTTTCGCTTTGAGGCGGAGAAAAGCAGCGATAGGATGCTCGTACTTAGTCCCCTGTAAAGGGAACAGCAGAATTTAGCGAGGAAGGCCGCATGGTGTGATGACAATGTGCGCATGGGTTACGTTGTACGCAGGTGTAGGATGTAACGTGCTGAAAGACACGAACACTTGTTACAGGACGCACAGCCGTAGCTGGAGACGCATAGTCTAGACTACATACATGGGAGGTGATGCATACACAGGTGATGGAAGGGATTTGTACCGCACGAACGCTGAAGGAAGGTGAGGTAGTATGGCAGGTTCGAACACGTACGCGTATCCTACACACGCAAACACACAGGAGTACTGCTGCGCTACACATGTCATGTATGTGCTACACACAGACAGCGATAGTTGTGTGCACACCGCTGTACACACCCGCATACACGGGTGATGGAAGGCATTAGCACCACCGCAAGAACGCTGGAGGAAGGTGAGGTAGTATGGCAGGTTCGAACACGTACGCGCATCCTACACACGCGAACACACAGGAGTACTGCTGCGCTACACATGTAGACTATGTGCTACACACAGCGGGAGCGGTGTGCACACCGCTGTACATACACACACTGCTGTGACCATGCTGAGTGCGCAGCGTATAAGCAGTGCCGTGTACACACCTGCATTCACATGCGATGGAAGGGATTTGTACCGCAGGAGCGCTGGAGGAAGGTGAGGTGGTGTCGCAGGTTCGAAGACGTACGCATTCACATGTGAAGGAAGGGATTTGTACCGCAGGATCGCTGGAGGAAGGTGAGGTAGTATGGTAGGTTCGAACACGTACGGGTATCCTACACACGCAAAGACACAGGAGTACTGCTGCGTTACCCATGTATGTACCACACAGAGAGAGAGCCCTGTGAATGTGTATCGGAAGAGTTGGTCTCCCCAGTCGTCAAGATACCGCTCTGCTGTATGGACGTTCCGCTGCATGGTGTATGTGTGCAAAGATTCTGCCGCTGCACGAGGAGGTGGTACGCCGTAAGGTTTGAAGATGGCCGAAGAACACCCAGCCGCAGGGGAGGAGGAGCCTAGAACGAGCGAAGAGGCTCATAGCAGACACCCACAGCACGCGGCGGAGATGAGCTGCGACAGGAACCAACGAGAGAAAGTATGCAGCAGCCGAACTGAAGGACGCAGTCGCCGCCGTACGCAGACACAACAGATCACACAGGGCAGGATCGAACAGCAGAAACGCAAGTTCCAGCGCAACGCCGAGGAGCGCGGTGTATCCGACGAGGGATAAAAGTAGAGGGTGTGCGGTGTGCGCTGCGAGGGTGTTCGCGTGCCGGGGTGTAGTCCGTAGCGCCGTTTGATTTGAAGCGCGGCCGTTTGATTGCACGCAGACACGGCAGACCGCAAGGGCAGGATCGAACAGCAGAGGCGCAAACGTTCCAGCGTAACGCCGAAGAGCGCGGTGTATCCGACAAGGGATAGAAAAAGAGGGTGTGCGGTGTGCGCTGCTCGTTGTTTGCGTGCCAGGGTGTAGTTCGTATCGCCGTTTGATTTGAAGCGCAGCCGTTTAAATTTTATGGTTTTGTAAGGACGTGGAGGGTTTTTCGGAAAGGGATTATTTTTCCGCAGCCCAAGGCATAACGAAGTGAAATGTTTTTGGTGTGTGTTGTGTTCGTTGTCCCAAATGCCCCGCACGATCAGGATCGAAAAGCAGAGGCGCAAACGTTCCAGCACATGCACCACCAGCGCTGGGGTGGCAGGGCAGCCGAACGGTGCTTGGATGCTACTACTAGCAGTGTAGTGAGTGTTGGTGTTGGTGCGTGTGTCCCAAAATGAATCACCAGCTGGTTAATTGCGTGTCAGGGTGTAGTTCGTTGCGCCGTTTGATTTGAAGCGCAGCCGTTCGAATTTTATGGTTCTGTAAAGGACGAGGAGGGTTTTTCGGGAGGGATTTTGTTTCCGCAGCCCAGGGCACAACGAAGTGAAATGTTTTTGGTGTGTGTTGAGTTCGTTGTCCCAAATGCCCCGCACGAGCAGGATCGAACAGCAGAGGCGCAAACATTCAAGCGCATGCACCACCAGCGCTGGGGTGGCAGGGCAGCCGAACGGTGCTTGGATGCTGCTACTAGCAGTGTAGTGTGTGTTGGTGTTGGTGTGTGTGTCCCAGAATGAATCACCAGCTCGTTGTTTGCGTGTCAGGGTGTAGTTCGTAGCGCCGTTTGGTTTGAAGCGCAGCCGTTCGAACTTTATGGTTTTGTAAGGACGAGGAGGGTTTTTTGGGAAGGGATTTTGTTTTTGCAGCCCAGGGCACAACGAAGTGAAATGTTTTTGGTGTGTTTTGTGTTCGTTGTCCCAAATGCCCCGCACGAGCAGAATCAAACAGCAGAGGCGCAAACGTTCCAGCGCATGCACCACCAGCGCTGGGTTGGTAGGGCAGCCTAACGGTGCTTGGATGCTACTACTAGCAGTGTAGTGTGTGTTGGTGTTGGTGTGTGTGTCCCAGAATGAATCACCAGCTGGTTGTTTGCGTGTCAGGGTGTAGTTCCTAGCGCCGTTAAATTTGAAGCGCAGCCGTTCGAACTTTATGGTTTTATAAGGACGAGGAGGGTTTTTTGGGAGGGATTTTGTTTTTGCAGCCCAGGGCACAACGAAGTGAAATGTTTTTGGTGTGTTTTGTGTTCGTTGTCCCAAATGCCCCGCTCGAGCAGAATCAAACAGCAGAGGCGCAAACGTTCCAGCGCATGCACCACCAGCGCTGGGTTGGCAGGGCAGCCGAACGGTGCTTGGATGCTACTACTAGCAGTGTAGTGTGTGTTGGTGTTGGTGTGTGTGTCCCAGAATGAATCACCAGCTCGTTGTTTGCGTGTCAGGGTGTAGTTCATGGCGCCGTTTGATTTAAAGCGCAGCCGTTCGAACTTTATGGTTTTATAAGGACGAGGAGGGTTTTTTGGGAGGGATTTTGTTTTTGCAGCCCAGGGCACAACGAAGTGAAATGTTTTTGGTGTGTTTTGTGTTCGTTGTCCCAAATACCCCGCACAAGCAGATTCGAACAGCAGAGGCGCAAACGTTCCAGCGCATGCACCACCAGCGCTGGGTTGGCAGGGCAGCCGAACGGTGCTTGGATGCTACTACTAGCAGTGTAGTGTGTGTTGGTGTTGGTGCGTGTGCCTCAAAATGAATCACCAGCTGGTTGTTTGCGTGCCAGGGTGTAGTTCGTGGCGCCGTTAAATTTGAAGCGCAGCCGTTCGAATTTTTTGTTTTGTAAGGACGAGGAGGGTTTTTTGGGAAGGGATAGCAGAGGCGAAAACGTTCCAGTGCATGAACCACTAGCGCTGGGTTGGCAGGGCCGCCGAACGGTGCGTGGATGCTACTTCTAACAGTGTAGTGTGTGTTGGTGTTGGTGTGTGTGTGTCTCAAAATGCACCACGAGCACTGGGTTGGCAGGGCAGCCGAACTGTGCTTGGATGGCAGCCGCACGGTGCTTGGATGGTACTAACAGTGCAGTGTGTGTCGGTGTTGGTGTATGTGCTGGGTTGGCAGGGCAGCCGAACGGTGCTTGGATGCTAGTAGCAGTGTCGGGGGGGGGCGACGCGCCCCCCCCCGACCCCCCCCTCCCCGGGACGCCCTTCAGTGTGCGTTGGCAGGGGCCCGACACAGTGTGCGTTGGAAGAACCCTCACCAGTGCGCGTTCGAAAACGTACATGGAAAAACTATTGTATAGATTTTTAACAACACCCCTGAAGTCGGCCCGTTCTTCTTTCCGCAGACAGACGAAGAGTGACCATTTTTTGCCGCGGGATTCGAGGTGAGGGTACGTGTATTAGTCTACAACAGCAACCTGTCACAGCAGCAGTAGTCTATGGCGTACTTATGCAAGCTGTACTTAAGATTGATTGAAGTCTAGACTAAAGAGTTGTTTCCCGACGGCAGGCCTGCTTACTTCTTCCTTAGGAACCTTGGTTCTGGCGTCCTGATGTGACCCCCTCTGAAGTACGCCTCCCCGGCCCTGTTCTTGTTCGTCCATGTGTCAGGCCAAGAGCACCAACGGAATCTTTGACCATGTTGTGTCTGCCACAGATGGTGTGTTGATCAAGATGAAAGCGCCGCCTGCAAAGAGCACCTCCCACACCGTATCGCACTTCTCAGGGAGTAAGACGGGATTCGGCTTTAACGTACAGGCGACGTGCGATGCCAACTATCGCTTCTGCAGCGTCTCGATCATCGCTCCGGCGGCTGATAACGATTAGTCGGCGTGGACCCGATCTTCTGTGGCAAAGGCAACTATGCGCCTTCCAGACGGGTATTACATCACCGAGGATGCGGCGTACCCGACAAGTTGCTCACGCCGTACCCCGTGAAAAGTTTGCCAAAGGACCAGGACTCCTTCAACTTCTACCTGTGCCAGATGCGGGTGAAGATCCAACAGTCGTTCGGCATCCTCGTATCAACGTGGGGCATTTTGTGGAGGCCCCTCAGTGTAAGGTTCGCAGGCCGGACTGACCTAATCGTCGCCCTCTTCCACCTGTAACACTTCTGCCGACACGAGCAAACCAAGGTGGTCGCGTCGGAAGAAGACTACAAGACAGAAAAGGTGCGAATCCTACTGGCGACGGGCGGGGTTCTGCCGCCTGCGTGCAAGAGTGCGGTCCAACCGGCAGGCCCAGCCGCCAAACCCACGCGAAGCGATGAAACTCCCAAGGAGCGGCGACCACTTCACTCTTAGCCTACAACACAGACAGTTCTGCCCGAAGGAGATTATTCTCAGGAACGCCTAGATTACTACGCGTTGAATGCGTAGGTAGAGAGTTTGTCGGCATCCGAGCGTTGTACGGCGGGGGGGATTGCGCGGTACAAGGAGGATTGGAATGGCGTTTGGAGGATGGGAGGTGTGCCTGAGTATAAACTTTCGGAGATGGACGTGATGGTCGTCAACGGGTGAGCGTTGGGCCAGAAGAAAGGCGAGTGTCAACCGTGGTGATGAACGTCTGATGACATAGCCTTTCCAATACTGAGGCGGAGGAGGGTGGGGCTTTTGCTGTTGGATTCGATACGTGCATCTGACGGCGTGGTTAGTCTTATTCCAGGTGGTGAGTTCGAAGACAGCTGGCTATACCCTCCCCCCCTCCCCCAGTTATTGTTGTTCGTCGAGCGTCAGAAACAAAAGCCCCACCCACCGCTACCTTGGTTTGTACATTATCGTGTGACGAATCATGTGTTTTGTCGTGAGAGCACCCCGGTGCAGCCGGCCACCGTTTTGTTATTGTCGAATAGGAGTGCAGGGTGTTGGCCGTCGAGCGTCAGAAACGAACCCCCCCTTTCTCTTTTTTTATAATCCTGCCCGACGAAGCAGTGGAGGGTGTAAGTTTGCGGTTTTCCGTGAGAGTACCACGGCGCAGATTGTCCCCTTATGGTTTGTTTGAATAGGGGTGCAGGGAGTTACTTGTCCATCGTCCGTAACGAACCCATCCTCCGCTCTCGTTTTTTCCTTCCTGGTCTGATCAAGCAGTGGCGGGTGTAATTTTGTGGTTTACCGTGATAGTACCACGGTGCAGATCGCACCCCTCCCTTTTTTTTCAATAGGAGTCCAGTGTATTGGTTGTCGTCCCCCCCCCCGTTTTTTTCCTCCCAGTCCGGTCAAGCGGTGGAGGGTGTAATTTTGTGGTTTATTATCGTGGGAGTACCATGGGTCAGCTGGCCCTCGTTTTTTTGTTTTAAAGAGGAATCTAGGGTATTGGTCGTCGATCGTCTGAAACAAAGTCCCCCCCCCCTCTCGTTTTTTCCTCCCTGTCTGGTCAAGCAGTAGAGGGTGAACTTTTGTGCTTTATCGGGATAGTAGAACGGTGCAGCTGGCGCCCCGCGAGTTTTTGAAGAGGAGTCCAGGGTATTGGTTGTCGACCCCCCCCCACCACCACCCCGTTTTGTTCCTTCCAGTCCTTCCAGTCTGGTCGAGCAGTGGATGGTGTAATTTTGACGTTAATCGTGAGAGTACGCCGGTGCAGCTGCCCTCCCCATTTTTTCATGTAGCTATTCAGGGTATTGGTTGTCGATCGTCCGAAAAGAAGCCCCCCCTCCATTTTTTATTTTTTCTGTCAGATGAAGTAGTGGAGGGTGTAAGTTTTTTTCTTCGTGATAGTACCCCGGTGCAGCTGGCCCCCTGTTTTTTGTTTTAATAAGAGTGCAACGTGTTGTTTGTCCATCGTCAGAAACGTAGCCCCCCCTCCCCTACTATTTCCCTCCGCGGGTCTATGGTCATATGACTTCGACCATGCACGATTTCAACCCCCGCCGCCCCCTTCCCCCCCCCCCCTGCCCCTTTCGGTTTCCTCCCAGCCTCAGAAACGAACGGAGTGTGTAATGTTGTCTGTTGTCGCTGAAGGACCCCGGTAAAGATTGCCTACTTGATTTTGTATGGGAGTGCGTGCGATCATCGAGCGCACAGATAGAAAGTGCTCTTTCCCCCAAGGTGGATGCGCCAGCAGTCTTTTTATACTATGTTTTATCGATGGTGCATGTTCGTTTCTTGTAATAGGAAGGACGTTGAAGAACCTTCTGCCTACTTCTTGTTTTCCGTTATTCGTTTGCAACAGAGCATTAGGTTGCCGAGCTTTTACCTGTTAGTGTTCCATTACCCGCGTTTTGTGCTGTGACTCGGTTTTTGATGGGGGGCATGGCGTCGGATTCTTGCAAAAATACATTGAGCGCGTGGAAATGAATACGAGGGGTACTCATGACGTCACTGGATCTGTTAACATCTGCGTTTCACAGGATGGATGCGTTCGCGACACGACGACGCATTGTATTTGCTGAAGATAGTAATAAACATGCTTCCGCGCCACGATGACCCGGCTAAACCACTTCAAATAGAATTTTGAGGGATCCGGTATCGGATTCAGCCACGATATCTTCTGATTGAAACCCACACGTGTCCCAAGCTGAAATGCATACGTTCCCGAGGGAAAAAATTTCTGATACCAGTGGAGAGGCTTATTCGCCGATACATTACTGTGGTTTGATGGGACAACAAACCAAGACAGGGAGTACTCTCGCTTGTCAATATCGAATACCCCGTATGCTCTATAAACCTGCACGAAAAAAAAAAAACAAGTAGTGTGCTGCGGCCAGCTACAACGGGGTACTCTCACAACGAAACTCGAAACTTCACAGGCCACTGCTCAAAGAGACTGCGAGTAAAACAACCGGGGGCGCGGGGGGTGGGCTTCTGTTTTGACGCTCGGCAACAAAATAATCTGTACACCTACAAAAAAGGAAAACAGGGGCCAGCTGCACCGTGGTATGCTCAAGACAAATCTCAAACTTGCACCCTCCACTGGTTGACCAGACGGGGCGGAAAAACACGGGGTGTTGGCGGGGGGAATCGACAACCAATACCCTGCACTCATGAAAAAAAAACGGGTGCCAGCTGCACCGTGGTACTATCATGGTAAACCACAGTGTCACACCCGCCACTGCCTGATCAGACTGGGAGGAACAAAAAAAAGTTGGGGGGGGGGGGAAATCGACAACCAATACCCTGGACTCCTTTTTGAACAAAAATAAACGGGGCCCAGCTGCACCAGGGTACTCTCGCGATAATCCACAAAATTACAACCTCCACTGCTTGACCAGATTGGGAGGAACAAAACGGGGTGTTGGGGGGGGGAATCAACAACCAATACCCTGGACTCATAAATAAAAAACGGGTGCAAGCTGCACCGTGGTACTCTCAGGATAAGCCACAAAATTCACCCTCCAGTGCTCCACCAGACTGCGAGAAAAAAAACGGGGGGTGAAATCGACAACCAATGCTTCTCGCCTTGAGAACGACAGGCGGGATTGAAAAAATGTTCCCCGGTGCTTGTCGGAAACAATCAACCCCAGCACCCGCATAAAACGGTGTTTCGGTCTCCGGGTGTTGATGGAGGACTCATCCTCCGCGACATCTTCCTTCCTGATGATGGCAGGCACATCAGACGCCTTGCACTGACTTCCTCCGTACCTCAACGTTATATTTTCGTCGACAGAGTATGACTTCTCCTTCATAGCCGCGCAAAGCGTAAGAACGACCCCCTCCGGGATAGTTTCTGACTGGACCGGTGTGCTCGCTTTGACTTGGCCTGTGTTCAAAACGTAGCGAGCACCGGGGAAAGGCACAAACTTTATCGTCATGCACGTGTGGAGTAAAATTGGGCTGCGCGCTCGAACGAGTAGCCTGAAACAGTAGAGATAAAAAGCTGCGCTATGAAGCAGTATACTGGATTGCATCAGAACTGGAAGCGTATACTGGCAGACTGGACCAGTACAACATACCACCCTGGCCTTCAGCAGCTGCCTCCTTCCCCTGTGATTGGTGGTCCATCGAAGAGTTCGTGAGGCTGATGCTGTCTGCGGCCTCGGTGATTGACGCCACATCTACACAAGTGCTATCCCCTGAAAAACCAGGCAAATTCGTTCGCACTGGGCCCGTCGTCCTTCCGCCGCTGCTGTGGCCGGATAGCAAGAATCTGCTTGGCCTGGGGCAACTCCTCTGCGATCTCCCGGGATGTCTTTCATGCTTGCTGTGTGACGATGCGCGTGACTGCTGGTGTGGGTGGTGGCGGTCTTGCTTTATTGCTCGGCTTTCAAAAACCAGGTAAAGAAAAGACAAGCAACCCCGCGCTCGGTTATAATGCCGCCGTTTTTTATGGAAATCCTGGAAAGAAAGGGGGTGGTTGTAGAGTAAATCGAGAGTGTATAACGCCTTCCAGGTCCGACAGCAATAATGCCTGCGATGTAATTGGAAACGTTTTGTTCCATCACTATGAAAAAATGCCCACCATCAATTTCTGGGAACGTTCTTGGCGGAAATTTCCGGCAACATTCTCGCATAACTGCTGTGACAGCAGAAATCAATGCGCCTTCTTCGTAGATCGGGGTGTTGTGTCCTAAAAACTGTGGGGCAGACGGCATTCGTCTTGGGTTTGAGCAGTCCTCGAGATGCATTTTGGGATAGTGCCACCGTGTGCGCACGCATGTGCGCGCACCCTCACAAAACTTCACCCGTGCTGATGTCCGGCAGCCTTTCACACGTCGTTGCCATCTGCCGCTAGGACGCCACTGCGCACGATTGTAACGGAAAACGCGAGACACATACATGATGGGTAAAACAAGGGCGGGCGTGTGGCGACACACACAACCAAAGACCAGAGCACGGATGCGTATGGCGACAAACGCGAAGAAGACACAGCAGCTGCAGCTGTAGTAGTGGTAGCCCAACACAGCACAGCCGAGAGAGGGCCCTCCCGGCCTAGCTATGGTGGCGCAGCCGCATCTACCTCGTGTCCGTGCTCTACAGGGCTGGGTGGTGATTGATGGAGAGCGTTTGGAGGGGGAGGTGATGTCGTTGTGTGGGGCGGGTGGGGTTTGTGAGGCAATCAATGAAAACTGGCTAGATTCTTGCAGGCACTTCAACCAAAGAGCCCCCCTCGCAAATTTATAACCCCCTGTGTTGCGGTTTGGGATCGCTCGGGATTAATTTTTAATTCACATCTATCTCCGATAAGAAAGGCCCTTACAAAACCAAAAATATCGAACGGCCGTGCTTCAAATCAAACGGCGCTACGATTTACACACACCAACACACACCAACACACACCAACACACACCAACACACACCAACACACACACCAACACACACGGCACACCCTCAATTTTCATCCCTCGTCGTATACACCGCGCTCCACGGCGTTGCGCCGGAACTTTTGCGCCTCTGCTGCTCGATCCTGCCCGTGTGGTCTGCCGTGTCTGCGTGCGGCGGCGCCTGTGTCCTTCAGTTCGACTGGTGCATACTTCCTGTCGCTGGTGCTGCTGTCGCAGCTCACCTCCGCCGCGTGCTGTGGGCGTCAGCTATGAGCCTCTTCGCTCTTTCTAGGCTCCTCCTTCTCTGCGGCTGCGTGTTCTTCGCCCTCTTCAACCTTACGGCGTACCACCTCCTCGTGCTGCGGCGGAAACTCTGCACACCATGCAGGGGAACATCCCTACAGCAGAGCGGTATCTTGACGACTGGGGAGACTAACTCTTTCAATAATACATATTCACAGGCGTCTCTAATACATGTGCAGCGCAGCAGTACTCCTGTGTGTTTGCGTGCGTAGGATACGCCTACGTGTTCGAATCTGCCATACTACCTTACCTTCCTCCAGCGCTCCTGCGGTCCAAATCCCTTCCATCACCTGTGTATACAAATGTGTACACGGCACTGCTTATACGCTGCGCACTCAGCATGGTCACAGTAGTGTGCGTATGCACAGCGGTGTGCACACAGGATCTCGCTGTGGGTGTAGCACATAAATTTGTAGCGCAGTAGTTCTCCTGTGTGTTTGCGTGTGTAGGATATGCCTACGTGTTCAAACTTGCCATACTACCTCCCCTTCCTCCAGGGTTCCTGCAGTACAAATCCCTTCCATCAACTTTGTATGCATCATCTCCTGTGTATGTATGCGTCTCCAGCTACGGCTGTGCGTCTTGTAACAAGTGATCGTGTCTTTCAGCAACGTTACATCCTCCACCTGCGTACAACATAACCCATGCGCACATTGTCATCACACCATACGGCCTTTCTCGCCAAATTCTGCTCTCCCATTTAGACTACAGGGGACAAAGTACGAGCATCATATTCGGTGACATTCTCCGCCTCAAAGCGAATGTCGCCAACTGAACATTCCACCACTCCCGACGATCGCCAAGTGCGTTCGCGCGCATTCAAGTGTCATAACCGAGGACCAACGCCCGAATGGGTAGGGTGGACCGTATCTGGACCAAGTCCGGCGGAAGGCCATCTCCCATGGCCAGGGGTTTCGTTCGTGGGTGAGCTTGCGCAAATCCCACACTACCCGGAAAGATGACATTTCGGGTGGCTATCTCCACCGAAACTGACCTTCAGGGGACAGGCCGGGTCGACATACACACGCATCCGTATACAACGACAGCTTGCGCTGCCGGGGTTGTAACGAAGACCACTGATAAGGACAGCTTACGCTATACCTACAATGGGACCCGAAGGGTGCGCCAGCTAGCATTGGGCTGCGAAAGCAACTGAGTTAAATCGACACACGACGCGTACGAAAATACGTGGAAGTGTGGTGAGCTAAAGCTTTATTTTTCCTCATCCGCCGGAGGATAAAAAAAAAAAAAAACAAAAAAAACAAGTGTCATAAAGCATTTCTCCACTCCCGACGATGGCCAACTGCCTTCTCGCACAGTCAAGTGTGACTAAACATCCAGCCACTCCCGACGATCGCCGAGTGCCTTCTCGCGCAGTCAAGTATGAAAAAAAAAATCAGCGACTCCCGACTATCGCCAAATGCCTTCTCGCGCAGTCATGTGTGACAAAACATCCCGCCACTCCCGACGATCGCCAAGTGCCTTCTCGCGCAGCGAGCCACCAGTCAAGTGTGACAAAACACTTCTCCACCTATGCCAAAAAACACTGACTAAATAAACATGTAGGTCTAGTCTATTGTTTGAAATGCCTAAAACATAATCAATCGGGATGTGGTTTCATACGTCGTGGGTGTTGTTTCTTACGTAGTAGCCTATAGTCTAGACTACAGCAGTAGGCCACTTGATTTTCCATCCGGGAGCAGTTTTAAGTTTTCTCCAAATCAGGCATGAGAGATCTAAAGTGAGGAACCTCGGGAAAACGCGGTGCATCTCTCTCTATCGTAACACGCGCCAGCATCATTTAATAAGTTTGGAACTGGGTTTCAAACGTCCGAACGGCAGAGTCCCATGTTGCTCTGTCTTTTATTTCATTCTTATCCCGCTTACCTGGTACCAGGTCGGCGCACTTTTTATTAGTGCCGTACTTGTCTTCACCTCTTTTCCCAGTCCCACTCCAAAAGCGTTCCTAGTCAAATTCCAAGTGGTTGGTGCCCGTGTTGGGAGTTCTGTCCCTCAGAATACCCCGCCAAGTCAATAACACATTATGGGAAATTTCGCGATTGGAACAGACCCTGTGAGCTATGTGCACTCGACTAATTCGAGTGGCCGGCTCCGTTGCACCACACCTTACTACCGTACCGTGTCGCTACGGAATAGGAGTACACGCAATAGTTTGCCCTACCACACCCCTCCGAGTATGAATTGCGCGCTTCGAATAGATGCAATAACTCGCCCTTGTTCTCTCTCTTGTCGTCATCCCGTCGCATTTCTCCTAATAATCTACTGTTGACAGCAGTTCGTGACGATAATTTTGGTACCCCCGTACTAATGAAAATAGAAAGTACGATCGTAGCTGTTTCCCCCGGCCTACTTTTACGTTTACTTTTTTATTTTGCTGAACCGTGTGTTTGGGATAGGTTTCTTCGATATTTTTTACCAGGTACCAGCACGCAATATGCTGTAACCTCTTCGGCATTGCCTCTGATCTATGAAACACTCCACCATTAGAGTCTATGTGTTTGCGCATAGTACGGCTGACTTTTTCGTATAGGCCCGGCACTAGCGGTGCGCGACGCCTACCTCAACTACTGTGTTGACTCGTTCTGTCAGAAGTAGTGCAGGTCGCGACTATAACTAGTGTTGCTTCATAGGCAATCTTCTCGTATCTGGCTTTGATGAAAGTTTCGAAACATTTCGTCTTGCATCAAAATAATTTTTGATGCATCTCGTGTGCGAGATGGACACCCGTAGGTACCAATCGGCTCTCAGAACCACACCTACAGCAGCATCAGTACCAAGTACCAAGCGTCCTTGTGGTGTGCTGTTGTTGTTGTCTCACATTGCTGTACCATACGCGCTCTCCTCACATACCAGTAACATCTGGGTATCTGTTTTGTTTTTACTCATGCACTATTTTGATTTATGTATCGTAGCCGCGAATCACACACTGGTAACGAATACGGCACAACACTTGACCTTAGTGCATTTTCTTGGTTGGTAGGTTTGGTCCTATGGTACTTATCGACGTGACGTATGTGGTGCCGACATTATCAGAACGCTCTGCGATCCCCGGAAGGTTTGTGTGGGTCCCCACCAACTAGCCCCCTGCGGAAACAGCGTACCATGGTTAAAATAATATAGATGACGGTGGTGTATGTATTCGAATCGGCGTGAACAGCAGCAATTTCGGAGGAAACAAACAGCTGGGTACGTATTACAGGGGAATGATGGGGCAGAACACACCGTTTTCCCAAAATCATGGATCAGCTGTCTCTTATTAATAAACCTTTTATTTTGTGGTGGTAGAGAGCAGCTTCTTGTTTTTTTTTTTATAACATTACCATCAACATTGTTTTTTGCTGGCTCCTACACTGCAAGTACTATTATAATATGATGTGCGCTATTTGTCATTGATGGCTTTTCTTCTTTTCTTCGGCTGGGCTTTTATGGTTCGACAGCCTTCGCCTCTGCTGTTAATTGCTTGTAATGATGATGTTGCGAGCAATTACGAAACCCCGTCCCCGTTTTCCTACCGAATTTACATTCGTTTGGTATGCCTCTATTATGACGTGCTCTTATGTGTCTGGTTTCTGTTCGTGTCGAAAAATCAATATAGTACCTCTATGCTGCACGTGTTGCATTCAATATTCTTGCACGCATCTCGTCGTGCAATATACGATCAACAATGGTCATGAAACTATGATCGCCTTGTCACGAGCACCAACACGCGCTGCAAATGATGCTGACCTACGCAATTGACAATGATTGCTTAGTTACGGTGCATTATTTTGGGGAGGGATTTAACCCTGGTATGCGCGAACGACGTTAATTCACGTCAAGCATCCCGCACTACTATGATCACGGAAGACTCGCGATCACATGAGCCCGGGATATGCCCTGAGCCGCCCGCCCCGTCTTCCGCGAAACCCACTTGCATTGCGTGTAGACGGACCACAGGTACAGCATTTCCTACCGAGTTCTATCCGGCTCATCCAACGCTTGAAGACAGGACATCCAGAGTATCTCCGCCTCGCTCTTTTAAACTCCAATGACGGAGACCCTCCCAGAGCCTCGGCGATACGATACCGTGACTCCCTTTGCGATCACGTGGACCCTGCTGGATTTCTTCTCGAGATCAGCCAGCTGCACCCTCGCCATCACCACGCGACAGTCCTACAGACAGCCGCAACTGACCGCTGCTTGGGGGCTTACCGCAGACAGCCTACACCGAACTACCTCTTCTGGGATGTTCAACCTTTAGCAGTGCCACCCTTTATATTTTCCGTTTACGGTTTTTTCTTATCATCGTGTGGAGTATTTTCCAACATCGCCTGAGATTGACGTTTTGAGTGACATCACGACCCCGCATTTGACCCGGCCTTGATCAAGCATCGATAACGACCAGCCATGGGCACTGGTTGGGAGACCAACAAACGCCGGAGCTCCTCCTTTATTACCTACCTGGGACAATGGTTCAGAGGCAGACAAACGCCGCAAAATATTCCGTACCACCACCCAACGACCCTAGACATCTTCCACCGCCCTCCCAGTTCGTATCTCTAGCTTTGTAACTGTACACCCTAGATTTGGCAATCTCATCCATAGCAGAAACAACAACCGCTTCATTCGGTTGGCAGCCGCCTTTCCCCCGTGTCCCGCCGCGTTGAAAACGAGTCATCTCTTTCGGTCTCGGCATTTCTCACCGAACGCTCCCACTACCGACCTCGTTCCGACTGTTTTTAATGCGACATAACAACTCTGCTGCGCCCCCTCCTCCAACGGGACAGGTTTCCAAGGAGCACTTCTGTCCCGGCCCCCTCCATGTCGCCGAGGCGCACCTGTCAAACCCCTCATGCCTTCTCCACTCCGACGTGTTACCCAATTGCCGCCTTGCTCCGGTCTCCGCCGATCCCGCCGAAACCACGGCCGACCACCTGCACGCTTCCGACCACACGCGATCCAACAGAGTCAGTTTGCCAAGGTCTCGTCTTTTACGCCAAGGGTCACGGCCTGGCGATTTTCTCTACGGACTCGAGGATTGCAGCCATTTCCCCCATCTGGTTGAGTTGACTTCTTCGACTTCGTCACCGATCTATCCTCGACACCGCCAACCATCTGGAGGTAGCCGCCGCCCACCTCTTCAAGGTATGGTTAGTCCTCCTTTGGCAAACGTTGGAGCCCCAGCCGCCCCCTTTTCACGGATACCCTTGCCCGAACCATCCCGCTTATATCAGGCCACTAACGGTACCTCCCGGTCAGCCTTTCAGTTCATCCACCAGCGAACCCGCGTTAACGACGACTTTTCCCGCTTCACCAACCACAACGAATTCACGTTGTATCATTCCTGACCCAACTTATTAGCTAATCCCCATTAACCGGATCCAAACCTCCAACGGCACTTTAGCCTTCCTTGACGACACGACCAGCGAGGAACCTTCCCAACCACGGTTCACCGGCGCTCTCGCGTCGATGTTTTTGTCTACACCGCCTTGCTTATGTCCAAGTTGGTTCGCCACCACGACGTTATATTCCCCAGTGGATTATTTTTTCTTTTGCTGTACGTGTCCTTCTTGTCCAAGCATCGACTGATTCAGCTGCCGTTGCAAGTGAACACCAAACCGTTCCCCCTAAACCCAACGATCGCGAATCCCAATCCGTCCCTGAAGACACGCCAGCGACACTAATACCGCCACCCTCATTTGAACACAACAGCCCTGTAGGTTTACCACCCAATCCTAGGCAACATCTACCTGTCCCTGAAGCAACGTCTGTGACGCCATTGTCGCCACCCCCCCCTACCCTAACATTCCTATAGGTTTACCATCTGAACCTTCCTATGGTTTTTTTCCTTACCGGTTATGACCTCTCCAAGCCGAGCATCCGCATGGGTGGGCTCGTTCCCCGTCCCTCCCAACCCACCACCACATCCCGCCGCTCCCATACTCTGAGTTGGTGTCGATTTTTATTTTCCGGGCATGAGCGTTCCGAACCAACTATCGGTCTGGGTGGGCTCGCTCCTTCACCTCTCCGACGCACCACCTCTACCATTCCACCGCTGCTCTTTTTCCGAGTTTTTGTTGTTTTCCTCGGGCTCTTGAATCTCCCGGGCCTGTTACGTTTTTGCCAGAAAACCGGCCCTTCTACGGCCTCCTCGCTGCCCACGACAAAATATGGGAGCATCCCATCCCGGGTAGGGCTAGTTCCCCCCCCCTTGTGACCCACCATCATCATTCGCCCCCATCCAAAGCGCAAACCGTGCACCTCCACTGCTAGGCATTGAAAAAGGGTGGGCTCAGACCCCCTCTCTCCTTCCCCATGCACCACCACGTTTCACTTGAAATATTTTCGGCAACTCAACGTTGCGGACCATACCAAATACCCGTCAACCCCTTCTCCGACCCAAAACCTCCGTCAGGTCTATTTCGGCCCATGACATCGCCTCCGGTTCGAAAGCCAGCTCCGAGAAAGGCCCCGTGGACGCTGGCGCTCCTCCTGGATCGGCTTTCAGGCCGTCCATTGTTCGCCCCCACGCCTACCACTGGCGCATCCCTTTTAGGCCCTCCTCATCCATCATCGGACCATTGTTTTCCCAGAGCCGTCATCGCTCCATGGCTGCCGCCGAAAACTGTGGACAGCGTTGCGACTACGGTTGTTCTCGCCAGAATTTGTGGCTACACTTCCAAGATAGCCAAACCCCCCTGCTGCCGCGCGAACACCGCGACCAGAGCTCCATCGTCACCTGAATTTCGTCGTCACGTGAGCTTTTTGACCAGAGCTCCATCTTCACGAGATCTTCGTCGTCACCAGAGCTTTTTGCGACCAGAGCTCCACCTTCAGCGGAGTTCACCTTTCACCAGAGCTTCGTCGTGAGTTCCACCTTTGACCAGATCTCCGTCGTCACCCGAGCTCCACGACCAGAGATCCGCCTTCTTCAGAGCTCCATCTTCGACAGAGCTTAGTCGTCACCTGCGCTTCGCGACCACAGCTTCTCCTGCATGGAGATTCGTCATCACCCGTCGTTACTTAAGCTTCGCGACCAGAGCTCCATCTTTCACATGAACTTCACCTCCATCTCCTGCCACAAATTCGTTCGATGTATTTCCTCTTCAAGACACTACCAACGACAAGGCAACCTTTTTTCTCGCCACGATCACCGGCCCCGGCGTCGTCGCCACCATCTGTTCTGACCATCTGGGATACATTTCACCAACTTCTGCCTCCACCGCGCCGATGGCCGCCCCGATTCAAACTGCTGTCACCGGCAACGCGCCCTCTTCCTTGTCACTATCATCAAAACCGGCGTCATCGCACCGTCAGCGCCGACCAGCTGAGGCATTTTTGCCGACTCTTGCAGCCACCGCGCCGGTAGGTCAGCTCAATCGGTCCGCTACTAACCGCCCCAGCGTCACCACCATAGTCGGCTACTTCGGGCCTTCTCTACCGCCTGTTCCATTAACCACGCCGCTATTTATCGCCGAGTGAAGAACTAACTCCACCACCACGAGCACCGCAGGCATCTCCGCAGGCCCACATTTGTCGGACTACTACAACGTCAACGGTTGCGTCTACATGTACGCCGCGGAACACCCATGTTTCACCACAGCGTACGCGATTGGACACCTTCTTCAACCTACCGTATTGACTTACTACAGCCTCGTCTTTTTCCGTCACAGAGCTCCTACCGCATCGTCCGCGAACACCCCGTCCTCACTGGCTCGTGCTCGGAGCTTTCCAACGCGTTTTACTGGACCATTATCCGTCTTCAGCGCTCCTACCACATCTTCCGCGGACACTCCGGCGTCAACGTCTCGCGATCAGAGTGCTGCAGCAAACCCTAGTACCACCAATAGCTGCGTTTCATCTTTAGGTCCTACACCATCCGGGTCCAGGATCATCTCACGGCGTGTCTACTGCGTATCGTCGCGGAGCACTACCTACGGATCGGCGTGTCTACAACGCCACGCGACAGCGATATCTGCAGCTAGGGTATTAGTTGCAATTACGCTATTTTCTTGTTCCTCACCCTAACCTTGTTTCTTGAGTTCCTTCTTGAGTTTGTCCATGGGATTTGTTTTGTGCGCATGAACTTCTTGATTTCCTCTTTTCGATTCAATTTTGTTGTTCAGTTAGTTTCAGGGTGCCTCTTCTTCGCTTTGGCGTTTTGGGTTGTCTCACTTGTGACCAGCACGTATGTTTGCGTGCTTGTGTCGGTGTTCTACCCCGGCCTTCCAGCCACCGCTTTAGCTCGCCCCGTTTTCGTAACCAGGCCGAAACATTGTGATGGTTTCGTTTTGTTGTTCCTGCCGGTTTAGCCCGCACTGTTTTTTTAACTTGGCCGCAAACCTGCCGTTTTTTCGTTTCCTCTCGTCGGTTTAGCATACCCTTGCTTCGCATCCCGCTAAATCGCTGTGGATTTTTTTTGGTTGGCCTCCCCCTTGTTTTCTGCACTACATACGAAATAGGTGCAAACTTGGTCGTCATATGTGTCTCCAAAGCCGCCGTGGTATGCCCATCTTGGTTCTTGTTCTGCTCTTTGCACTACGTACGTCATAGGTGCATATTGAGGCGTCATATTTGGATTCTTACCGATATGGCATATATGCCTTGGCCCTTCCCCGACTCTTTGCGATACGTACGCCATAGGTGCTTATTGAGGCGTCGTACTTTTTCCTCTTACCACTGTGGTGTATGTGCTCTGGCTCTTCCTCTCTGTTCGGCACTACGCACGCCGTAGATGCTTGTGGAAGCGTGTTGTCCACTTTGTTTGCGTCGTATCACCCTGCACAAGTCCCCTCTACTCGGTTGGGCATCCAACAGCTTTCGCGTATGTTTTGCCCGTTTTTTCGTCGCTTAGCTTCGAATAGAAATGGCTCTATAGTAGGCCACATTTTCCGAGTTTCATGACATCAACGTTTTGCTAGTATTTTCGGGTCTGTCGTTTGTTCACGACCCCCCCCCTCTAGACCTCTTGATAGTACAAACACCCGAAACCATGGTAGGTTCGCTTGATCCTCATTAGCCCTGAACTTCGCTTGCACGCTGTGCATTCGCCCCGCTAGCATTTTTAGAGTTGTACGCCATTTTCCCTCCCCCTTCGTCCGGCTTATTATGGTATCAGCCCCGCGACATCGTAACAGTTTCGTCTGATTCCTTTTCTGCCGAGGTATCGTTTGCAACATGTTCGTGCTAATTCGCAGAATTTCTGGGTCTTCGTAGTGTTAAGACCCCGGTTTCACCGCTCTCACGGTATGAGTGTTTAAGAAAATCAAAATCGTGACCCAGGCTACGGTAGGGGGGTCCCCTTTTGGGCGTTTCCTTTCAGTGGCCAGGGGTCACTCGCGCGAGTAACCCCTTTGTTCCTATGCGATTTTACGTATTCTTCATGTTTTACATTGGCGAAATTAATTCGCAATGCAAAGGTGATCTAAGCTGCGCCGAAACAAGTGTCTAAACCACCTTCATCTGTGGGGTACAGAGCCACTCGTGCGAGTGGCTCAAACACACCAGTGAAAATGGGGGTACCCCCCCTACCGTAGCCTTGGTCTCGTGTGAGCTTGGTTTTTCTATCTTGGTTTCCCTTTCCTCTGTACTATGTGCCGGATGGGAACGTGCACCCCTTCCCCTCTGCAGTGCGTGCATTTTCAGAACGTATTTCTACCCGACTCTGGTATTCGTGCATTTTCGGAACTTATTCATTCCGCTTTCGCGTCCTTGCAACGCGGGTTTTATTTGTCTTCTTGTCAATTCTGGAATCGCTTGCTCCTTACTTAGTGGTTATCGCTGTGCGCAGCAAACTACGAACCGTAGTAGCCTTCTCTCCTTTCTTCTGGGAGAAGATGTTCGTAGACGCTTAGTGGGCGTATTGTATTTGGACCCTACTGTCTCAGTACAAATTTCTACCTGGTAGGTACCAGTATAGTCAATGCAATCGCCTCGTGCCCCCCCCCCCCAAGTGCCCCCTTGCAATTTGACTATCATTGAGGCTCCGACAACGTTTTTACGTAATATTATGCCTTCTGTCTTTTTTCCCGCATTCAAAGTATGGCATTTGATCGTTCTTCGGTCTTTTTCATGGTCGCCTAGATCTTGAACTTGTGCCCAGGTTGTTATATTTTTCTACAGTACGACGATTCTTCGCCCTTGTGTTTTTTGCTTCCTACTTCTACCGCTATTGGAGCCAGCCCACTCATCGTGAATGCCGACGAACCATGGCGTTCCCGGACCATGGCGAGGTTTTCCATCGTCTCGTTCTCACCTCGCCTTATGCGACGGGTGAAAGTATGGGTGCTTTCCACGTTATTTCGCTTCGTTTTGTGGAAGAAATTACCTCTCTTTTAGTTAGTGTTGAATTTTCCTTGTCTCTTGGCGTACCTCCTCTTCGTTGTGGTGCCTTCCTTGCTTCTTGGCGTACTTATTTCCACAACTAACTTCATTGCAATGTAGCCCCAGCCACTTAGTATTGCGGCATTTCAGCTATTGCGACCGCCTACGGACCCACATTGTCGACCACTGGCATCACATTAAGAGCCCCCCTGAGGTCCCACGTTAGCGGTTCCGTGCTGACTCTCAAACCTATCTATCGGTTCTCTTTGGCCTCTACAGTGTTTGGCCGTAGCTGCCCCAAGAGCCCCTTGCTGTCGTACTCCGCTCTAGCTTTGAAGCCAGCGGATCTATTCACCTGGACAACTATTTCTGACATTTTTTCTCGGCACCCCTACCCCTACGGTCCAACGACACTGACCCCCGTCCTGGCTTTGCAGCTAATAGGTGTTTTTTCTCTCGACCACATTTTCTTGTTTCTTTTCCGCATACGTGCCCATAGGGTTTAACTACACCGTCCTTTGATCATTTCCTTGCAGCCCGTCCTGACTGTGCAGTCCACAGGCCGTCTCCTCTTGCCCTCCATCTTTCTCTTGGCTTGTTGGCGTACTTGTCGCATCGGTCTTTTGACCCCAGTATATTTTCCCAGCCCACATAGATAGATAGGTCGTTTGCTGTCGACCCCCTTTCATGTTCTGTTTGCTGTCGAAATTGTAAATCGTAGGCGAAATCGTTTTCGGAGGAATGCCTTCGATACGATATATATACCTAGTCTGATGTTTCTCGTTCTATTAGAGTAGCCTTTCAAGGTCACCCTCCTTGTTTTTGTAAGGCTGCAGTACGTTGCTATGACAGGGTTTGCCTATTTCCTTTTTTTCCGTCTATATTTCTCGGTTTCCGTTCGAGGGCTGCTCCACGTTATCGACCCCGTGTTCTCGACGTATGGAACCTACCTGCGGCCTCGTTCGTACTGTCTTCTCTGTTCCCTGCATTATTCCCGGAGATAGACACTTCCAGCGCTGCTTCGAGCTGAACGAGTATCTTCTTGTTGACCCCATTTTTGTCTTGCTTTGTTATGATTGAACAGCCTCGCTAGGTTTGCCGGCATTGTTCCCAGTATTATATTAAAAAAAAAATAGAAAATGAAAATACACTCCAGCTATTACTATAAAAAATGAAAATACACTCCAGCTGTGAGATCGAAGATTTCGTCGAAACTCATCTTTGCAAGCTATGTGTGATACTCCGATCGCGCGTATTACGAGTTGTGTGTCCTCATTAAGGATATAGGTCGGCGACTCCCCTTACAACTACCGTGTAGCTATCAGGGTCAACAGGATGATTTTAGTCAGTCTGTGCGCGGAAACTATAAAACCCGTTTCTGAGGGGAACAAAATCTGACAGCTGTGAAGGGAAATGTATCCTTTTATCAAGTGAATCTTGTAAGTCGAATAACTGGTGAGGGGGGTGGGGCGGAGTTTTGAAAGACGTGGGGGCCTGGTTTTGATCAAAAGCGAGCGGGTTTGGAGGGGGGGGGGGGGGGGGGGAAACGGGGCAATTTGTGCATGTAAGCTATAAATCCTTTCGAGGGGATAAATCTGACGGTTTTGGCACCAGTATATTATTGGGGGCGGGGGGGGGGTGGGGCGGGGGGGGGGGGGGGGGGGGGGGGGGGGGGGGGCAGCTCAATATGTGCCTGGAAACTATACCTGGTACATTATTTTTAGGGGATAAATGTGACGGTTTTGGAAATAATACATCAATTTATCATGTATATGTCGTCTCTCTTCGGGCTTCCGATAGTACCTTACGTTTTTCTGTGCCTGCGTTTCAGTTTTTTTCCCGTTTGCGTCTCGCTTTGGCTAGGTGATCTCAACATTTATCTTTTCCTGTTTTCTTGGTACTGTACCCTTATAGCTTCAAAGGGTATCCCCCGTTACCTTCCGGTTCAGCTTCCCGGCGTATCACACACGCCTCCAGTACCACTATTTTGGTGCTGTCTGTGGCACTGTTGAAGTGTTATTTTCCTCTGCGTGTTCGCGATCTATTTTGTTGGTTTCCTCGGTTCCTCGTTCAACAGTTTGACCAAAGGCCTCATGCTAGTCTCTTATGTCCACATTACGGCCCTTGTGCTTCCGTTACACTTCAGCGTACTGCTCCTACCTCTGTCTTACGGATAATGGTCTCACGTCATCCTTCCAACCTCGCCGACCCTGACATTGTTTTGGGCAGTGTCTTCTGTTTTTCCCGTTTCAGGCTTCTGCTCTTCGGCCTTTCGACCAATGACCCGACGCTTGCGTGCGTCATCGCGCCTTGATTGATTCCGTTTCACCGTCGAACCGATGGCCCCACGTCAGCTTTCCATGTCCAACGTTGCGGACGCGATCTTCCTCGTTTTAGGCAGTGGTCCTTGCTTTCTCTCTTGTCTTTCGGCAAATAGAACCTACCGCCCGCCCCTTCGGCACTACGCTTCAGGCCGTATACTTGTGTGCGCTTCACAGCGGGACACGTGCTCCCTTCGTCTCTTATGACATTGTTCGCGTGCCCATCTGGCTCCCTTCGCATCTTTGCGCTCGGTGGCCGCGCCCGTAGATTCCCCCACACCTCGTAATATCGAGGCATAAATGCCTCATTGCAAGGTATACAACCGTACGTCGGAGCTCACAACCGTGAGAGCTCGAGAAAGAGTATGTACCTTCGGTATACTAGTAGCAATCGGAATACGATAACTCGACGGGCGCGGCCACTGAGCGCAAAGATGCGAAGGGAGCCAGATGGGAGACCCTATTTGCAGGACGGACCTGCAACGAATTCTCACTGGACGTTTTGGCACACTTTTGTCCCAGGTACCTGCAGAAACCCCACCCCACCCCAACCCTAACCCTAACCCTAACCCTAACCCCAACCCGACCCCTGACCGTTTGACCGGTACGTAGGGCTAAAAGTGCCCTCGCGCGGCTTTCGCGAGTTCGGCAGGCGTTCGCCGAAAAAAAAACGCGGGCAATAAACAGCGGCAGGTGGCCAATCAGAGGCACGTCCTGCAAGAATTCGTTGCAGGTCCGTCCTGCAAATAGGGTCTCCCGAATCTATAGCCTTTTTTTTGGTTGTTTCGAATAGCCGCATCTTCGATCCCCTTTCAAATTCTGTATGTTTTGTGGACATCCTTCGATTGCCAGGTGATGTGCATCTACGACTGACTATTCAGGGTGGCTTAATGCAATGGAGTGCCCTCCGTAGAAGGACACTATATAGATTCGACGTGAAACCATATCATGGTTGAGGTGAATCCACGTTACATTAGACGTTGCATTCACGTCAACGCCATCATTGATGGGCGTGAATGCAGGTGACGATGATGGAACAAGCAGAACGCCCCACATCTCACTACCTGATCTACCCTGTTTTACCTTGCGCTACCCTGCAGCCCTGTTTTGTCTGTATTTTAGTTGTTAATGTAGGGAAATATTGCATATTACCTTTTGAGTCTATCCAGCGAGCCATGAGGCGAGACCGATCAAGACACTAGAACCAATGAGGAGCACGCTTCCCAACACCGATCGACTACGCATCCCCTACTCGGAGTACTAGTACAATATCTCTTCTGCACTAACTTCAGCACCATAGTCCCACTTTTCTTGTATACCCGTAGGTGACATTTTTTTTATTATTGCTCGTTTGCAAGCTCGTTGTCATATATATTCCCAATAAATTGTAGGTGATCTGCCTTCGTCCTGTCCTCCTTACTGTTGACAAATAACATAATGATCTCACAGCCGAAGTGTATTTGAATACTATTTGTGAGCTAAACCTCCTAAAAAATCATATCCCCCCCCCCTCCCCTCTTGCTCTCCCTTACTCAAACGCCCCACCAAATATCGAAATCCGCCACATTAATAAACACTTCACGCACAGGATATCACCTCATTATTTTTCGAGAGCCATCCATGCCGCTGTGTTCCCCCCGCCCCCCCCCCCCCCCCCCCCCCCCCTCCTCGAACGCCCCCTTCTTCCCCATCACCCGCACCTTCGCCTAGACCTAGCACCACACGTATAACAAACCCCTCACCTAAAGCCCTTGCCCCCCCCCCCCCCCCCCCCCCCCCCACCCCCCACCCCCGCCCCCACCCACCACCCTCCCCCCCCAACCCATCCCAACCCCGCCCCCTCGAACACTCCACCCTCTCTTTACTCACTGATTGTACGACTTACCCCAGGATATACACGATAGACTGATGTATTATTTCCAAAAATGTCACATTTATCCCCTCGAAATAATGTATAGTTTCCAGGCACATATCGAGCTGCCCCCCCCCCCCCCCCCCCGCCCCAACCTCCCCCCCCCCCCCCCCCCCCCCCCCGCCCCCAATAATATACTGGTGCCAAAACCGTCAGATTTATCCCCTCGAAAGGATTTATAGCTTACATGCACAAATTGCCCCTTGCCCCCCCCCCCCCCCCCCCCCCGCCCCCCTCCAAACCCGCTCGCTTTTGATCAAAACCAGGCCCCCCCTTTCCCTTCACAGCTGTCAGATTTTGTCCCCCTCAGAAACGGGTTTTATAGTTTCCGCGCACAGACTGACTAAAATCATCCTGTTGACCCTGATAGCTACACTATAGCTGTAAGGGGAGTCGCCGACCTATATCTTTAATGAGGACACATAACTCGTAATGCGCGCGATCGGAGAATCACACACAGCTTGCAAAGATGAGTTTCGACGAAATCTTCGATCTCACAGCTGGAGTGTATTTTAATTTTTTTAATATGTGCTGACACATCTAAAATATCATAAACGAATGAAATTCTTGTTTAGCGCTGACTAAAATTGCAACACAGGTGACCGGACCCCCGCCTTGCGCAATCCCTCACAAGGTGCCACATATAATTTCGAGGTATAAAAAATGAATGTAAACTCCAGCTGTGAGATCAAATATTTTGTCGAAACTCATCTTTGCAAGCTGTGTGTCATACTCCGATCGCGCGTATTACGGGTTGTGTGTCCTCATCAAGGATATAGGTCGGCGACTCCCCTTGAAACTACAGTGTAGCTATCATTGTGCAAACTGGTTCTACCCTACATACTTCAACTTGAAGCGATTCTACTAAGAGTTTGCGCAAACTGTGTGCTGTTTGAGGTTGTGCATGGTAGCCACAATCACAAAGATTGTACAAGGTGGTTCGTCATGAAAGTTGTCGATCTAATCTAATTTTTTCTGAACACATTGCACAATTTCATTTGACCATACACAGTTCAACCTGGATCGTGTCTTGAGGTTTGTGCAGGCTGTGTGTTGCTTGGAATTTCGAATCTGTCCAATGTCTGATGTGGCAAACGTTGCACAAAATGGCTCGGCACGAACGTTGTAAAGGCACTTACATAATATGTTTTTAATCCGTTGTGCAATCTCAGATTATTCACCACATAGTTCATCCTGCTGGGGCGTATCTAGAAGTTTGCGCAGGCTTTTTGCTGCTTGATGACGATGCGAACCTAGCCAGAACACAAATTGCGCAAAAATCTCGGCGCGAAAGTAGTACTTTGGAGATTTTGTATAAACCGTTGTTTTATGCTACGGGGTATTTAGCGGGAGATGTCGCACACTCCAATCCTGCTTTCGCGGCTGCACTTTCATGGTCTTACTTCCTATAATTAAACTCTTTTGGCGCGGAGTGCCAAAATAAGATGAGGTCACGGGTTCGATGCATAAAGTCATCACACGTTTTTTTTTCTTGCCTGTTTGATTCGTACAATTCATCGCATATTCCTGCGAGGAGCTCGTCTTCTTCGAATTTATTTGCGATAATACATATCATAAGACGGCGGGGTGGTGTCTTGGCAACTTATCGCGTTACCCACGCCTACGCTCCTGGGCTCAGCAAGAGCGCAGAGGAAGCAACGCTGTACAATCGGGTTGGTGGATGGACCCATATATACGTGTATTTTCAACAAAGAGAGCAACTTTTACTTGTAGTAGTAGTTGAATTCCCACAACATATTAAAGGGAACATGTGAGAAAAGGAAATAAATGGGCAAACGGTTGGCGGAAGATACCACTGCTGCATTACTGTGCGATCGTTCGACTTCATATTAGGTACTACTGCTGCGTTATGGAAGGATATTCGATTTACATCGGAGCGACATCTACGCTAAATGTATTTTAATTTTTATAATATAACTCGTAATGCGCGCGATCGGAGTATCACACACAGCTTGCAAAGATGAGTTTCGACGAAATCTTCGATCTCACAGCTGGAGTGTATTTTAATTTGTATAGTAAAGTATTTATCTACATCCTTAATGAGGCCACACAACTCGCAATTTGCGCGATCGGAGGGAGTATCACACACATCTTGCAAATATGAGTTCCGACAAAATATTCGATTTCACAGCTGGAGTGTATTATAATTCTTATAATATTGTCGGAGGGCAAAAATGATAGTAATACCTGGTACAAGATAGTAATACAAGGGCTCCGCATGGGTGCCAGCGTGCGCACGCCGGCACCCATGCTTGGGGTAGGGCAGGGCAGCACTTCGAATTGTTCGATTCAATACTTGGTAAAGTAAAAAAAGTCACCACACACAATCATAACCTGTGCTTACAGTATGTAAGGTGATGCCAAGAGTTCGATATAGTCTAGCAACCACAACAATGTACTATTAGTATTAATAGTATCAACAGCTACTGTTTTTAAAGCGAATCCGATTCCGAGCTTTATTCATCAGATTTCGATCGGATAAATCCGATGAGACGCCAACTCACCTATAAATCAGGCGACGAAACGCACCGAGTGCGTTTCTTCTGATAGTTTTACTCAATTAAGCATCCGGGGCCAGTGAGGTGACTGACCATGTCCTCTGCGTGTGATTAGAGAAGTTGTACATTGACCAATTGTATAAGACAGCAGTCAGTCAAGATCGATACGATCGGTGCAACTTGCTTGGGTATCGTGTTACATAAATTAAAAATACACTCCAGCTGTGAGAACGAATGTTTTGTCAAAACTCATCTTTGCATTCTGTGTGTGATACTCCGATCGCGCGTATTATGGGTCGTGTGATCGTATTATTACAAAAATTAAAATACACTCCAGCTGTGAGGTCGAAAATTTTGTCCAAACTCATCTTTACAAGCTGTGTGTGGTACTTCTATCGCGCGTATTACGGGTTGTTGTGTGTCCTCATTGTTAAGTATATAGGTCGGCGACTCCCTTTGCAACTACAGTGTAGCTATCAGGGTCAACAGGGTGACGATAGGCAGTCTGTGCGCGGAAACTATAAAACCCGTTTCTGAGGGGGACAAAATCAGACAGCTGTGGTGAGAAATGCATCAGTTTATCAAGTGAATCCTCCTGTCAGTCGAATATCCGGTGAGGGGAGGGCGGAGTTTTTAACGACATGGGGCCCTGATTTTGTTCAAAAGGGGGGCGGGAGGGAGGAAGGGGGGAGAGGGGGGGGAGAGGACGGGTGGGGCAGGTCTATTTGAGCGTGGAAACTATAAATATTTCTCGTGGGGGAGAGGAAGGAATGTGGCAGGGGGGGGCGGGGGCGGGGGAGGAGGGCTTTAGGTCGCATAGATGTAGGGGTTGGCTATACGCGTGGTGCTAGGTCTTCTAGGCGATGGTGCGGGTGGTGGGTGAAGGAGGGGCATTAGGGACGGGGGTGGGTGGGAATTGCAGCAGCGGCATGGACGGCTCCAAAACTATAACGAGGCGATATCCAGGGCGTGGAAGTGCTTATTACTCTGGCGGATTTCGATAGTAGGTGGGGCGTTTAGGCAAGAGGAAGCATGAGAGAAAAAAATAAAAAATAAAAGGGTATTATTATTACAAGGTTCCCCTTCGGGAGGTGGACACGTGCCTCCCGGGGGCGACGCAAGTCGAATGACTACAACTGATGATGAAGTATTTATGCAGAAGGTGTATATCGGAGGGATGCGTAGTGGAAAGAATGTGGATAATATAAGATATCACAGACATTTGGAGGAGGAGGGTTGGGATATTGCTGAGGCTCGGTGTGATAAGGTATTCGAAAGTCCACTCCGTATAATAACTGCGTGGCAGCAATTAATTATACGTTTGTAGCATATGCGTAAGGCTGTGACATGAAGTGGAGATACTCTTTGACACTCGAATATGTAGTAGGTTGAGATCCAGCGACTTCCACAAGTTCTTGATTTGCTCCAGCTAAGATGCTGTCGTGGAAAGTGTTGAAACCTGATCCTGGGATAACGGTGTACAAATTGGTTGTGATGTGGGTAATAATATGTGCACGGACGATGTGATGTAAAGCTGGGTTGTTGTGCACACGACGCGAGATACATCTTAATAAACATGCACCATCACCATTCTCGGGAATAATGGACCATTGACCAGAATTGTTATTGTTGCCGCTGTTGTTGTCTTGATCATTTTCGCTGTGTGATGGGTTTGTACTGCTGTCGCTGCTGTTACAGGAATCATTGGTGTCAATTAGTTGTGTGTTTTCTGTGTCCAGTATTTTTCTTGATTTGCTCCAGCTAAGATGCTGTCGTGGAAGGTGTTGAAACCTGATCCTGGGATAACGGTGTACAAATTGGTTGTGGTGTGGGCAATAATATGTGCACGGACGATGTGATGTAAAGCTGGGTTGTTGTGCACACGACGCGAGATACATCTTAATAAACATGCACCATCACCAATCTCGGGAATAATGGACCATTGACCAGAATTGTTATTGTTGCCGCTGTTGTTGTCTTGATCATTTTCGCTGTCTGATGGGTTTGTACTGCTGTCGCTGCTGTTACAGGAATCTTTGGGGTCAATTTGTTGTTTGTTTTCTGTGTCCAGTATTTTTCCCCGCGTGCTTATACCGATGTTTGTTGCCGATATGGTCTGTTGTGTGCACATCGTTACTTTTGCTTGAGTTGTGTTGCTACTTTATATCTCTTTATACAGGTTTCGCTACTGCTGTATGGTATGCACCGCCGTGTCAATTGTGAGGGAGAACTCACAGTAAACTTAGAGTCTATGGACTACGTGCTGCTTGCTGGTGGTGCTGCTGACGGAACTTTGCAAGACAAACGGAACTTTTTCGGGCATGTTGGCGTTGTTTGTTCCGTTCAGAAAAATATATTGTCTACACCGACAAATGATTCTTTATTATCTACATGACCTTGATTTGCTCCAGCTAAAATGCTGTCGTGGAAGGTGTTGAAACCTGATCCTGGGATAACGGTGTACAAATTGGTTGTGATGTGGGCAATAATATGTGCACGGACGATGTGATGTAAAGCTGGGTTGTTGTGCACACGACGCGAGATACATCTTATTAAACATGCACCATCACCATTCTCGGGAATAATGGACCATTGACCAGAATTGTTATTGTTGCCGCTGTTGTTGTCTTGATCATTTTCGCTGTGTGATGGGTTTGTACTGCTGTCGCTGCTGTTAGAGGAATCATTGGTGCCAATTTGTTGTTTGTTTTCTGTGTCCAGCATTTTTCCCCGCGTGCTTATACCGATGTTTGTTGCCGATATGGTCTGTTGTGTGCACATCGTTACTTTTGCTTGAGTTGTGTTGCTACTTTATATCTCTTTATACAGGTTTCGCTACTGCTGTATGGCATGCACCGCCGTGTCAATTGTGAGGGAGAACTCACAGTAAACTTAGAGTCTATGGACTACGTGCTGCTTGCTGGTGGTGCTCTATTGTAAAACCGCTGTGTATGTTCTTTTGATGAGAGTAAACGTCTTGTGTATTTATTCTCCTCGGTCCATCCAGAAAAAAATCCCGGTCTCAATAAAATTTGATTTTTTATGATCTACCGGTATATATTATTGCCGCTCTCTGCGGTTGCTTGCTGCTGCTGTGATCGTAGACAGTTCATACCGATGTTTGTTGCCGATATGGTCTGTTGTGTGCACATCGTTACTTTTGCTTGGGTTGTGTTGCTACTTTATATCTCTCTATACAGGTTTCGCTACTGCTGTATGGTAACCACCGTGTCAATTGTGAGGGAGAACTCACAGTAATGACATAGTTCACGTCGTTGCAGCGGGTACATATACACCGCGCCCGCGTCTAGCAGTGCGGGAAAGTTCTCTCGCAAATACATTTTGATGCCACCCCGATGTACGTGCGAGGACTAAAGTTCCACCGTGTGTGTAGTAGACGTATTTAAGCCTGACGATATGCCTATATTTTAGGCTCTAAACCAAATTAAGCCCTATCGTGTCTTAAATGTCTACAAAATAGGTCTATTTTATCGACCTAACGACCACGGCAGACCACGGTGAGATGTGGATTTTCCCAAAATATGCACTTGGGCACATTTTGGCCCAAGTGCATATTTGAAGCAATTTTCCGAGTATTTTCCAGCAAACAACAGCATTTCAGACGACAAAAGCTCGAGGAAACATCAGACGGATGCCTACATTTCGAGGGTGGAAATTGAACCGGGTTGAGGGCCAGTCCTGCTGTGCTGCTGTACTGACTGCCACACTGAGGCACACCGAAGGCGGCAGACGCCTGCGAGGTATCCTACATATGAAGCGAGTATGGAGTACGAAGCACTCAATGTTTTTGCCAGGCACCAGTTATTTGTTTTAACCGTTTGTTCAAGCTCGCACAGCATGGGCAGGGGAGGGTCTTTCTCGAAGTTTCCACCCACTCATGTGCTGACTCATGACATAAATCCTCGTCTTGCCATCTGCGTCTGGAGTAGTGCAGAAATATCATAGTCTATTTTCAAGTAGTTTGATCTTTCCTCGGCTTTTCTTTTTATGCGTACTGAAAGAGACCACTATTTCGAGTTTTAGACATATGGTGTTTTTTTTATGCGTTTAAGGTCGAAGTATCGAATGGCCTAGCTCTTCCAGTTGGAAGAACTTAAGACCTAACCTCGAGGCTTAAATACGTCTAGTGTGTGGTTGCCCGGGGACAGAAGCGTCTCATACCCCGCAAAATAGAGCCAGTCTCGGCGGCTTTCCGCGGCCATAGCTCGCGCCACGGACGTCCCATGAGCCAGGCACGCGGCTGATAATATACCGACGGGTAGTCTGATCGCATTGCAGAAGAAAGCACACAAAAAAACTCTGCGCCGGCGGAGAAAAAGGGACGGACTAGGCAAAAAAATCAAAATGATACATATGCATATTACGGCAGTAGAAACAAAATTCACTTCTTTTATTTTTCCCATCCCATTTATTTTTTATTTTTGTGATGCTCGCATTACTCCCGCCCTCCCAGTACTATAACTTAGATCCGCGGTCAAATGGCGGGCTCGTCACACCCTTCCCCACTACGGCACCTTCTCTGATTCGTATCGAGAGAAGAATGCAGCAATTTCTTCCCTCCTCGATAGGCGTCCATTTGTGCCTACCCACGCTGCTAGGGGATTTCAGCTGCTACTTGTAGTTGATCCTTTTTTCCTACATATTTCTGCAAATATTTATAGCCAACAACGCTCACAAAGACGAAACGATTGTTATTTAACTCAAGGACCAACGCTAGTATTAACAGTAGTAGTGCTCGAGTGAAACCCCAAAAGACTACCGGGGCGACCGGCTCTATATCACGCACTGCCCCGGTGGCGTATCAGGTTGTATCCTCGGGCATGGTATTATAGGCTAGCCTCGTGAGTTCGATTCCCCCGTAGTGCGTACTCGTATGCATTTTCAGCTTGTTTGTGCACTAATTGACTTCCGAAAAGCGCGAGAGCGTGAGCAATCAACACTCAATAAGAACTCGACGATCAGTGAATGAATGCTGAACCTTATGCGCAAAGAAAAATGACGGCAATGACCGGGGGGCGGCAAAGGGAAGAACGACACCTGTGTCCACGGCTTGTATGTCCAGGAGCTGGAAAGGTGAAGTGTTTTAAAAAGAAAATAAACTATAATAGAATAGATGATCAATCAGCAATCAGCAGCGAGAAACACGCCAAGTACGAAGCAGTACGAACATATTTCTCAGTTACGTACCAACACGACCGCTTTCACTTGACCAGCAAACGACCACAGCAACTGAGTCGGGGACCACAGCAACAACAAAGCATGCCATCCACACGCATTTCTCCCTACAGCATTTTCGGGGGAAACGAACACCAACAAATGCGATACGCGGACGAATGCATGCCACCACTTTTTTTTTCCTTGGATTCTGTCTACCTACTGCCATCTTTGCGTTGGCTTGTAATATACAACTCCGGAAGCCCCAGGGACGCAGCCATTCATAATGCTGCTTTGTGGCTTTTCCTGGTGCAGGAATCGTAATCACCACTACCTCCTCCTCGTTTAGTCATGTGTACGCTTGCCACGTCCATATCCATGTATAGGTATGTATGCACGTGTACCTACCGAGATTCAATAACAAAATGAACTACTGCTATGACCCCTACCGCAGTACTATTTAGAACTTTTTACAGCAGTAGTAATATGGTTTGTTTAAAGACAAAATATGACGTTAACAGCACTACCTACTAGCTACTCGCACTACCCACAGACAGGTCTGTCACTTGACTTCCTGTGACCACGGCTTGTATGTCCAGAAGCTGGAAAGGTGACGTGTTTAAAAAAAAAAAAAAAACTATAATAGAATAGATGATCAATCAGCAATCAGCAGCAAGAAACACGTCAAGTACGAAGCAGTACGAACATATTTCTCAGTTACGTACCAACACGACCGCTTTCACTTGACCGGCAAACGACCACAGCAACTGAGTCGGGGACCACAGCAACAACAAAGCATGCCATCCACACACACTTCTCCCTACAGCATTTTTTGGGGAAGCAAACACCAACAAATGGGACACGCGGACGAATGCATGCCACCACTGGTTTTTTCCGTGAATACTGTCTACCTACTGCCATCTTTGTGTTGCTCAACCTAACAACAAGAGCTTGTAATATACAACTCCGGAGGCCCCAGGGACGAAGCCATACATAACGCTGCTGTGTGGCTTTTCCTGGTGCAGGAATCGTAACCACAACAACCTCCTCCCCGTTTAGTCATGTGTACGCTTGCCACGTCCATGTCCATGTATGTATGTACGTGTACCTACCGAAATTCAATAATCAAATGAACTACTGCTGCTATGATCCCTACCGCAGTACTATGTGGAACTTTTTACAGCAGTACGATAGTAATATTGTTTGTTTATGGACAAAACATGACGCCAATTAATGGATATTGTCCTGCCACGTTTGATTTAACCAACTTCTCCATACATCAAGATCCGAGGAATAACTGGGGAGTACCGTTCATAATTATACAAAATTTTGCGCGCTTCTCGCTTGGTCGGCGGCCTCCGAATAAAATTATTTGACCGATAAATGCTACAGCACTGCCCACTGAGCTATATTTATATCGCCTGACTCAGTAGCTCAGGGTGTGTGTGTGTGTGTTCTTCACATTAAACCGTTCTTCTACTCGTCGACATCCAGCACACCCAGTGTCCGTACTGATTCTTCACCCTAGAAAGATCAGCTCTGTGGTCACAAGCTACGACACAGAGATAATGCATCGTAATGCATTCGACAACGCAATGTCATGCCCTAGTACTGGGTAGTGCTACTACATATATATATGTATGTTTAGCTACCAACATAACCATTCATAATGTCGTCAGCGCGCACGATTGAAGAAGGCAAATACGACGTCGGTGAGAATTGAACTCACGACACATAGCATTTGACTTCAGTAACATTCGCATGAAAGGGTGATGCAAAAAATCCAGACAAACATGTTTTCGAGTTCGTTAATTATACTTACCGACTTCGCAAGAGCAATATCCCGACAGCTATCCCCTCTCCACGTGCTGCAGTTAGTACGAGTACCCAAGAGGACACTAACACCTATCAAAACCATTCATAACGTCTCCAGCGCGCACACTCTTCATTCCAAATATGATCTGGGTGAGAGTCGTACTCACGACACATACTTCGTTAGTTACATGGCACTATACCCGCCGAGCCGAAAGGAAACAACACACAGCAGTAGTATCTACAATAAGGCAAGCGCTTGGAGGCGGCCATGAGAAAAGGATCGTCGAGAAGAAATGTAGACGCCAACTGGGAAATGACGACATATTAGAGAAGGTTTCCCATTTGTTATTCGTTCAAGCTCAAAAAATGCCAAGATGCGAATAGCTCGCGGGTACTCCGCCCAAACTACAAAAAAAGCGCTTCTCGTTTGTCTCGCTCAGCGGCTATCCGCGTTCATGTCGATGCGCGGAACGGATACGGCAGCCCGTGCGGTGGTGGAGCCGCACCCCGAAGACGGCGCTTGAACAAAGCTATATGACAGAGAATTGCAGCAGCTCCGGGAATCGCATACTCCTTCTGCAGACGTTATTGGCACAATACGGTCGCGTAAAAAACGGTTTTGAGCCTATCTTTATCAGGTTGACGTGCAGACCAAGCACGCTCATAATGCAAAGCATTTCAACAGCACAAAACGCAATAACTTAAAAAGACGATAAAGAGCGATAATATACTGGCATAACACGCGTTCTTTCAAACGTACATGTTTGTCTTGCAGCATTTCGAATCTTCTTGTGCATGGCATCCTTCACAACTACTTGCAGGTTCCCGTTTTTTGTTCGTTCAAGCCCTGCAGACGTCATACAAGATACAATATAAACTAATAAATCTGGCTAGATATTTGCACAATTTCTTATTTTGTTTTTGTTTTTTTGTTTTTGTTTTTGTTTTTGTTTATTTCGTATTTCTCTCTTCCAATGTATTTCTGTTGCTGACGTATGTATGTTGTGCCTGTCGTACCCAGTACTAGGGCATGACATTGCGTTGTCGAATGCATTACGATGCATTATCTCTGTGTCGTGGCTTGTGACCACAGAGCTGATCTTTCTAGGGTGAAGAATCAGCACGGACAATGGGTGTGCTGGATGTCGACGAGTAGAAAAACGGTTTAATGTGAAGAACACACACACACAATGAGACGTGCAAAAACCTTGGCCTATTGGGTCAAAGCCAACTAACTAAGCTCGAATCTATTTACGCGGTCGCAATTCGGTTGGTCATTTGCATCATTCGCGATATCTCTTTATAATTTAGTGTGTGTGTGTGTGTGTTCTTCACATTAAACCGTTCTTCTACTCGTCGACATCCAGCACACCCAGTGTCCGTACTGATTCTTCACCCTAGAAAGATCAGCTCTGTGGTCACAAGCCACGACACAGAGATAATGCATCGTAATGCATTCGACAACGCAATGTCATGCCCTAGTACTGGGTACGACAGGCACAACATACATACGTCAGCAACAGAAATACATTGGAAGAGAGAAATACGAAATAAACAAAAACAAAAACAAAAACAAAAAACAAAAAACAAAATAAGAAAACAAATAAAAACAAAGATAAAAATAAAACAAACAAAACGAAGGGGAAATCGAAGAAACAACCCAACCGGAGAGGAGAGCCAAAGCTCGGAAAAGAAACACAATAAAATGAAATAAAATAAATTAAAGTAAAACCAAAATAAGATAATCCGAACACGAGCCAAAAACCTGGACACGCAAGGAGGGAACAAAGGGGGAAAAAAAATACCCCAGAAAAAGACGAAAAGTGCTATGTACCTACTAGTCGGCCTGGTACCTTGCTACCCTGGCTGCCATCTCCTTCCTGCCTTCGTCCACCGCGGTCTCCCTTCTATCCCTCCTGTTGCCCCCCCTGCCCCCATTCCCTTGGACGGCTTTCCTTCTACTCCTCCTGTTTCCCCCCCTCCCCCCTTTGTGTTCTTCTCATTAAACCAAAATACCTTGTAAAAGAGAGAAATTACGAAAGAAACCAAGACAAAAAAAAATAAAAAAAAAATAAAAAGGGGAGCCAAAGCACGGGAGATAGAAACATACCCCGAGCATGAGCCAAAATGGACATGCAAGGGGGAAAGAAAGGAAAAAAAAAAAAAAAAATACCCCGGAAAAAAGAAACAAGTAAAAGAAGGAAGACTGGGAGGGCCAAATAAAACAGGCTCGTCACCTACCCGCCATGCAAGACTCCCTTCATAAGGATAAGAAGGGGAAAGAAAAAAAGAAGAAAAAGAAAAAAAAAAAATTCACGGAAAAATCAAAGTACCAAGACATCACATTCCGAGCAGCCGCAGCAGTTGGCGGTACGTGAATGATAATGGTGTCCAAATTTTGCTTCATAAATTTAGTTGTGTCCCCGCCTTCGTTTTCGGCCGTAAGAAACCTTTCGTAGATAGATGTCGTAGTGTATGCGTGTACGAAAAGCAGGAAATCGCTCACGCGTTATTTATATATATATTTATGTAGGTATCCATTGTCGTTGCACATTGTTGTTGGCGCGCGTCTGAATAATATTTCATCCGACATTTTATTTTTTTCGTATTCACCCGAAGTTATACAGATTATTCACACATCCTTCTGCAGACGTTGTTTGCGCAATAAGGTCGCTCAAGAAACAGGTTTTGAGACACTCTGTATCAGGTTGACGTGCAGACTAAGCACGCTCAAGATGTAAAACATTTCAACAGCACCAAATGCTATAATTAGAAAAAACGACGTAGAGCGATCTACTACTGGCATAACACGCGTTGTTCTGGACGTACATGTTCCCCTTGCAGCCTTTCTAATCTTCTTGCATGGCATCCTTCACAACTATTGGCAATTTCCCGTGATTTTTTCGTTCAAGCCCTGCAAACGTTAAGCAAAACAACCACAAATTTGGCTAGTTACTTGCACAATAGGTGGTGCAGAAACCTTGCCCTGTTGGGTCAAAGCCTTCTGACTGAGCTCGCGATTATGTACGCGGTCGCAATTCGGCTCGTCATTTGCATCATATACATCATCTACGTAGGGACTTTTTCATCTGTTTATGAAGGGTGCCCGCCTAGAATTTTGCTTCCTAAATAAAGTTGTATCCCCGCCTTCGTTCCCGGCCGTCAGGAACCTTTCAAAGACGTCGTAGTATATGCGTGTAGGAAAAGCACGTCATCGCTCACGCGAATTTTTGTATTTTTTTTTGTATGTGGGTTGTCCATCGTTGTGTTGTACGTTGTTGTTGGCGCGTATATGGAACCTGGTCTCTCACGGGGTCTCGGAGTCGAAGTGGAGAGGGTGGTCCCGGAGGTCTGGTACTCGTCGCGGATGGTCAGTAGTCGGAGCGGAGAGGTCGTCGCAGAGCTGAAGTCGGAGCGGAGAGGGCGTCGCGGTGCTGAGGTCCTATGACGATCGTTTCCAACAGCGAACACGACTGATAACCTTTATTTCTTATATGTAGCAAGGAGATGCTAAGCCAGAGCTAGAGTGACGGTGGGCATTTGCCCTTCGTCATGCGGCGGGATCATCTTTCGGTGGCTGACCTTCCGGGGACGGGTCATCGCCGTCTATGACGGGTGACGCCATTCGCGACCCGAGATCATGTATTGCCTGACCGGTGACGTGTCCTCTCGCGCATGCGTGTACGCGATCTACGATAGGTATCTACGACCCTGTCATCCACATCACCCCCCTCTGTATTCGCTGCAAGCCCATCTTAGCTAAGTATGGTTTTGTAGCGGTCATCGGGAGGACGACCATTTTAGGAAACGGGATGTCGATTTATCGGATCGAGACACAGCAGCTGTTACATGCGTGCATCCACTCCTTATAACTGACGTGTTTAGCAAACACGGGTGTGAAACACCGGGCCAGCAAAGATGTTTACATTTTCGAGCTTGCATGCTGACAGCGTGTACTGGAGTTGTATGGGGTTTCCAAATATTGTCTCAACGCACGTATTCCGTGTGGCCACACCTACTGGTGCGCCCCTCGTGGTTGCTGTTCTGGGAACCACGAGCAGCGAAATTGTTTAGTGATTTCTCTTTTGTGGGCGAGTCCGCCTATATATTTTCACTCGGAGTCCGCTCAGTTGATCTAGGTGCATCAACGTGTGACTTCGTTTTAGGTGGGGTGGAGTCGCGTGGATCTCATTTCCCCTGTGCGTTTAGTGTTCGAACAACTTTGTTTGTGGCTTGACGGTGGTGTTGCTGTTTTGTCCCGTTTGGAACGGAGTGTCGGGCACGGGCGTGAATTGTCACGCTTCCTACAGCCTCTCTCCGTTTGGTACAACAATATTCTTACCGTCTCCTTGCCCTCGGCTATTCCCACCGGAATGCCGGGTAGAGTGCCCGTCAGATCATGGTCGACACGAGTGTGTACTGCCATGCCTGCTGATGCTACTCTCATCACCGGTGTTGACTCTTGTGCTTACAGCTGAGTCAACGGTGTTAGCCAGCTTGTTCGTTACTCGGTTACGCCGCGGAGCATCTGAGAATCTATTTTGCGCTGTCTCAGTTCGTGCTCGTCCCTGCCTACTATACGCTTCCGTTTCCCGACAGAAGGGAGGAGGGGCGAAGAAGGTGAGGATATCGCGAGTTGCAAACCCTTTTGGGCTCGGTACGCGGTGATCAATTAGTGACATTGGGGTATTTCGTCCGCGCGATACTCGAGGTCGGATATAGGGCCGTAACCTCGGAGTCTTCGGCGGTACTTGTAGTTGTGGGGTCTTGGTCTGCCAGGTCCCCTTTCATGATCTACTACCCTGTCTACGAAGTAGGACTCAATTATGGGTTGAGCCGCGTCTGGATGGTCCAACTCGGGTAGGGGAATGGGCTTCCCTGAAAACAATTCCGCCAGCTTCTCAAATTGAGGTGCGGGTGGTGTTTCCCGTTGCTTGTAGGGCTTCATATGGGCTAGGTGGACTGACACCTCTCGGGTGTCGTTCGTTAGTCCTACTCTATACACCACTGGTGACAATTGTGAGCAGACGACATACGGTCCTCGCCATGGTAATAGCAGCTTTGGGTTGGGCCCATCCGAATCCTGGTACGGTCTGTACACGTACCCAATTAACATTTATAACATCTTTATTTTTCATGTGCGTAATCACATGAAGTTATGCATATACTTCGCAACTCCTGCAGCAGACGTTATTTGCGCAATAATTTCGCGCAAAAAAAACATTTTGAGTCTATATCAGGTGGACGAGCAGACCAAACACGCTCGAAATAATAAACACTTCCACAGCACCAAGCGCAAATATTTAAGGAGACGAATCAGAGCGGTCTACTACTGGTAATATAACACGCGCTCAAGCCCTGCAGACATGAAGAAAAACAAACGCTCGAGAGTATACCACCGCCAAATCCAAAACTTTACCAAATTTCTACCGTTTGGAAATGAGGCCAATTTGTTAAGTTGTCCACAAGCTGCAGACGTTAAGATACAACCGAAGTCTCAAGATTTTCTCCTCAAAATACATTTTTTTTTCAACTTCTCTCTTGTCTCGCTCAGCATCCATCAGCGTTCACGTCGAGGTGCCCAACAGATAAGGGCGAGGGGCGTTAGAACCGCCCGCCGAAGACATTCACGCGTTGGAGCCGCCCCCCGAATACCTTTACGTGTTTTACTCGTTAAAGCCTTGCAGACGTCAAGCAAAACAAACGCTCGAGAGTAAGCGCTTGCACAATTCAAAACATTTCTAACAATCGTTTGAAAAAAAAAAAATAAATGAAATTTTACGGGCGCTTCAGACGTGAAGATACAACAAAATCTGAAGAACTCCTCCTCAACGGGCGATACTTTTGCATCTTCTCGTATGTCTCGCTCGGCATCCGTCCGCGTTCTCGTCAAGGTGCGGAACGGGTAGGTCATGGCGAGGGGTATTTGAGCCGCCCCCCGAAGACGGCGCTCGAACGAAGCGATTTCAACGAGAATTTCAGTTTCGCGAAATGCACTCTGAGGCCGAGACGAAAACCCATTGCTGGGGCCGAATTTCCAAAAACACCAATGAGAATATATAGATACATTATAGTGCATAGTAATCGTCATTATTGACGAAAAAGGCGACCAAGAGAGACAGGAAGACGACTGAGTTGATACGCAAAAGCCTAATCTTTCGTTAAACACACACCGGAATGCACCCAAAGTAGACCCCCGCAACCATCATCCTATCTTCCACCGGTTTATCTGATAAACTAAACTACGACCAAGCTGTCCCTCCCAAACAAATAAAACGTACCCCCCACCGACAACGCGCTGTCCATTGGGTTCGCTCTTCGCCATCAGCCAGCGATTGCTTTACACACTTCATGCGCTGTTGTTGCACACATCGTAAAGTGGGCAAAAATTGCGACTCAGCCCGCACCTCTTTGCTACTGCTGCATTGCGCCTGTCCCACGCCCTACATCATATTGATTAGTTGAGAATGCACAGATAGGCTTCTGATCGGCATACCCTTACGGGAACTCTTGTGGGACGTACTTCATGGAGGTGTAGATGGTTGGCCCAAACGTAACAAAAAAAAAAATCATTGGTCAACCCATATGGGAGATTAAGTAGGACCATGGGAGTGCGGCCGACTACTTCTTTTTTCCAAATATTCTTTTCTCCAAAGTCATCACGTACTGGATGATGACAGGTGATACTGGTACAAATCTGAGGAACTTTGCAGACGTGACGTACGCGTAACGGCTACCGGGTTGGTGGAATTCTTCAATTTCATGTGGTGATTTTTTGCAAACCCACTTCATGCAGAGTATGCCGGCACTCACACCCACGACATAGGCACCTGTCACCAATTGATAAACACGAATAAGCCACGTCAGCAGTTTGTCCACGACATTCCTCTGCCCCCACCCTATCACACCATCGCAGCACGTTCTCCTCAGAGCTCCTTCAATATTCCAGAGCCATCCTGGTCGCAGTTTCAAGGAATACCGAGGGAGCAGCAGCAACAGAGGCGCAAGTCATCGACACCACAGGTCGGCAAACCTATCTATACGGTAAGTGAGAGTCAGTTGTCGATTTCGTTACCCTAGCCCAACGGGGGGGGTAATGTTGATTTATTTTTTCAAATTGGTCATTACACTACTACAGCAGTAGTGGCCGGGCGCATCACACTACTACAGCAGTAGTGGCTGGGCGCTTTCGCTGCCGCTGGGTTCGAGTAGGTATCCGATGGTGAGCCAAACTGGCGATGCATAACGTGTTATGCAAAGCGCAAGCAAGAGGGGGTCCTACACAATGCCCGACACGGCCTTCACATCGCCAATTGCTCTTCGTCGAACCCTGAGGACGGCAAGTGTGCCCGCAGCGCATGGTACTTACGCCATGCATACCACCTTTCTGTGTTGCTTCGATTTGGAAGCAAGATGTTTTGCCTTGTTCTGACTCACGGTGCTTCTCAACGGAGTGAAGGCTATATGTAATAGCCTATACATTTATTTCTCCATATTATGCATCGTCTCCGTCTTGCTTTCGCCCTCCTTCCCAATAGTAACTCAGAAACTGGGCAACACAGGCGGAACTCTCACCCCCTCCTCGATACGGTACGTGCCTTCGTTTCTATCGTGGTGACAAAATAGCATTTTTTCTTTCCTCCTCGACTCGCGTCGAGAATTGTACCTATTCACGCAGCTAGGCGCTTTTTGCACTTGATCAGTTTAGAGTCAAAATGTACTGTCACCACAGTAGTATCCGAACTCAACGACCAACCCTGGTAGTACAACTAATAAAATACCAACGGGGCGACCGGCTTCTACATATTTTTTTCCCTATTTCCTCATCCCATTTATTTTTCTTGCTCTAGACTACACTGTCGCCCTCCCTCCCAGTAGTAACTCAGCTCTGAGGTTACACTGGCCCTTCCTCCCCCTTATCCTCTACGGCACGTGCCTTTATTATTTTCGCGACAATAATCCAGGTGAGTTCTTCCCTCGTCGACGCGCATTGAATTGTACCTTCCCACGCTGATAGGCGCTCTCAAATGTTGACCCTTTCTGCAATCGTTTTTGCAAACAAAGTGAAATCTCATCAAGGTGGGAATCCAAATACGGGACCAACACTATTTCAATAGTACTAAATGTATCCGAGGGTAAACACTACAAGTAGATACCATGTAGGCCACCGTGTGTATGATAGTTGCACTTGACATAATAATCGGTGTTGTCAAGTCGTATCCTTTCCCTGGCGTTTACCTAGGCAAAGCAATGAATGGTGCACTGTTGCCCCTGTTAATAGTCCCCTCCGGCTGACGTGTGGTACTCATGGCGTATCAGTAGACTCTGCCAATTTATGTTCTCCTGCTGCTTTCAG
This sequence comes from Undaria pinnatifida, assembly GCA_012845835.1. Taxonomy (NCBI): domain Eukaryota; class Phaeophyceae; order Laminariales; family Alariaceae; genus Undaria; species Undaria pinnatifida. The sequence continues at coordinate 21,864,765 of JABAKD010000016.1, read as the reverse complement.
ACTGATAAAGTGAAGCCATGTCACTCTGTAGTAATATGCACTTTGAATCCGAACCTGGATACTCCAATGACGAACCGTCCTCTAGAGATACCACGTTGCCGGTAATGTTCGTTTTCCCGTGCATCCATTTTAATAGTAGGTGTGCATCAATTTTGCCCGAGTTCGATCACCGGGAAACCTCTCTATCTGACTGACAGCCATGTGTTCAGAGGACGTTGAGCAAAACCCAAGTTGGTGGCTAACAGTTTGGATAGTACTTACAGGGTTCGCTTGAGAAACGGATACATTTCCCTCCACAGCTGCCATAATTTGTCCCCCTCAGAAACTGGGTTTGATAGTTTCCGCGCACAGACTGACTAACATAACCCTGTTGACCCTGAGAGCTACACTGTGGTTGTAAGGGGAGTCGCCGACCTGTATCCTCAATGAGGACACACGACCCGTATTACGCGCGATCGGAGTATTACACACAGCTTGCAATAATAATCACTTTCGACAAAATCTTCGATCTCACAGCTGGAGTGTATTTTCATATTTTATACTTGAGTAATAGTCTAGTCTAATGTATCTTCATCTTTTACAATAAGTACTCCAAGATTTACTATGTTCTCGTATCAATGTCCGAACGTCGAACTCGAGTCTGCGTTGATATTTTGCTATTATTATTGATAATATGTTTAATAGTTACAAGAGCTCCGCATGGGCGCCGGCATATCCCCGGCACCCATGCTTCGGGTAGTGCATGGCAGCACTTTGAAGTGTTCGATCCAATACTTGGTAGAGTAAAACAAGTCACCACAAACAATCATAGTCTGCGCGTACAGTATGCAAGGTATTGCCAAGAGTTCGATATAGACCAACACTCATAACAATGTAAGGCCATTTACCCTGCAGTCGGGTTTGTCTTTCGACTGAATGAAGCCCAAATCGGGCTTTCTGACACAGACAGTCGAGAAAGGGCATTTTATACTGAAAAAATTTTGACTAAATTTTACGACTGGGGGATCCAGTCGAACAACTGCACTTTTTTGACTGGATCTATCAGTCGAAATACTAAATAAAAAAAGGTGTACACCTGCTTTCTTAACCCATCGTACTGCTCATTCCACCACGAAACACACACCCACACGCCACACACCCATACCAGGTACCACACCACAGTATCATACAACAGCGCCGACGCTGCCTTGGCTATCATTGCTGAACCTTCTCGCCACACGTCAGCGTGGCGCACTTCTAGCCCCGCCCGTCAGCAGCATGTATCACACGACACCAGTGGCGCGCGTTATCGATGCCATTTTGCCAACAACGGCTACGCCTGCTGTATGTAGCTTTGGTGGGTCTCGGCTGAGTGCAACGCCACGAACGAACGTAGCTTCGGCGGCTTTCGGCTAACTAACCCCAACGCAACCAACCCGCTTGTACGAAGGTTTGTCGCGCTTGAAGCACGCGTTGCTAGCGAGGAACGCGCAAAGCACAGAGCTGCCGACCGAGCTTCGAACGCCAAACAGCAGTACTCCCTCACACCAATCGCCTCCAGGAAGAGCACGAAAACTACAAAATCGAGTCGACTGACGATATTATGATAAGAAGAGGGACCAGAAGAATCCAGTCGGAAAAAAGACCAGTCGAAAAGGGACGTTTTTTTTACTGAAGTGGTGGAATCCAACTGTCTGTGTCAGAAATGGCCTCAGCCACCGTGTTTCATGTGATCCCGATTCCGAGCTTCATTCATCAGATAGATGTCGTTTGGATAAATCCGAGCTCACGCCGACTGACCGTTTACTCTGGCGACGAAACATGTCAAGTACGTTTCTTTTTATAGTTTTACTCGGTTATATCATCCGGGGCAGGTGAGGGGACTGACCATGTCCGCTGCGTGTGATTAGAGGCGTTGTACATAAAACAATTGCATAATACAGAAGCAGTCAGTCTAGATCGAGTCGATCGATGCAACTTGCTTGGGTATCGAATTATTGCAGCACAAGTAATACACACTTTTTTCTCTTTGCCGTCCAATTTATCGTGATACTCGCATTTCTCTCGCCCTCCCAATGCAGCAGGATAACTTGGATCTGACGTCATACGTATAGCGGGCAACCCTCCCCCCTCCCCACTACGGCACCTGCCGTAATTTTCACCGCGAGAAGAATTCAGCATTTTCGTCCCTCGTCGATTCGCGTCGATTTGTACCTACTCACGCTGCTAGCCGATTTCAGCAGTTAGTTGATCCTTTTTTCCCGTATATTTCTGTAAATAAAGCCAACAAAGCTCGCAACGGTGGCTATTTAACTCAAGGACCAACGCTAGTATTAATAATAGTAGTATTGGAGTGTAGCCTCACTAGAACACCGGGGCGACCGGCTCTATATCACTCAATGCCCCGATGGCGTAAAAGGATACATCCTTGAGCCTGCTATAGGTCAGCTTCGTGAGGTTGAATCCCCCCGAATACGTACTCGTACAATTTGTCGTCTTGTGCATTTGTTGACGTGCGGAAAGCACGAGAGCGTGAGTTAGCAACACTCGTTGAAAAATCGACGATCAGTAGGTGCTGAACCCTATGCGCCAAAAAAGTACTAATGAAGGCAATAACCGGGGGGAAGGGAAGGACGACATATGTGACCACGGCTCGTATGTCCAGAAGCTGGAAATTAGAGATGTGCCAAAAAAAAAAACACACACACACACACTACTAGAAGAGATGATCAATCAGCAATCAACAGCAATAAGAAGCACGTCGAGTACGAAGCAACACATACTTGCTTTCAAGTTTTATTCTAAGGTTCAGATTTTCTTTGTTTACATGGGCCCTAACCGGCGGGTTTCGTGCACGGTGGGTGCGGGTGCCGGGTGTGCTTTCGTTATGGCAGAGTCAGCGCCCTCCAGGATATCACGACTAAGCGTCAAATACTCGACTAAGGATGGTCCGGTTGGCTAAGACGCTTACGGCCTCGTTGGTGATACTCTCCGGTATCTCCGTTAACGGTGAGCAGAAATGTTAAAGTCGTCTCTTGTTTACTGTATAGGTTTGAATTAGATAAATGATAAGTATGAATGCTACGTGAGAAGGTTCGCAATACCGCGTGGATAGTGCAAATAGTTGCGTCTGCCACTCTTCCGTGCCGAGGACGTCAAACACACGCATTGAAACTAACACAACGATACCACAAAATGGAGATCGCAATGCTGGCGGCCATAGGCTTTTCGCGGTGTTTCCAGGTGTGTACTGACCAACCGATCCTCCGAACGGTGAAGCGACGATGAAATGTTTTATCCAAATGCGCACAAGATATCGTTCTTTGGCTGACTCAATTTTCCCCACACATGCACGTGGGTGTGCACCTGTCTTCCTGTCCCTGGTCCAGGTCTCAACACGTGTCTTACGACATGCACGCCCACAACAGAAGTGTGAGTGAGAGCGTTCCATACGTCTTCGCCGGGAAGTTATGTGCAAATCAGATGGAATTCAACTGGCGCCATTATATCATTTCCCAAAGTAACCTACAACAGACACTGTGGTGCTATAGCTTCATGTATGTACATCTTACCGGAGCTGTGCTCACAAGGCAAACGTACCGGGACTCCCACGGGTGCAGCGTCGATTTGTACGGAGGATTACTCGAGGGGGACGTTCTTCTCGTTTGAGTCTCTATCAATAGTAGCATTTTAATGCCCTCCCATGCGAGAGGTTCAGCACGAAGACTACGGTATTCCTAGCTCCGCGAACACGCAACGTGGAGGTCTATTCCAGCCTCATCGACCATCAACATTCCCCTCTTCATTGCGTTACGATTCAGGGCCTTCGCCGGCTGCGGGCTTACAGACCAAGACTTTTCCGACCTCAGCACTTGTTTCGACACTATTGGACGAAGCGGCATCACTAGCATGTACGTTTCCCTGTTTTTCGAAGACGGGCTCTAAAATTACGTCGTAATCATTGTGACTTGATGCTTTTGCGTCGAAGGCACCTCTAGCCAACACTGTTAGCTATGCGATGCCAGTAAGCCTGTCTATGTGTAACTGAAGATAGTGCTAAGAATTGGAGGCGGTGGGGTTTACGATAGGGGCCGATGATCATTTTCTGAAGATGCCCACCTTAAGACCTCCATACCGATCTGTCGAGGTCCATTTTGAAACCCAAACCAAACAGTGGGAAAAAATAGAAACTTGAACCCCAATCTATAATCCAAGCTGCAGGTCTTCGGCGAATGGAGACGTAAACCCTCTTGCAACATGCGGCTGAGGTTATTGTGCTTCAGTATTCAAAATGCGCGTTATCTGTCTCATGGCTGCTTCTCCGTTTGACGACCGTTGGTGTGGACCCAAGCGTGACTTGCCTGCATACTGTTGAGAGTGGTAATGAGACAGAGGTTTACCACGCCTTGCGTCTGTTCAATCTCCGCTGCCGTCGTGGGTACAGAGCATGGTCAACAGCAGCGCAGCAGGATGTCGACGCCTTGTGTTCGGAATAGCTACTTCTTTCAGCGCCCCAACAACAGTTTGGGTCTCAAGTCTGGGTGTGAGGCAATTTTAGCGTAGCTGCGAGATCTATTACTTATTCTCCATGTGAAGCATCGTTAACGTAAATGAAGCAGCGACAATAACGGTCCGTGGTGGCATTCGATATCGAATTAGGCATGCATTTTGACGCCCAAAAGCCTCCAGATTGTTCGCAACATAAATATCGTGTGATACATGTGCTGCCTGGAATCGCCCAAGGCAATCAGTGTCGCAAGTGTGTCCGTTATTGCAAATACCCCTCACCGTGCGCATTCAAAGACAACAACGTTGGCCAACGGCTTCTCGTGCTTACATGTCGCTGGCGATTCTGCTTCCCCCCCTCTGGCGCCACCCTTCGCACTACACCTCAAGTGATTAATGCCATTTTGCAGACAACTGAGTAGCAACGAGTTTACAACGATGCCTGCCGACATGTTCGGGTCTATGGGCGCCCTGACGATCTTGTGAGTCTCGCTTCTGGTCCCCCGCTTGTCTCCTCACTTGAAAGTCGTTGGTGAATCTCGGTTAGAAACCCATGCGGGACGAGACCGGTTCTCGGGCGAATGGTTGCACTGCCCCCAATATCTTGTTTGCATCATTGCAGTTTTACTTGTCGGGGAAATCTTGTTGCTGTTTTCGTTGTACCTGTTTCAATTGTTTTAATAGTCAACAACGTTTTGCCCCTAAGAAGGACTTCTGAAGTTGTACTTATTATAGAAAATGAAAATACACTCCAGCTGTGACATCGAAAATTTTGTCGAAACTCGTATCTGCAAGTTGTTTGTGATACTCCGGTTGCACGTATTTCGGGTTGTGCGTCCTCATTTGGGATATAGGTCGGCGACTCCCCTCGCCACTACAGTGTAGCTATCAGGGTCGACAGGATAGTGTTGGTGACTCTGTGCGCGGAAACCATAAAACCCGTTTTTGAGGGGGACAAAATCTGACAGCTGTGGAATGAAATGCATCCCTTTATCAAGTGAATCATATAAGTCGAATATCCGGTGAAGGGACAGCGGAGTTTTGAAGGACGTGGGGGCCTGGTTTTCATCAAAAGGGAGCGGGGTTGGAGGGGGGGGCGGCGGGGCGGGGCGGGGGGGGGGGGGGGGGGGGGGGGGCGGACGGGCGGGCAACTTGTGCGTGGAAGCTATAAATCCTTCAAGGGGATAAATCTGACGATTCTGGGACAAGAAAACAAAATAAAAAAACGCGCATAAGCAGATACAGCGGGGATTCCGTGGGCACACAGGTTTATATGGGGCGTTTCGCTGGACTAGATGCTGAGTCCACGACACCCAAAAGGCGGATTAACTTTCAACCGGTGTTTTGGCGGCTGGAAGACGCTCCGTGCGAGATACGGCTGCACGAAAGGTTTTCGGTGCTGTTAAAACACGCCCTAACACACGTTCTAAATCAAGACCTATGATACACGCGCACCCTCGCCAACTCAAAGGTTACATGTATAGCACTACCGCGGCTATGGCGGGGGCTGGTATACTCAGTTTGTGCATGGCCGTAGGCACATGACTAAAACTCCTCGCATCCCTACCGTGCCGGGAAAGAGTACGTCGGGTTTTCACCAACCAGGCAAACATTGCTCGCACCAAGCACAAGCTCCGTGAGATGTTCGTTGAGTCTCACATAGGGTGTACTGCATCCCTCCAATAACTGCTCGTAGGACGGACTTCGGGACCTTGTGCCTATATTCTTTGTCGTCGATGACAGCGCTTTTGAGTTTTTTTTTTTTCATGTTGTGGCCACACCAGAGACAGCAATGGGTACTACCAAAACATGTTGAAGATGGAAAATAAAAAAGCCTTGTGTGGTCAGCATCACTACCGCGACTACGAACGGACGGCATTGGAAGAGGTCGAGGACGGCAGCTAATAGTTCACCGCCAACGCTAAAACTGCCGAACATCCGCTTCCGATATCATTCTAAACCCCTGGACTTCCCCCCCAACTTTGAAATTCTCTCCGACAGGAAGCTGCTACACGAAGGGAATACCCCCCTACCCGCCTCCATGACAGATCCCAAATGCTAACCCGAATACGGAAGGTTCCGTGCCCAAGGGTGTTGCTCCCCAGCACCGATGTCAACTGGTATTCGGCTCAAACACGCGGCAGTCCGCACTGTATCAAACACAACGCACAAGGTTGGGTTGTGTGGATCGTGGGTATTGTACAAGCCCACTTGTGTTAGTCCATAAACCGTGTTACAGCGAAAACGCCCTGCAAAGTCAATTTCACCACTTGATGCTCGGTGGCCGATCTGTCATACGGTAGTTACCGCTCCTGCTTCAGTCCTATGTTTCATATCATAAGCATTCGATCATCACCTATACGAACGTGGAAACTACTGCTCGCACAACAAAAAACCACGGACCGTGGATGTTCGGCGTACCACTAACCCACGTCAAAAAACTGTCACCGACGACACCATAAAACGCCTGCTCACCATTGTTGATCCGGTTACATTTTTACCCTCCCGCTGCCACGGCTTCCGTCACGTATACTAGGTACCTTTATAAAAACAACCTGGAAACCCTTCCATCGAACGTCTTCGCCAATCTGGGAGCTCTGACCCATCTGTGAGTATAACGAGAAGCTACCCTCTAAATTTGGTACAAGCTCTCTTCCCTTCTGCTCTACCGTTTCCAAGGCACGAAATGACCATCACATTACACAAACAGACCGTGGTTGAACCACGCGTTGTTCTCTGGAGGACTTCGGGCTGAACGGTCGATGCTTCTAAAAGGATAGATAAGACGGAGAAACCCCGCGCTTTGTCGATTACCCCCAAGAGTTTAGAGCAGCGTTCACGAAATTCTGTACCAATTGTTGAGGTGGCACTTCAGTACTACGACGGGATCAACTTATAGTGCACCAAGGCTTAGACCGCCTGGCGTTTGCTTCCCGTACCATGGTGAACCCTATGACTCCCCCCCAAATTTGAAATTCTCTCTGACAGGAAGCTGCTACACGAACGGAACACCCCCCCACCCGCCTCGATGACAGATCCCAAATGCAAACCCGGATACGTGAGGTTCCGTGGCCATGGGCGTTGCTGTCCAACACAGTTGTCAACTGTCAGTCCGCTCAAACACGCGACAGTCCGCACCACATTAAACACAACGCGCAAGGTTTGGTTGTGTGGAGCAGGGGTTTCACTAGAATTCTACTTGTGTTGGTCCATCAACCGTGTGACAGCGAAAACGCCCTGCAAAGTCAATGTCACTACATAATGCTTGGTGGCCGACCAGTCATATGGAAATAACCGCTGATGCCTGAGCACTTTGTTTTATATGTTTGGTATTCGACCATATTCTACCCAAAAGTGGGAACTACTGCTCGCACAACAAACACGCGACATGGCTGTCCGGCGTACCACTACCCCACGTTAATGAACTGTCGCCGACGACACCATAATACCTGTTTACTATTGTTGACCCGTTTACATCTTTACTCTCTCGCCGCCACGGCTTCCGTCACGTATTCAAGGTACCTCGATGACAACAACCTGGAAACAATTCCATCGAACATCTTCGCCGGTCTGGGAGCCTTGGCCTTGACCATCTGTGAGTATAACAAGGAGCTACCCTTGAAAGTTGATACACGCTCTCTTCTCTTGTACTCTACCGTTTCCAAGGCACGAAATGACCATCATGTACACAAACAGACCGTGGTTGAACCACGCGTTGTTCTCTGGAGGAGTTGAGGCTGAACGGTCGATGCTTCTAACCGGATAGATGAGACGGAGAAACCCCGCGCCTTGTCGATTTCTGCCAAGAGGTTAGAGCAGGGTTCACGAAATTTTGTACCAACAGATTTTGAACGGTTGAGGTGGCACTTTCGTACTACGACGGCATCACCTTATAGTGCACCAAGGCTTAAACCGCCGGGCGTTTGCTTCCGGTACCAGTGTGAACCTCATGACTCCCCCTCCACTTAGAAAAACTCTCTGACAGGAAGCTACTACACGCAGGAAACCCCCTCCCACCCGCCTCGATGACAGATCCCAAATGCAAACCAGAATACGGAAGGTTCCGTGGCCATGGATGCTGCTGTTTAACACCGCTGTCAACATGCAGTCGATCTAACGCGCGACAGTCCGCACCAAATACGAAACAACGCACAAGGTTATGTTGTGTGGAGCACAGGTTGAATTATATGCCCACTTAGGTTAGTCCATAATAAACCGTGTGACAGCGATAACGCCCTGCAAAGTCAATGTCATTACATAATGCTCGGTAGCTTACCTGTCTTGTGGTAGTGACCGCTGATGCCTCATCCCTATGTTTTATATAGACCAAGGCTACGGTAGGGGGGGTACCCCCATTTTCACTGGTGTGTTTGAGCCACTCGCACGAGTAGCTCTGTACCGTACGGATGAAGATGTTTTAGGCACTTGGTTTGGCGCAGCTTAGATCACCTTTGCATTGCGGATTGATTTCGTCAATGTAAAACATAAAGAAAACGTATGATTGCATAGGAACAAAGGGGTTACTCGCGCGAGTGACCCCTAGCCACTGAAATAAAAGACACAAATGGGGACCCCCCTACCGTAGCCTGGGTCTATATTTACTATTCGAGCATCACCTACCCAAATGTGGAAACTCCTGCTTGCACAAACACGAGACATAGATGTTTAGCGTATTATTAACCCAGGTTAAAAAAAAGTTCACCGACGACACCAAAATTGTTTGCGATTGATGACCCGGTTACATTTTTACCCTCCCACCGCTACCGCTTGCGTCACGTACATAAGGTACCTTTTTGGAAACAACATGGCAACGCTTCCATCAAACGTCTTCGCCGATCTGGGAGCTCTGAACCGTCTGTGAGTACGACGAGAAGCTACCCTTGAAGGTTGGTACACGCTTTCTTCACTTCTCCTCTACCGTTTCCAAGACGCGAAATAACCATCACATTACACAAACAGACCGTGGTTGAACCACGCGTTGTTCTCTGGAGGAGTTCAGGTTGAACGGTCAATTATTCTCAACGACGACAAAAGACGGAGAAACCCCGCGCTTTGTCGATTACTCCCAAGTGGTTAGAGCAGGGTTCACGAAATTCTGTACCTATGGGCTTTGAAAGGTTGAGGTGGCACTTCAGTACTACGACGGCATCACCTTATAGTGCACCAAAGGCTAAAAGCGCCGGGCGTTTGCTTCCGATACCAGTTTGTACCCCACGACTCCCCCCCCAATTAGAAATTATTTCTGACGGGAAGCTACTACACGAAAAAATACCCCCTCCACCCGCCACGATGACAGATCCCAAATGCTAACCCGAATACGGAAGGTTTCGTGCCCATGGGCGTTGCTTTCCAACACAGCTGTCAAAGGCAGTACACTCAAACGCGCGACAGTTCGCACCGAATCAAGCACAACGCACAAGTGTGGAGAGTGGAATTTCATACAAGCCCACTTGGGTTAGCCCATCAACCGTGTAGCAGCGATAACGCCCTGCAAAGTCGGGGAGTATCTGTTTTATGGTACTGACCGCTCCTGCCTCAGCCCTTTCTTTTTTTTTCGTTTTTTCATCCTCCGGCGGATGGGGAAAAATAAAGCCTCAGCTCTTTCCGCTTTTTGTTCAGCTTTCGATCATCACCTACCGAAAAAAAAATATGCAAGCTACTGCTCGCACAACAAACACTCGACATGGATGTTCGGCGTACCACTGACCCACGTTAATGAACTGTAACCGTCGACACCATAATACTTGTTGACGATTGTTGACACGGTTACGTTTTTTTCCCTCACGCCGCCACCGCTTTCGTCACCTACCCAAGGTCCCTTAGCAGAAACAACCTGGCAACGCTTCCGTCGAATATCTTCGCCGATCTGGGAGCTCTCGACCGTCTGTGAGTATAACAAGAAGCTACTTTTGAAAATTGGTGCACGCCCTCTTCACTTCTACTCTACCGTTTCCAATGCGCGAAATGACCGGCACATTACGCAGACAGACCGTGGTTGAACCACACATTGGCCTCTGGAACAGTTCAGGCTGAACGATCGATGATTTCAGCCGGAGAGAAAAGACGGAGAAACCCGGCGCCCTGCCGATTACTCCAAGGGGTTAGAGCATCGTTCACGAAACAATATACCAGTAGGTTTTGAAATGTTGAGGTGGCACTGCAGTACTACGACATCGGCAGCTTAAAGTGCACCGCAAACGCTATAGCCGGTTTGCTTTCGCTTCGTATACCAGTGTGAACCCCATGCCTTCCCCCCAATTTAAAAATTGTCTCCGACAGGTAGCTGTTACGCGAACGAAATATCCCCCCACCCGCCTGGATGACAGACACCTACTGCTAACCCGAATACAGAAAGTTGCGTGCTCATGGGCGTTTCTGTCCAACACAGCTGTCACCAGGCAGTCCACTCAAACACGCGACAGTCCGCACCAAATTAAAAACAACGCACAAGTGTGGAGCATGGACTTTATTATAAGCCCACTTGTGTTGACCCATCAAGCGTGTAACAGCGAAAACGCCCTGCAAAGTCAGTGTCACTATACACTGCTCGGTGGCCGATCTGTCATATGGCACTGACCGCTGCTGTCTCAGCCCTCTGTTGTGTATGTTTAGTTTTTGATCATCTTCTACCCGAATGTGGAAACTACTGCTCGCACGACAAACCTGGGACATGGATGTTCGGCGTACCACTAACCTACGTTAATGAACTGTCACCGACGACACCAAAATCCTTGTTTACGATTGTTGACCCGGTTACATTAATACCCTCCCGCCGTCACGTCTTGCGTCACGTACATAAGGTACCTTTATGAAAACAACCTGGCAACGCTTCCATCGAACATCGATCTGGGAGCTCTGACCCGTCTGTGAGTATAACGAAAAGCTGCCCATGAAAGTTGGTACACGCCTTCTTCCCTGCTACTCTACCATTTCTAATGCGCGACATGACCGGCACAGTATGCAGACAGACTGTGGTTGGACCACACGTTGGTTTCTGGAGTAGTTCAGGCTAAACGGTAGATGCTTCTAATCGGAGAGAAATGACGGAGAAACCCCAACCCCGCGCCTTGTCGATTACTCCAGGAGGTTAAAACAGGGTTCACGAAACTATATACCAGCAGGGTTTGAAAGGTTGAGGTGGCACTGCTGTACCAACTAACACTTGCTGACATAGAGGAGGTAACAAAATCTACCATACAAATATATCCATGCGTGGGAGGTGCGCAATATGATGGAAGGTGACCGCGTCATGTCACCCAAAATACTTTGCATTGGTTTCTGCGATGCCCACCGTTGGCCAGTGCTTGTCTGTATACAGTCGCGGGGTATCATCCTTGCTGCTGCCACGCTGTCGAACGCCCCCAACAGTTTTGGCCGAGGGTACCAGGTGTTAGCAATGACGAGACGGCTAATTGGAGGTAACGTCGTGTCCGGTTTGGCTGAGTGGTACGACTGCACTCCGTCGTGTGGCAGGGTATACTATCTTCTTGTTCATTGTGCTAGAGAATGGGTATCCGTGGAAGGCACCCCTTGAAGACCAAGCATGAAACGCTCGTCAAACACGCATGCAACATTTTGCATTGCCATCTCAGTACCCAGAGAATACCGCTCAAATATATGTACTCCTGATGTATGAAATCTACTGTTTTCCGATGCCGCCGTGAAACCATATCAGGTTGTTGGACGATAACGTAATTTCCAGCCTGCCCGCGGACGTCTTCACTGGCTTATCGTCTGTGGAAAAATTGTGAGTGCCGCAGATACCACCGCGACCCTGTTAACTATACCGGTCAAAACCAAAATGATGTTGATCTCCAATTTTTTTATGCAACATTTGTTGGATGCTTTGCCGTTCGAGAGCAAACAGCCCTCACGTTGGGATTTGGTACATATACGGATTTGACGCGTGCTACGACAGTGGTAGCACTTTCCGTTTAAAATGGTTCCTGAATGGTTGTGCTTCTAATCGCAAAATAGTCGGAAACAGGTCGCGTTTTTGCCTGATGGCCGTGATGTACCTATTAATAGTTTATGGGATTGTTTATACTGTAGAAGTTGAAGGTTTCTCAATTTTTTTTAGGAAAAGTCATATGTGCCCAATTTTATTGGACCTCGGAAAGAAAGCAGTGGTCCTCTATCGTAGCACGCGTCGTTTGCACTACAACTAGTCACAAGGGACTGTTCGATGTATGCATAGCCCATGGGCCCATATACCCTGGGGTGCATGGCCGGTTGCGTCGTGCCTGTAAGGGGCACCGGGAGTACATTATGTTCATCGATTGCAAGCACACGATGCAGGTGTAGATGATGCAAAACGATTGGGGTTGGACAAACCACACCCCTTCACCCTTGTATTATGCAGTACATAAAAAACTCCCTTTAAAACACCAACGATGAAATAAACCCTTACACTACGATGAACTATTTGGATTGGCGACCGCCCGCGAAAGTAGGCCAACATAACGCGGTGGCCACTTGCAGAGTTAGATACAAATATTTTTTGGTATAGTAACGGGCTAGATATGGCACTACGTGCCGAATACGCCGTCGATGGCTCCCCCTATGGCACATATCGGCGTCATTTGACGTCACGTTGTGGGTAAAAGTGTACGGTAGGAGGGGCGTAGGAAAACGACTGCTCGCACAACAAACACGGGACATGGTTCCACAAACCCACGTTAGTGAACTGTCAGCAAGCACGAATTGTCAGCAAACACACCATATTACTTGTTTACGATTGTTGACCCGGTTACATTTTACCCTCCCGCCGCCACGGCTTCCGTCACGTACATAAGGTACCTCTATGGAAACAACCTGGCAACCCTTCCATCGAACATCTTCGCCGATCTAGGAGCTCTGACCCATCTGTGAGTATACCCTTGAAAGTTGGTACACGCTCTCTTCACTTGTACTCTAGCGTAGCCAAGGTGCGAAATTACCGGCACATTACACAGACAGACCCTGGTTGAACCACGCTTTGTTCCCTGGAGTAGTTCAGGCTGAACGGTCGATGCTTGCTAAGCGGATAGATGAGACGGAGAAACCCGGCGCCTTGTCGATTACTCCAAGAGGTTAGAGCAGGGTTCACCAAAATTTTAAACCAGTAGGATTTGAAAGGTTGAGGTGGAACTGCAGTACCAACTAACACTAAGCCTTGTTGAAATAGGCGAGATAACAAGTTCTACCATACATATATATCCATACGTGGGAGGCGCGCAATATGACGACGGGTGACCGCGTCATGTCACCGAAAATGCTTTGCATTGGTTTCTGCGATGCCCACCGTTGGCCGGTTTTTGTCTGTATACAGTCGTGGGGTTGCATCCTTGCTGCTGCCACGCGTTCGAACGCCCCAAACAGTTTCGGCCGAGGGTGATAGTTGCTAGAATCAACATGACGGCTAATTGGAGGCAACATCGTGTCCGGTTTGGCCGAGTGGTACAACTGCACTCCGTGTTGCGGCAGGGTATACTATCTTCTTGTTCATTGCGCTAGAGAATAGGTATCCGTGCAAGGTACCCGTTAAAGACCAAGCACGAAACACATACCGAACACGCATGCAACATTTTGAATTGCCATCTTGGTACCTACAGAATCCCGCTCAGATATCTGTACCCCTGCTGTATGAAATCTACTGTTTTCCATTGCCGCCGTGCAACCATGTCAGGTACTTGGAAAAAAACGAAATTTCCAGCCTGCCCGTGGACGTCTTCACTGGCTTATCGTCTGTGCAAGAAGTGTGAGTGCCGCAGATACCGCCCAGACTCTTTATACCGGTCTGAACCAAACGAATGATCACCTCCAAATTTTTTATGCAAAGGTTGTGAGATGCTTTGCCGTTTGAGAGCAAACGGCCCTCACGTTGGGATTTGGTACATAATACGCGCGATCGGAGTGTCACACACAGCTTGCAAAGATGAGTTTTGACAAAATATTCGATCTCACAGCTGGAGTGTTTTTGAAATTATATAATATACGGATTTGACGCGTGCTACGACAGAGGTAGCGCTTTCCGTTTAAAATAGTTCATGAATGGTTGTGCTCCTAATCGCAAAAATTGTCGGAAACAGGGCGCGTTTTGCCTGATGGTCGTGGTGTACCTAGCTTATGAGATTGTTTATCCTGTAGAATTTAAAGTTTCTCCGAATATGTTTTAGGAGAGGTCATATGTGCCCAATCTTGTTGGACCTCGGAAAAGAAGCGGTGACCCTCTGTCGTAGCACGCATCGTTTGCACTAAAACTAGTCACAGGGGACTGTTCGATGTATGTACAGTCCATGGGCCCATATACCATGGGGTACATGGCCGGCTGCGTCGTGCCCCTAAGGGGTACCGGGAGTACATAATGTTCATCGATTGCAAGCACACGATGCAGGTGTAGGCAGTGCAAAACGATTGGGGTTCGACAAACCACACCCCTTCACCCTTGCAGGCAGTAGGAAAGTACTCCCTTTGAAACACCAAGGATGAAATGAACGCTTACACTACGCACGATGAACCATTTGGATTGGCGACCGCCCGCCAAAGTAGGCCACGCGTAGGCGGCAAGTTTCTGCGATGCCAATTTAACTTGTGTTCCCTTTCTTGAAATCCGAGTGTACAGGGATCTGTTTAACAACGCTCTGACGACGCTTCCCGAAGGTGTATTCGAAGCCTTGGGGTCCGACGGAAGCTTGGAGACGCTGTGAGTGCCTCTTTGTCGTGTCACAGACCGACCTGGCTGACTTCAGTGCACGCAAGCGAAACCACGCAGAACGTGGCTACGTATCATTACGCCCTTTCACGTGGTCGCTGTTCACCTTTCATTTTACGGACGATCCAGACACCAAATGTTTGACAACACGACGTAGTCCAACAGCTGCACATGGCTTGCCGATCACGAACACAGCCACTGTTGCTGCATCCTGCGAGCACGGTCGGGCCTATCGTTTGTCTTTGCTGATCAATCACAGCACGTTAGCGTGTTTACATCCACCCATTTCGTCACCCTATGTCTACTTTTGCTGTTGCGCAAACTTCTCTTCGTTCAGGTATCTAGGTGAAAACGCGGCCCTGCAGTGCATCCCCTCCGTGTAAGTGATGTGGGTGGGCGATGGATGATCATTGTTTGGTGTTCATATGCCTGTGCGGGTGATATTCGCCTGCGGCCTCTGGCTTGGCCCGGTTGGCAAGCAATTGTACGGTGCTGAATATAGGTGTGAGAGATGGGTGCATGACGGAGTTGTTCATCACCCGCTTTGTTCATTCGCTATACATGGTACTATTGTTTTCGTGTACAATGTGGAGTCAACTCATATTGAGATTGAAATGGTTAATCGTGCATGCACAGCGCTGGCTCGTATGAAGACTAGTTTTCCCTTCTGATGATCTGCCCTGAACCCAAACCTGTACCCACATCGTCGACCCTTTCCTTGATCCGGTTTGGCAAATGCAGAACCTTTTCCGACGCCATGACCTCAGCTGATGCTCCACAGGTCGACCCCTCTGGCGTGTGCGGTAAGAATCGGCGGAGTTCAAGTTAAAAGTGTCGACCTCTTTCCTCAAAACGTCGGCGGCGAAGAATCTTTCCACTGTTATCGACGGCATGTCGTTATCAATGGAAACTGATGAGGCCGTTGGGCTCGAATGATCAAGGGGCGCAGTGGTTCCTTCTTTCGAACCTATACGTACCTCATATTGTACTCAGATAATCCATCATTAGGGTATTTTCGCGACTTGGACTGATGTCCTTAGTTTTTCACACGGTTTGATCTATGCCGCCGACGTACCCGATAATTGCGCCTAATCTTGCTCAAAAAATGTCTGCCCTGTCGTTACCTCTGTTCTCTGCCGCACACGCGAACCGCCGAGCAGCATGTACCCCACTCACCGCGGTTACGTGTCCAGATGGCCAAACGTGTGTGCCTGGAGCCGACGGTTACACTTGCAATGGTAAGTCTCTAATTGAACTATATAATATATTTTACACTTCGCTAATGACGTGAGCGTGTAGCAACAGGTGTTCTCGTCTCTACGGTACTCCAGTAGACGAAACCATGAACAATACGTCCACCGAATAGGACGAAGGGTAGGGAAGGCAGGAAGGAAGGGAGGTCAAAAGAAAGAAAAGTGCACCTCCACTGAACGTCCAACCGTGTGATGATCGGCGTCAATCTAAATACAACGTGCCATGCGCCTGCTGTGATTCTTCAAATCTCACGACCGATATTCTCGTGTATGAGACAATTTGGGAATGTTGCAACTACAAGCACCGGGGCATTTGAGTAGTCTTACGTTGTCCTAAAATATTTCGATATTTTCACGTATGAGCCTGGAGTATGGCGTCCGGGCATCGTTCGAGGCAGAAGCCGCTTGCGGAATGCCCCCAGAAAAAGCCAGTCGCCACGTCCTCGGTTTTCGTCAACAAGATATATGCTACAAAATTTTGAAACGCGTCCTCATGTAGCCCATAAAAGTATCCACGATCGTGGCGATCGACTCTTCCCTTGTTTCCTGAGTGGACAGAGATGTGGCTCCACGCCTACAATAGCGAAAACGGAATCGTGGCCATTGGCGACACCAAGTTGGTTCCACGGGACGTTCGGCAAGAATCAAATATTTTTTAGGACCTATGTTACAAGGAAGGTAGCGGCCGCATTTTATGAGGGCCCTAACTATGGGACCTCTATTCCCCACCCTAAGGAAGATTCAGAAAACATAATTAAATGAAGCGGACGAAAATGCTCAAGGCTGGAAAAAGAAACTTCGAAACGCAAATTGTGTTGAAACGGTAGTATGCACTTTCCCACTGTCAAGTAGCTCGGAAATCATGAACATCTTGGCTCAAACAATGATAGTTCGATCGTACCGCATGCTATGCTGTGTCCCTACGACCACGCAACTGTGTCCGCAAAGAGTGCCAGTGAAAGTTTGTCTGCACCTCAACCCTTCGTAGATGCGTCAAGCCATGGTTTTACGTACATGACCAGCATCATCCGCCATGATATCTTGCCGCTTATTTAAACTATGCAGTGTGCGACCCAGGGACAAGCATGTGTGGTGACCCACACATGCAAGGCTTCCGCGGCCAGCAGATTGATTGGTCCGGTGTCGACAACAGCTGGTACTGCATCGTCTCCGATGACACCGACAGCATCAGCGTCAACGTCCGGCTCAACGCTCCTCTACCCGCGGAGTTTCCAGACCGCCAGCTCATTACCGGCCTTAGCGTCATGTCACAGGGTCATTCGCTCGTTATCGAGGTGATTAACCCTTACGATGTTAACACCGCCGGCTGCCCCCCCAGCATGCCCACCTGCCTTTCCAACGGCGGACTCCGCGCTGTTGTCGACGGCAAGGAGGTATACAGCCTTCTCCGCCCCTCGAAAGACGAGTACGTGACGGACGGCATTGCTATGTCGGCGTCCAACCTACCTGTGGAGTGTCGGCAGTTCGGAGGGGACAAGATATGGGCTCGCATGTACGACGAGATGCTGCACGGCAAGCGCGAATTGGCCGTGGAGGAAACGTTCGAGGACTGGATTCTGCGTTTCGACCACATGGCCGCTCCCGACTGGTGCACGCAATACATCGCACAGAAAGACCTCTCAGATGTGCAGTCCATCTACTCGGTCTTGAAGATAATGACTTCTTCTGTCACGGTGCGCCTCAATGTCGGCACAAACTTCCAAGGCAACGGGGACGTTGACTGGGATGGTCGTGTCCTCCCCGACTTGGAGTTCTGGCAGATGGACGTAGGTTTGGACGGTCTGTCTCTGGACAACGAGTCGCTTAGTGGCATTCTGGGTGAGACGGCCCGTCCGGTTTTGGACGAGGATGGACATAAAATAATGCAGGGTTATGGGGCGATCCGTGGAACTGTCGAAGACTACCGCGTGTCAAGCCCCCTCGGCACCGATTTTGCGCTCTTAACCAAGAAAATGGACAACTCCACCTGATGCAATTATCCACGTGCATCTGTATCCGCGCATCTGCCCAGTGCGGCTATGAATGAATCGTGCAACGCTCCACTGTCCGCTGTTGGCAGCATTTTAGGTGCAACCGATTCGCCATTAGACGTCGGGGGTTGTAGCGGTGATGGTACATATAAGGGAAGGTCGTGTGGCGGGGCATTCTGGAGGGCGGAGGGGCAAGAAGTAGAGCTTGCTTTGGCACATGACGTCCGATGGCTGGTCACCCCCCCCCCCCCCCCCCCCCCTCCCCACCTCATGCAGTATCACGCGGTGGGGTTCCTGGCGGCACGCTGTGGGATAACTGGCGCCGAGCGTTTGAACACCTGTGTTGATGCCCGCGTCACCGATGATGTATTTAGTAACACCATGAACTGAGTAGGGTTAACATAGCCGAGAGTTAAAGTTCGAGGTCTGGGATTGATTGACAGCCCAAGTTACAATGCGTAGCAGGCACACATGAAGTGGCGCCACCGTTACGTCGTCTATCTGGCAGAACAGGATCTTACGGGTTGCGCGCGATGCTCTCCAAGCTCAGGGGGACAGGGTGAATACTGACGTTATAGGGAATGCCTGCGGGGCCTATATATATATTTGGTTAATATTACGCAATGAAGTACCTAACGAATCCATAATGGTTGGTGAGGTTAATAAGGACTGCACGGTGCAGGCATATCAACATGGTATTCCGCACTTTAAAATCCCGATGTTGTTGTGCTTGTGGTTAGGTTGACCTTGTGCCTGCGCGTGAATGGCTCACCCTATGGTCCGCATAGGTCTGTCTGTGTGCTATTACCGGTATCCACGTCCATACCGTATCCTCGAGTATACGATGGCTTTTGCATATAGGTGGGGAGGTAGTTTACCCAATGTTCGAACGTTCGCAAGCGACACGAGCTTTGCGCATTTTATATCGTACGTCGAGTTGTGACGAGAAGAACACGCCACTCTACGATTGGTGATCAATTACCGACGTTAGCTCATAAACCTCCCTCTAACGCCTCAGGCAGTTCGGAGGCTTGCTCGACAGCCCCAACAAACACGATCATGAGGCATGGACGTACGACTGCCGTCTTGATGACATGTCGTACGCCATAACGTCAAAGAGCCCACGGTGGAGTAATGCTGGGTACTTGTGGGCCTTGGTTGTGTGCTACTCTTTTGTTTACGTCCATGATTCAATATCGTTGAAGGGGGTTTGAACGCCGGGGCTCCGCACTAAAATCGTCGAAACCTTATCGCTTTTTCATGCGATAAAAACGGTTTGTATACCTAAGGCACGGGTTAGTCCATCGAGTATCTCTTTCTGTATATAGTTCATCAGACAGTTAAGGGCTCTCAGGAAATGAAAACGGCGCGCCTTTGTCGTGGTATGAGTTGTTCTAAACGAACAAGATGTAGAACTAGACCTTGAGCGATTTCTCGATATGTAGCCGGAAGTTCATAAAGTTATATTTTGCGTTTGTGTCTGCGGTGAATATCGACTCAGTCCCGGCAAGGCTTAAACGTGCGTTATCATAGCTTCCCGGTGGCCTCATATGCTCAACGTGTCGCTGATATCCGCAATGGCTGTCGTTTTGTACCCTTGTGACATATGCATTGGGATTGATTTGGTCAAAGGAGAACCACCGGGTGTGACAATAGGCGTTCCTGAGCGGCGAAGAGGAAGGGGGCCCTGGTAGACTCGGAGTTTGTTGTGTATGCCGAAATACATCCCCTGTCCCGCGTTTTGAAGTATTTTGGTGATGGTGTACAATTAGGCCACATTTCAGTGAAACATGCGAATGTTTCCAGAAAAACGAAGAACAATGTACATGGCACATCTGTTATGTCTACACCAGCAACCGTTGAGGGCCCAATCATTTTGATTAATATATTTTAGTGATCACGCGTGCATGTTGGCTTGTTCAAAAAATGGATTAGTACACAATTGCTACTAAATGATATTCGCGCTAGTGTCATCATCCACGATTCATGTTGAGACTAACACGAAAATGTCTGATCAGAGATTGACCATACGAATTCACCGTGTGTAGCCGCTATATTCCACACCATCAGCAACTAGTATTTCTGCACATTATTTTCGGGCAGATAGGAGCTCTCCTATTAGGCAAAGTCAAACGATGAGCGTAAGACATTTTCTCGAAAGCGCCACGAACCCATGGACCGCATTAAACGTTCATCTCGTACCGTTATTCACTGAACACAAGGCCGGCGCGTGATGGAAATGATCAGCCAGCGAATCCACCTCAATTTTGATGAAATACGAGCCGAACTGGCGGGTCGACGAAGATGGAACGTGAGGAAGCCAACCATAAACCCCGCGCATACCGACCTAGTCACATATTATAAATAGACAACGGTGTGTCATTGGGAGGAAGCCACTACAACACCACTCCGCCCCGCATTCTAGATGTGGTGGGAACTGGGCACGAGCTACTGCCGCTAGAAGACATTGAGCTTCACTCTCAACTCGTTTTGTGCTCCTACCAAAGAATACCCTCTCTCTTCCGTCTTTTCCTCGGTCGTGATGCACGCACGCAACTTGATGCTACGCACCCCGGAATGGATGGTGGTTATCTCAGAGGCGGGATGCACAGTTACGTGGCCGACAAACGTCAAGCTCACAAAGAGGCACGGGATGTACGGGCGGCTCTATTGATAATACATGAAAACAGACAGAAACGTCGTTAGAGTCGGAAGGCTGAAATCGGTCAGACCTCGGTGGGAACACGTGTTGTTGTGAGAGACAAGGTGCTGATGAAGGAGGCGGAGTCTGTTATGGCATGGGAGGGGACACATCATAAAATAGCCCACGAGCACTCGACCGGACCTTGGGAGGTGACTGAAGTTGTCTTACCAGGACTCAGCTACATCGTCACGATAAATGGGCGAGGGATTCGCCGACGACGGGCGTCAGCAGTGAATACCAAGTTGTTTCACCTTCGTCCGGGCGATCTCCGTCACGACTTTGAAAACGAATTTGCTTACCTGGAATGGGGAGTTGACTTCGGACTTGCGGAGACATCGACCGTGGCGTCGCCTATGTAAACCCTATTGGACAGAAAGGCTCGAGATGGGTCAGGACAATGCTTGGAAGTGTCGATACAAGGGTCGATTCGTGGATGGCACAGAGTCGTAGTGGCTGTCCGAAGAGTAGGCACGGGAAAAATTCACCCCTGTACAGCTGGACGTTTTCCATGAGATGTGGAAAACGTATCACGGAGCGGAGTGCCATGCATGGCCAACTTCGACGCGAACGTAGAAGGAAAGAGATCAGATTGACCGCGAACATGCGTTAAAACAACACCCCGTGGGGACCGTGATCTGCAGGAAATTCGCGGACGCTGAAGGAACCAAGAAGCGTCACCTTTAAAATATCTTTGACTACGAGTCACCGTACTGGCGGGTGCGGTACGCAGACGTAAATTGAGAGGACCTCAACGAACGTGAGATCCTGAAAGCTAGGAGGACCGAAAATCCTCAATTCGGTTCCCCGTAAACACGAGGATGATGAAGTGGACTTCGATCGAGTATGGGAGAAGACGTTAGCCGAATATCGACTAGCGAGCAAGATCAAGGCCTCAACCTACACATGGTAAAGACAAAAGCCGGGAAGTGGTGGACGAGAGGCTTTCAGCTGGAGCCCTTGATGCGAAATCCAAGCATCCAGCAGTACCAATCTGGGAGCTAATGCGGAAAAGCGCGAGGCTCAGGATCCCTACCCCCGGAGAGACGCCTATCCACAAAAATGGTAGACGCCACTCAGTCGACCCTCGAAACACGACTAGTCGTGGGAAAAGGCCCTCACTCTACTCCAGTGTATCCACAGCCCGGTTAACACGGTATTCTTCGGAAGCCGGGCTGGGGGGGTGTTGCGCCGGATTGACGTGGTGTCACGAAAAATGAGTAGCGGAATCTGCCTAGGTCTGTACAACTTCAGTCAGTCTAAAAAGCATATTGCTCACGGCCCCAGTCTAAATACGCACAAAAATAAACGACGGAAATAGGAACCTGAACTTGATCTGACACAAGCGTGAGTCAGTGCGAACCGAGCCTGAGTACAGCGAGCGTTACCGTAAGGTATTGTTGGAGGTTTCAGTCGGAGATCTGTTATATAGCACTAGCGCTTAGAAGAGGACTGCGTGGGACAAGACTGGTGTATGCAGGCAGCTGTTGTAACAAGAAGACGCGAGAAATTATCCTGAAGGCATACACGGAGAAAACGAACAAGAAGCGGTGAGAGACTAGAGACAAAGGATTGGAGACCTGGGCGCGTGTGTAAAAGAATGCTGTTATCCTCCTTTACAAATTTTCAAGGGGTTGTTCGTTCGGTACAACAAAAGAGGGGGGTGTTTGCTTCGCAATAGGGCGGCAGACACATAGTTGCTCACTTCGTACAAGACGGGTCGAGGCCATAACGAGATGGCATGTTGCTGGTAGCGAGGCGGCGGATGCATGGTGCATGCTATCGGGACGAAAAGTCTTTAGGCTTCAATGTTAAACATATGTCGATCGATAGGCGATGTATTCATGCACGCACGGCAAGCAGCATTCCCTGGTGGTCCAACTGTTAGGATATACGACTTTCAAAAATATTAGGGCCCGGGTTCAATTCCGGCTAGGAAGCCTTATTACGGGGAGGAACCCTGCGCCCTCCACGACTTTTATACATTTCCTGCGCTAAAAGCGAGACTCATATTCAAGCATATTGTGGCTGACCTGGTTGCTTCTTGATTCAAGCGAGCGGGAGGATTTGCCGCGCGGGACGGATTACGAGCGCGCAGATAGCGCTCCAGGTTGAGCAGGTGCTAGCATTTCGTGACAGTTATTCACTGTAAACACTCAGTTCACAGGTCCACAGTGCTCAAGTACACCTAGTGTTCACAGTTTTAATGTTATCGTGCGTTCGAAGTGATCGACCTACCCCAGCTCTCCATCTAAGCCTATGCACGTTGATCGATCCCCTCCTATGCTATCCATCCGAGGTCCTGCAACTCCGGTTCGTTTACATGCTGCAACTCCGGTTCGTTTACATAGAATATGGGATAATGTCTCTCGCTCGTCGTGACAGTAGTGTCCTTCATGAAGCTGTCCATACACGTAGCCTACTAGCCTGGACAATAGGGAAGATCTCGAAATGAAGTTGTTATGGCGTGGTTTTGACTTTTGGTTTGCGGCAGGAGGTCGTGCGCTTTGATAGTGGTGTTTCGGTGATACGGGGTATAAGGCATATATAGGTAGAGAAACAGATCGTACATTCTACAATTTCAATGCCATGCTCATGGCCAGTCACAAATACGCACGTGAGTACGTGGGTTTATGCATGAGTCTTTGCACTTACCGCTGATCCATAAACTGTATGAGTTGGTTAGGGAGGTTCTGGCTCGCTTTCTCTTCACAGCGTTTGTGGGCATGAACAAAAGTGACATTTAATTCTTTGCATTTCTCGGGGGTGAACACTGGTTTTACTAGCCGCCCATTTGATCGGGCTTGTGCTGTCCTGCGGTGTTCACATGGGGTACGCGTGGCGAAAGGGTTCATGATAATTTCGATTGGAGAGTACGTGTGACTTGTTTTGATAATGTATCGTCTAGCGTACAATGCTCAATGCATACCATGTACACGGAGTGTAGAAAACGTTGAATGCTAGGTACGGTCTCCGACATCGAATCGCCGTTCTCGACGCCTACTCTCTACTGTCGACGTTGGTAATGGTTGCATATACCGCGAATGATTCAGGAGGACATTGGCTACTTTTGAAATACACTCGTAGAGGAATTTGGGACAGTTGTCATGTGTCTTTTGGGTTGGAGGGTTGGTGCATTGATTGGGAGCCGGTGTCGAATCGCACTACAGACGCTTGTGTTGCATGTGCATAATATCGTCAAGCGTGTGAAAGCACGGATTTACTTGAATTTGACAGCGTGCAGTATTCAACTGCATGTACACGTGTAATCATAGCGTTCGAACACCACGTTGATGACGCAGCATCGTATACGCAGCAAGTATATAGTGACACGTCATGTGGAAATCGTCCGAGTACGCGTTTTTGTGTTGTTTCCGCGTGTGTGTGCAACTCTGTTTGTGGCCGGTTATTGTTGAAGCATTGTCTTGATCGAAAATGTGCAACCTTCGTTTGGTGCATTTTTGCGTTGTGTTGCCTTTCCTGCGAACATGAGTTGTTTAGCAACTTAGCGAAAGCGGCTGCAATCCCATGGTCTTACCTAATTTCGCATAAGGTTTGACCAATCAGTATTTTTTTTGCTTTTTCTCGGCCAATCATTTACACCTCTATAACGTACCTCCAATAAGGGTCCCGATATAGGTTGGCCAATCAGAAGCCTATATGTGCATTTCCGACTAATCAATAGAGTGGGGCGTGGGACAGGCGCGGCGCGATAAGCTGTGAGCTTTCTGCCTGTGTTTCGTTGCCGGTTGCTGAGTCTATGCGACAGTTTACGACAGACTAACGCTGCTATGCCGGCAGGCCGGTGGCTGTCGCCGAGCTGCTACTCGTCTCGCGTGGCGCCCAACTCGCCGCTGTTGCCATATGCCTAGTGGAAGGCCGAAGGGATCGAAATACAGATCTAAGTCGCAGCGATCTGGCCCCGAAAGTCGTCTGGAGAAGAGACGCAAGGTGGTTGACGCAAGCAGCAGCCGAACTCGTTGAGAAAGGGTGGGGATTCCGGTGGATCTGCACCGGGAAGCTCTTCAGCAGCGAGGGGGGGGTCATCATGTGGTGGAACTACTGCAGAAGGAGAAGATCATGATAGCGCTGGTGGTACATCCGGCGACGGGGGAGGGCATGGTGCAGGTGGATCCACCGGTGCTGCTGTTGTTGTCGAAGTTGATGCGGTGAGACTATTATTTGGCTCTGCAGTTGGATCCTACCGCCGTCTGCTGGTGGGTGACTGCCTGTAGCCGCAGCCTCCCAAAAACAAGTATCTAGATCGTACCTACCAGAACAGCAGTACCACAATCAGGTCTAAATCTTCATGGTACCTGTTTGTTGATCCCTACGAAGCGTAGAGGGCTTACCCATTGACCTGACAATAGTGGGGTAGTGGAGTCACCGGTATGAAGACAAGTATCAAACGTACAGATAAATTTCGTTGCTCCTAGCCAATGCACATCGTGGAGAGGAGAAGACCCACTCGGTAGAAGAAGCCCAACGAGGAGCACAACGAGGAGCACAACGAGGAGTGACGGCGAAATACCCAAAATTATTCCACCATCCCGATATATATCTCCGCCTCAGTATGCCATTCGCCGAAATGGAATTCTCGGTCAAATCCCTTCGTTCGAGCGCCGTCTTCGGGGGCCGGCTCAAACGGCCCTCGTTCTGCCGTATCCGTTCCGCACCTCTACGTTAACGCGGACGGGTGCCGAGCGAAGCAAGCGGAAAGTTGCAAAAAATCGCATGTGGAGGAGGAATTCTTGATGTTTTGGTTGTATCTTGATGCCTGCAGCCCCTGGATGATTGAGTACTTTCGCATCATTTCCAAACGGTAGTTGCTAATGTTTTGAATGTTGCGGCGGCATACCCTAAAGCTTTTTTTTGCTTGATGTCTGCAAGACCTGAACGAATGAAACACGTAAAAGTCTTCGGAGGGCAGCTCCAACGCCCCTCGCCCTTCCTCATCGGTTGGGCACCTCAATGTGAACGCGGACGGATGCTGAGCGAAGCCAAAAAGAAGTAGCAAAAATGTTGTATATTTATGAGGTAATCTTGCGACGTCGGTTGTGTCTTAACGTCTCCAGCGTTCGGATAATGCCCAATATTGGCATCAATTCCAAACGGTATCTAGTTGCTAAAGTTTTGAACTTTGCAGTGGTATACACTCGAGAGTTTGTTTTGCTCGACGTCTGCAGGGCTTGAGCGCGTGTTATAATACCACTAGAATATCGCTCTAATTCGTGTTTATATTATTGCTTTAGGTGCTGTTGAGGTGTTTCTCGTCTCGAGCGTGCTTGGTCTGCACGTCAACCTGATATGGGCTCTAAATCGTTTTTTTGCCACACCTAATTACCCAAACAACGTTTGCAGGAATAGGTGTGAAGAATGTGTGTAACTCCGGGTGAACACGCACATGAAAAAAAATATTTGATAAAATACTAATTGGATACGCACCAACAACAACGTACAACAACAATGGACAACCTACAAAAATAGGTATACAAATAACGCGTGAGCGATGACGTGCTCTTCGTGCACGCATATACTACAACACCTGGAAAAGGATCCCTGCGGCCGAGAACAAAGGCAGGGAAACAACTTTGTTTAGGAAGTCAAATTCTAGACCGACACCTTTCGCAAACGATAAAAAAAAACTAGGAAAAGTACATGATGCAAATGACCAACCGAGTTGCGACCGCGTATTTAATTGCGAGCTTAGTTAGTAGGCGTTGACCCAATAGGCCACGGTTTTGCCACGACCTATTTTGCAATGAACCGGCCGAAATACCGTAGTTTTGCTTGATGTCTGCAGAACTTGAACGAATTAAACACGGGCAAATTGCGAATAGTTGTGAAGGATGGTATGCAAGATAATTGACAAGGCTGCAAGGCGAACATGATACGTCCAAAAGAACCCGTGTCATGCCATTAGTAGAAAATTGCGAATAGTTGTGAAGGATGCCATGAAAGAAAATTATCAAGGCTGCAAGACGAACATGATACGTCCAGAAGAACGCGTGTTATACCATTAGTAGATCGCTCTACTTTCTCTTACAAATTTTTGCGTTTGGTGCTGTTGAAATGTTCTACTTTTCGAGCGTGCTTGGTCTGCACGTCAATCTGATATAGATAGGCTCAAAAGCGTCTTTTTGCGCGTCTTCATTACGCAAATTATAACGTCTGCAGGAGGAGTATGCGATTCTCGGATCTGGAATTGTCGGTCAAATAGCTTCGTTCGAGCGCCGTCTGGGCGGCTCCAACGCCCCTCGATTTGCCGTATCTGTTCCGCACATCAACGTGAACGCGGATAGACGCTGAGCGAGATAAGGGAGAATTGCGTTTTTTTGTGGATCTTGGGCGGTATACCCCCGAGCTAGTCTTGGGTCTTGGAATATGCAGAGCTTGAACGATTGATAAGGGACAACATTCCCAAATTTGCGTCATTCCAAATTTGCATCTAAATTTCGTCCCGACGATGCTTTTTTCATGGCTGCCTCCAAGCGCTTGCCCTATCGTCGCTACTACTGCTGTGTGTTGTTTCCTTCCGGCTCAGTGGGTATGGTGCTACGGAACCAACGAAGGGTGTGTCGTGAGCACGATTCTCACCCAGATCACATTTAGGTATTCAGGAGCATGCGCGCTGGAGACGTTATGAATGGTTATGATAGTTGTTAGTGTTCTCCTGAGTACTACTTACTGCTGTACGTGGAGAGGGGATAGCTGTTCGGAGATCGCTCTTACGGAGTCGGTAATAATAAATTAACGAACTCAAAGACATATTTGGTTGCTTTTTTTTATAATTCACTCTCTGTGTGTGTTACTCAGTCAAGCGACAGACCTGTGGGTAGTGCTATGTGTCGTGAGTTCGATTCTCACCGATTTCGTAATTGTCTTCTTCAAGCGTGCGCGCTGACGACGTTATGAATGGTTATTTTGGTCGATTAACATATGTTGAAACAATTAAAATACACTCCAGCTGTGAGATCGTATATTTTGTCGAAACTCATCTCTGCAAGCTGTGTGTGACACTCCGATCGCGCGTATTACGGGTTGTGTGTCCTCATTAAGGATATAGGCCGGCGACTCCCCTTGCAACGACAGTGTGGCTTTCAGGGTCAACAGGGTAATGTTAGGCGGTCTGTGCGCGGAAACCATTAAACCCGTGTCTGAGGGGGACAAAATCTGACAGCTGTGGGAGAAAACGCATCAGTTCACCAAGTGAATCCTGTAGGTCGAATATCTGGTGAGGGGAGGGCGGAGGTTTTACGGACGAGAGGGCCTGATTTTGATCAAATGGGGGCGGGAGGATGGGAGGGGGAGGGGACGGGTGGAGCAGGTCTATTTGTGCGTGGAAACTATAAATTCTTCTTGTGGGGGAGGGGGGAGGAATGTGGCGGGGGGGGGCCGAGGTCGGGGGGGGAGAGCTTTAGGTCGCACAGACGTAGGGGTTGGCTATACGCGTGGTGCTAGGCCTAGGCGATGGTGCGCGTGGTGGGTGAAGGAGAGGGCGTTGGGGGCGGGGGTGGGTGGGAATTGCGTTATAAAACATTTAGTACACTCCCGATGTGAGATGAAAGAATTTCTCGAGATTCACCTTTGCAAGCTGTGTGTGATACTCCGATTGCGCGTATTGTTGCTTGCGTGTTCTAATCAAGGATATAGATCGGCGACTCCGCTTGGAACTACAGTGGAGCTATCAGGGTCAGCAGGATGATGTTAGTCAGTCTGTGCGCGGAAACAATAAAATCCGTTTTTGAGGGGGACAACATCTGACAGCTGTGGAAAGAAATGCATCAGTCTATCAAGTGAATCCTGTACGTGGAATATCCGGTGAGGGGAGCGCGGAGTTTTAAGGACGTGAGGGACTGGGTTTGATGAAATGGGTGCGGAGGGGAGGGGGAGGGGCGGGACGGGCGGGGCAGCTCAATCTGTGCGTCGAAGCCATAAATCCTTCAAGGGCAAAAATCGGACGGTTTTAGAAAGAACGCACCAGTTTATCATGTATATCCTGTAAGTTGTATGAAAAGTGAGGGGAGGGCGGTGCATGCCAGGGGGTGACGGTGGGGGTGGGGGGGGGGCGGGGGAGGGCGGTGTCGAAAGGGTTTTGTAAACCACATTTTCAGGTCGCATAGATGTAGGGTTTTGCTATACACGTGGTGCTAGGTCTAGGCGATGGTGCGGGTAGTGAGGAAGGAGGGGGCGTTGAGGGGGGGGGGGGGGGGGATTGCAGCAGCGGCGTAGATGGATCTACAATGATAATGAGGTGATATCAAGTGCGTGGAAGTGTTTACTACCCAGTCAGATTTCTTTGTTGGGTGCAGCGTTTGAGCGAGAGAAAGCGGGGAAAAGAAAGGGGAGGGGGGGGGGGAGGGGGGGGGGGGTTGAAGATGTTTAGCTCCCATATAATATAACAATACACTTCGGTTGTGAGGTCGAAGGTTTGGTCGAAACTTATTATTGCAAGCTTTTGTGTGATACTCCGATCGCGCCTATCACGCATATATGTAGGGGCTTGCTATACGCATGGTGCTAGGTCTACGCGATCGTGTGTAGAAGTGTTTATTACTCTGGCCGATTTCCATTGCAGATGCGGCGTTAGAACATACGGGCGGTGAAAAAAAGTCAAACAGGGGGGGGCGGGGGGGAGGGGGGTAGAAATGACATAGAGCTACGGCATGAATGGCTAGGAAGTCGATGGGGTGATGTCAGCTGGACGGTAGTGTTTACCACTCTGGCAAATTTTGATATTAGGTGGAGCGTTTGAACAAGAGGGATCGGGGCGGCGGGGGCGGCTGGGACATTTCAAGATGTGCGCGGAAACTATAAATTCCCAAAGGGGACAAATCTGACTGTTGTAGAAAGAAGACATCCATTTATACCACCTGCCTGGTAATGCATATTATTCAAGATTAGATGATAGATGTTGTATGCAACACAATTTTTAGGTGTGGTAAACAATGTGTTAAAGCCTAATATTTCGTTATTGTTCATGCATCGCAAAAAAGAGTTGTTCAATCGATAGGTACAACCATGTAGTTACCATTTTTTTCTGACATCGCTAATTATATGAAAGAGATACATACTGCGAAATACAACAGGCGGGGTGATGTGGTCATGCCATGTCACCACCATCGGGCACGAGAGGGAGAACTGCGAATCATCAGTGTTTGAAATGAATGCTTGGTGTACCCGCACTCAATGACGATACTTCGTTAGTCATACTTCGTTTGGCATAGGTTGAGAGGCGATCATGCAAACGGTATGTACGAAATACCCTACGTTATAGGTTGGTAGTGTGGTCTACCGCAATTTTAACATATCTGCCTGTATTTATTTTAACCTTATTATTGGCTCTAATGTACGATTTTACGCTCATGAATTTTACCGTTCCGATGTGAGGTTCTGAGGTCGCCAATTCTAAGACAGAGATACATCTTTTGAATACAGCAAGCGAGGTGATGTGAGCATGCAATGTCACCTTTATTAATCACGAGGGTGACTTTAATTTGTGAGACATATGCTACTGCGTTTGGTAGAGGTTGTCTGGCGATCATGCAGACGGCAGGTAGGCACGAAATACCCTGCGTAATAGGTTCATAAGATGGTCTACCGCAGTGTCAACATATCTGTCTGTACTTCCTTTTCACATTACTATCATCTAGTGAACGATTATTCGCCTTGTTTTCTCCCCACTGTCGTCGAAGATGTTGTGGTCCTGTAGGTGTCGCGTCCATGTCTGGTGCTCTTGCTAGTGGTGCTTATGAAAACATGCCCTAGCGTATAGTAGATGATCGTGTAGTGGTGTTCCTTTGTAACGAACAGATAAAGAGCTATTTTAGTCACACGTACCCATGTCTCCAATCCTTTGTCTCAATTCTCTCACCGCTTATTGTTCGTTTCCTCCGTGTTTACCTTCAGGCTGATTCCTCCCGTATGCTTGTTGCAACAGCTGCCTGCAAAAACCAGTCTCGTCTCACGCAGTCCTCTTCCACGCGCCCGTACAATAAAACAGATCTCCGGATGAAACTTCCAACAATGCCTCACGTTAACGATCGCTGTTCTCAAGCTCGGTTCGCAGTCACTCACGCTCGCGTCAGATCAAGTTCAGGTTCCTTTTTCCGTCGTTTAGTTTTGTATGGTTTTTAGACTAAGGCCGTGAGCGCCGCGCTATCTAGACTGATTAGCGTTATACAGACCTAGTCAGTATTCTGCCACGGGGTTTCATGTGACGTCATGTCAATCCGTCGCAACACCCCGCCCTAGCACGGCTTCTAAGGAATACCGTTTTAACCGGGCTGCGGATACACTGGAGTAAGAGTGAAGGACTTTTCCCACACTTAATCGTGTTTCGATTACCCTAAGGCTCAAATGAGTGGCGTCCAACATTTTCATGGATAGGCGTCTCTCAGGGGGTAGGGACCCTTGGCCTCGCTCTTTTTTTCAATTAGGTCCCAGATCGGTACTGCTGGACTTGCTAGTATTTATCATCAAGCGCACCTGCTGAAAGCCTCTTATCCACCACTTCTCGGCTTTTCCTATTAACCCGGGTAGGCCGAGGCCTTGATCCTCCTCGCTGGTCGATCTCCGGCCAACGTCTTCTTCCTTTCTTCATCAGCCTCCACTTAACGTTCCATGTTTACGGGGGACCGGATTGCGAATTTCCGGTCCTCCTACCTTTCAGGATCTTACGTTCGTTGAGGTCCTCTCAATTCACGTCTGCGTACCGAACCCGCCAGTACGGTGACTTGTAGTTGAAGACCTTTGAAAGGTGACGCTTCTTGTTTCCTTTAGCGTCCGCGAATTCCTTCCAGATCACGGTCCCCACGGGGTGTTGTTTCAACGCTTGTTCGCGGTCGATCCCATCTCTTTCCTTCCGCGTTTGCGTCGATGTTGGTCTTGCCCGGCACTCCGCTCCGTGGTACGTTTCCCACAGCGTATGAAAAACATCCAGCTGTACAGGGGTGAAACTGTCTCGTGCCTCCTTTCCGGACAGCCACTGCGACTCTGTACCATCCACGAATCGTCCCTTGTATCGCCACTTCCAAGCGTTTCCTTGACCCATCACAGCCTTTCTGTCCAATAGGATTTACATAGGCGACGCTACAATCGACGGATCCGCAAGTCCGAAGTCAACTCCACATGCCAGGTGAGCAAATTCGTTTTCGAAGTCGTGACGGAGGTCGTCCGGACTTAAGTGGAACATCTTGATATTCGATGCTGACGCCCGTCGTCGGCGGATCCCTCACCCATTCATGGTGACGATGTAACTGAGGCCTGGTGAGACAACATTAGTCACCTCCCAAGGTCCGGTCCAGTGCTCATGGGCTAGTTTGTTTATTATGTATACCTTCCCTTGTCATCACAGACTCCGCCTCCTTCACCAGCATCTTATCTCCAACAACAACACGGGTTCCCACCGAGGTCCGACCGATTTCAGAATTCCGACTCTCACGACGTTTCTGCCTGTCTTCATGTCTTTTCGATAGAGCCATCCGTACATCCCGTACCTCTTTGTACGCGTGACCTTTGTCGGCCACGTAACTGTGCATCCCACCTCACCACCATATCGGGGTGCGTAGCATCAAGTTGCGTGCGTGCATCACGACTGAAGAAAGACGAGAGGGAGTTGGCTTCCCCGGTAAGCGCAGGTTCGGCGTGGTATTTTGGATCCACAGTGCCGGTTGTACGTACTCGTCCCATCTGCGAGGCCAGGTCTCGCACAGTTCTCCTAGTGCTTCGTGTAGCCACCCCCCCATTCTCTCCCCCGTCCCCTGTGCACGTGGATGATCGGCAGGCCCATAGGCGATGGTCACGTTCAACCACTTACATAAGTATTGCATCACCTCTGCCGTGAACTCGGATCTCGGTTCACTGCGAACATACAGCGGTAGCCCAAAAGTAGGCATAACGTCGAGCAGTTTCCTCGCTACTCCGATTGCTTCTTTCGTAGTGAGTGGAAAGGCGATCAAGAACTTGCTGGCTTTGTCGATTGCTACCAGTAGAACTTTGCTACCAGTAGCGCTTTGTTGCCTGCGTCTGACTTCACCCTTCATGTCCAGGATATCGACTTCGAGTACTTCCCCGGGTCATAGAAACCACGACGGTAGCATGTCAACCCGTTTACTCGCTGACCGCTTGCGACGTCTGCACTCACACGAGAGGACGTAGTCTCTAACGTCCTTGATGAGGGTGGGCCAGCGGTACCGATGACTAATCAAGGCTGTAGTTCTCGCCGTCCCCGTATGCCCATAGGTGCTGTGCGCCAGCGCCATAATCCCTGGAACGAGAGATCGGGGAACTGCAAGTCGTGGGATCTTTCCTCGAGACGCTACCCACAAGAGGCCGTTATCATCAATCACATGTTCGCCACC
The DNA here is from genome assembly GCA_012845835.1 of Undaria pinnatifida. Classification (NCBI taxonomy): domain Eukaryota; class Phaeophyceae; order Laminariales; family Alariaceae; genus Undaria; species Undaria pinnatifida. The sequence continues at coordinate 21,831,280 of JABAKD010000016.1, read as the reverse complement.
TCCTGATCATCGGTTTGCCGCTTCCTGCAGTTCTTTCCGAATCTTGCCAAGTACCATATCTTTGCACTGCCTCTGCGTCAGCTGTGGCAAATCCTGGAGAATAGCTATCACCTTTTTCAACATGGATGGCTCTGACCGCTGGGGTCCCTTGGCCTCTTTCCCTGATCCGCTTGAACGGCTGCTGGTGTCCTTTGGTAATTCATCCAACGGACTGTTACGTCCTCGGGATGGGCTCTCTCTGACCCCTGCGTTTGCGTGGGCGATCAACTTCCACTGGTAGTTCAGCAGTAGTGACCGTCTGCGCCGTTTCATTCTCCATCTCCTTCTCCTCAGGTAACGGCGGTTCTGCCTCCCAGACAACCTCCGGGGCCTGGGAAGTGGCCTTTGCCTGCGATCTCGTGACCGCTCTTGTCACCTCAAAGGCTTTTGATGCTGCGAGGTAATCTTCAAATACCATGCAGGCCAACCCTTCTAGTTCCGCGACCTCTGGTACCGTTTTTCCCTGTAAGCCTTGAACAGCTAGTTCAACCAATACTGCTCGTAGCATTGGAGGAGACGTGAGATCTGCGATAAGGTTTGCCGCTGCGCTTTTGCTAACCGTCTGCAGGATCACGTAGCGTTTCTGCCCTGTGGTGATTTTGGCGTCGTCGTTAAAGTGCAACTCTTCGGCTTCTTCAAGGCGTGCCACATCCGCTGGGTGTGCGATATACCCTTCGGTTGGCTTTTGCCCCATGATGTGAGCACGGTTCAAAGACATGCTGGGTTCGTTGAACGAGTAAATCGCTCGCTCTCCGTTACCTCTCTTCAGGAAGTATGCGCCTCCTCGTCTCAGAATTTTCCCTAATTCCTGAACTGGTTGCTTTACCTTCTCCAACCTCCGCTTCCAAACAGCTAACTTCACTTTTGTGGCAAGGCCTCCCTTGATTTCTACCACGAATGTCCGTTTCCTCTTCCACGGAATCTCTACTTGGCTCGCTAGTATCTCCGCTTTGTCCACGATGTATGACTCTCGTTTCAAGGCGGGGAGAATCTTGTCGTTCCATTCCGTCGTTCGCAGAGGGTTGCCCAAACATTCGGGTATGAAAACTCGCGCGTCTGAAGCGATGTCAGCTTGGGCTAGGCTACTCGGTCCGGATAATCCCTCCTTATCTCGTATCCCTTCAAGCCTCCTCCAGGCGTCACCGACCACCACGTCTGGTTTCACCTCTCTCGACATGATTAGGCATTCCTGCGACCCTGTTGTCATCCTAAGTAGCTTCGCATCGTTGTTCAGTCCATTTGTTTTGATGCATTCCAGTGCTATCCAGTCCTCGTCTACTGCTCCTCTGACCGTTACCAACCCCTCTGATGCAAGGATGCTGTCTCCCCCCTCACAGTCGAGCATGACCACCACTGGAAGGTCCGGTGCGATGACAAGCTTGGCCTGTTGATTATCTGCCTCTGATGGGTCTGCGGGTGTGAGTGCGACAGCTGCAAGTACTGTAAGACTTTGAGTACTAGATCCGTCCACATCTTCCACTCCTACGGTTTCGAGGTGTACGCCGTCGAGCACTGGCCCCTGTGGCCTTTTGTAAACGTTTGGCAACGACTCGTCTCCTGGAAAAGAGTCGTCGAAATCTTCGATTACGATGCCCTTGTTCGGTAGCCGCGGCGTGGCGTCTGGGAGTTGATGTTGTGTCCCCGGCCTCCACTTCAAGGTTATGTCGTGCTCCATCATCCCCAGAGCCCAGCGATGGTATTTTGGTGTGAGAGATTGGCGTTTGAAGAGCCAAGTCAACGACGAACAGTCCGTGATGAGCGCGAACGGTCGCCCTCAAAGATAGGGTTGGAATTTTCTCACTGCCCACATGACCGCCATGCATTCACGATCCGTTGCTGACCTTTTGGAGTCTCCTCTCGACTGCCTTTTGCTGCCGTACGCGATCACGTTTTCCACTCCTTCGATGCATTGTGTTAGCACCGCTCCTGCTCCTATCTCACTGGCATCGGTGGACAGGGAGAACGGTTCTGTCCACACCGGCAGGGCTAGGATTGGAGGTGACGTCAAAGCCTTGATAAGCGTATTAAAAAATTTGTCTGCTCTTCTCCCCACGGGACTTTCTCTTTCTTCGCTCTCTTGGTTCTGAACCATGGATCTCTCAGCAAGTCGGAAATGGGCGCCACCACTGTACTATACTGGAGTACGAATTGCCGTTAGTACCCTGTCATGCCCAGCAACATTCGCACATCCTCTACCATGTTCGGCCTTGACAGCTGCGTGATAACATCAATCTTGCTCAGGGCCGGCCTGGTACCAAGTCTATCCACGATCATGCCGACGACCTCCATGGCCGACTGACAGAAATGCGATTTATGAAGTTTTACGGTTAAACGTCCTTGCCGTAGACACTCTAACGTTTCTCGCAGCAGTCCCCATTGACCTTCAAGGGTTTTCGACGGGATGGCGATGTCGTCCAACAAGTTCTTGATTCCCCTATCCTTGAGGGTTAACAGTCACCCTCCAACGTAGTTGGCAAACGCCAAAGGCACCGCCTTCAACCCCAAGCCGCAGCGAACGTGTTCGTACAGCTTCCCGTCAGCGTCTTGAAATGCTGCCAGGTGTCGATCATCCTCATGGATCTCGAGCTGTAAGAATCCTGAAGCCAAATCGATGCTAGAGAAATACTTCGACCCTCCCATCTCATCCATAATATGCTGCAAGTCTCCGAGTCCACCACTCTGTGATTTGAGAAGATCATTGATACCTCGAAAATCCTGCACAACCCGCACTGTCCCATCTTTCTTGCGAACCGTCGAACAATTTGCGGCCCACTCGGAAGTTGATTCCCGAATGGATCCATTCTTCAGGAGCTTCACCACCTCAGTCTGAATCATCTCACGCTGTTCCGGGCTGTAGTGTCGAATGGGCGCCACGTATGGCTTGACGTTGGGATCTTTGAGATCCAGTCGCATGGGCACTCCTTTGCACGCTGGTACGCTCTTGGGGTTGACCGCGAACACGTCGATGTACTCGTTGAGAATGCCCATCAATGTGTCATTTTCGCTCGGACTGAGCTGTCCGAAGTTGGCTTCTCGCAGGTCCACCTTGAGGGCTTCACTCGGAATCTCTGCGATTTCACCTCCTTTGTTGCATTGCTCCGGTGGTCTCCCTTTGTCTTTCTTTTTGATCCCGTCGTCCTGTTTGGGGCTTGTCGGTTTCTCCGACACTGGGTTCATGAGTGACTTCATGCGTTCCCGATCGTAATTGTTGACAGCGTAAACCGTGGCAATCACCAGCTCCCCTTAGATGCTCACATCATCCTGGGTAACATTCGACAACTTACATTGAAGTGGTATACCCGGGAACCACCACTGTGCCCCCCTTGGCACTCCTAGATCCACTCCTAGTTTAGGGTCATAGCGGTTAGTTGGTTCTACCACTATGAGCTGCTGTTCTTGATGTTGAGGGCCTTTGACACGAGCGTCTACCTGGATACTGGTACCACCTTGAACCTCTACGTCTTTCGCAATGCGTAGTTTCCAGTGTAGAGTGCCTTTGTCCTCCCAAACAGAGTTTTCTAACTCCATAATCCCCGCCGGGATCTTCGGTTCCTCCAATTCTTCCGGTTCTTTCTCGCCCGTCGACGGTTTCACCGCGCAATAGTGGTCCCATTCGGCACACATCGCTCCTGCCGCGGCCTCTCTGACCTCCTTCGGGGCGAATAGGACCCACGATGAGGATGGTGTCGGCCGGAAACCCTCCTCACTATCGAAACTGATGATACTCCGATTGTCCTTCATGAACGCGGCTCCAAGCATCATCGCATATGGAAGTCCTTTCACCACACTGAACTTCACACGGAAGATTTGATCGACCGGTGCAAAGACTAGTGTCAGCAAGCACGAGCCTACCACTACTGCCGCGACACGTAGTGTCATCCGCCCGCCCCAGTATCCATCAACACCGCAATCGGAAGTCGCCGGCTCGAGCTCGTTGCATGCCGCAACGTTGCATGAACCCACACCTGTTACGTTTTAGTTTGCAGTGCTCCCATTTCCGATTAGTGAGAGGAACTCTTTGAACCATGGCTGCTGTTGGCCAGCGAACCCAGGCTGCTGTTCACCAGCAAACCCTGGCTGTTGTTGCTGCGGTGGCCTTGGCACCATCGGAGGTCCCCATCGAAATCTATGGTTAGGTTGTGCTCCTCTAGGGGTTGTCTGCCCATCGTCCTCCGATTCCAAACGGTGACGGTAGGGAGGGAGCGGACATCTGATTGTACCCGCCTCCCGCTCTTACAGGATTTGCCGGTCCTGCTGCCCCTTGTCCTGCACCGCCCTGTGGACCCCATCCAACCTGGCCGCCCTGTGGTGGGCCTCTAGCCTGGCCGCTTTGTGGCGGGCCACACTGTGGTGGGCCTCCTCTCGGACAAGGTGTACCAAACGTTCCGCCAAAACGTCCCCCTCTTCCTGCCATCATGTTTCCTCCGATCACTCCTCCGCCCCTCCCCGGGATGCCTCCCGTTTCCCTTTGACGAAACCTCTCGCTTTGCTGTCGTGTAGAGTAAGATGAACTCGACGAAGTTGTGCAGTACACGACGGACTCGACGACGCTGTGTTGTATCCGACGAACGGAGCCGTGCAGTAGGAGCTGTGCAGTATGCGACGGACTCGATGAGGCTGCGTGGTACACGATGTACTCGGCGAAGCTGCGTCGTATAAGGTGAAGATGGTATCCAACGATGTAGTCTAGGGAGACGAGTGGAGTCCAGGGTATCGATGGACTCTAGTCACACCAAGTTGACCCCACCGAACGGGTATAAACAATGGCTTGGGACAAGGTGGGTGGGAAAAAGGGGTGGTGAGAGGTTTCGAGTACAAGGGGTGGTGCAAGGTTTCGAGTACATATATATATTTACCTTCCTGGTTTGTTGAAAGTTGTATCCTTATCATAATATACATGCCACCCTTCGAAAGCTCGAGTCTTCACTAACAGAGTAACGTATGGAACCCCTTAGGTATTTAAGACACAACAGTGATAAATATTAATGCATTCTTTACAAACCTCAAAATGCCAACGTACTTATCAAGTTTCCCCCCTATTAATGCAATCTCTACAATCCTCAAAATTCCAACGTACTTATCAAGCTTCCCCCCTTCCCATTCCAATATGATAATGTCCCTGAACCATGTTCCCAATTCCGGTAGGTTCTTAGCATGACAAAGAACAGCTATAGAAAAGCTTACATTCCCCATACAAAAATGAAACTAGGACCTAAACTATGTTCCCAATTCCGGTGTGTTCTTAGCATGACAAAGAGCAGCTATAGAAAGGCTTACATTCCCCATACAAAAACAAAAAAACTAGAACCAGTTTGCATTATCACAACTCTTGAAACACCTGTGAGAACGACCTTGCAGTGCCTGTACAACCTGCGAAGACACAAAATCCCCACGAAATCCCCATCACAAAGGCCAAAACCAAATTGCCTGCGAAAAAAAAACCTTGTCTTGTGGTCGTCTCACAGTATGCAACAAGTGTTGATAAACTAACAGACCCGAACTCATTTTCAACCTGTATGATGGACGCAAGCACATTTCTACAGTGATTTATCACGTACGAACTTACTCGTAATCAGTAATGATGATCCTTTGCCGATGTCCTACGGTTGGTCTCGTATTCTTTAGTCTACTTACTGCATTATATACAATTTAGTCAGCCCTTCCTTGCTATACTTTTGCAAACTAACCCAGCCCGTAGATTACGATTTCGCGCAGTATAAAGACCAATCTTTGTACTATTCTGTACAAGGTACAACAAACAAAAGTATCCCCAATAGTAACGTATACACATAATACTCTATACTCACAACCGTACACTGTTTTGACTATATGTACAGCAGTAGTAGGTATATGTATGAGCAAATGGTGTATAATATTTTTATTGCTACATTATGTTACTGGCTCAACACTCCATATTACTCCCTTCTCATCATCCTGCCTACATAAATACCTTCCCAGCTTGCATGTAGGCAAAGCTTACTGGCAGGCAGGGATGCATGTATATTTTTCCCAGTTCAAAATTGAAAAATTGGTTTACGGATAGTGTAAAAATTAAAATACACTCCAGCTGTGAGATCGCATTGTACCATCGCTTGCTATATGCATCCGTTATCGATTGAGTACGTACTGATACCCAAACAATATATATATATATATAAATCCCCCCGCCCCAACCCCCCCCCCCCCCGCCCCAACCCCCCCCCCCCCGCCCCCAATAATATATACTGGTGCCAAAACCGTCAGATTTATCCCCTCGAAAGGATTTATAGCTTACATGCACAAATTCCCCCCCCCCCCCCCCCCCCCCCTCCCCCTCCAAACCCGCTCGCTTTTGATCAAAACCAGGCCCCCTTTCCCTTCACAGCTGTCAGATTTTGTCCCCCTCAGAAACGGGTTTTATAGTTTCCGCGCACAGACTGACTAAAATCATCCTGTTGACCCTGATAGCTACACTGTAGTTGAAAGGGGAGTCGCCGACCTATATCCTTAATGAGGACACACAACTCGTAATGCGCGCGATCGGAGTATCACACACAGCTTGCAAAGATGAGTTTCGACGAAATCTTCGATCTCACAGCTGGAGGATTGTATTTTCATTTTTTATAATATATAAAACACCACTCTGAAACAACACGATAACGAAGTCTACAACGTCAACCAAAAATGCCCACAAACTAAAACCACATAAACGTCTACATGCGAAACCCAGTCAAAAACAAGAACAGATGTACCTTGGATTCCAAATAGAGGTCCCTACGACTTAGAAACATCGCATAGTCTACATATAGTCTTTGCACACACCTAAAAATCGTCAAAACTGCTCGTTGACAAATAGCAGGTTCATCAAGAACGCAAGAACAAACAGAACAAGATACGAGGTAATCGTAGAAGCGCCCATCATTATAGCATTTTCCCACCACATCACCTCCTTTGCAATTGGTTTTGGGCATCAGCGAACTGGGTCCAACGCACGCCCGTAGTGTTTTAGGTGGAGTGAGGAGCGGTGGTAAAAATGAAGTGCGCTGCTCGATAACCTTTTCCTGACCGTCGGTATACTGAACAATCTTCGGGCCGCGTCTCCTCTGTATCAGGTGTGTGCGGAATTTTATTTGTCCTTTTCAAGCAAGCGGTTGCGTTGACATATACTACCTGGCTTGATGTAAAGGAACGGAACACCACTCAGCGATCATTTACTACACGCTAGGACATGGTTTCATGAGCACCACTATCAAGAGCACCAGACATGGACGCGACATCGACAGGACCACAACATCTTCGACGACAGTGGGGAGAAAACAGGGCGTGTAATCGTACACTAGATAATAGCAATGTGAAAAAGAAGTACATACAGTTATGTTAACACTGCGGTAGACCACACTACCAACCTATTACGTAGCGTATTTCGTGCCTCCGGCCGTTTGCATGATCGACTGACAACCTCTACCAAACGAAGTAGCATATGCCTGACAAAGTAAAGTCACCCTCGTGTTCAATAGCGGTGACATCGCATGCCCACGTTCCCTCGCTTGGTGTGTTTATACTATGTATCTCTGTGCTGGATTTGGCGACCTCAGATCCCCAAATCGGCACGGCAAAAATCAAAGGCGTAAAATTGTATATGTGAGACAACAATAATGTGAAAAGGAGATACAGACAGGTATGCGAAAATTACGGTAAACCGCACTACCAACTTATTACGTAAGGTATTCCGTACATACCGCCTGCATGATCCCCTCCCAACCTATGACAAGCGAAGTATTACTAACCAAGTAACGTAATTGAGCGCGTGTACACTAAGCGTTCCTTTCGAAACAATAACGATTCGCATCTCTCCCTGTCGTTTTCATTGGCGGTGACATTGCATGACCATCACCTCGCCTGTTGTACTCGGCAATATGCATCTCCTAAATATTAGCGATGTCAGAAGATAATGGTATCTACATGATTGTACCGATCGATTGAAATATTCTATCTTATGTACAATAACAAATTATGAAGCTTTTAACACGTTGTTTACTACACCTGAGCACTGGGGTGCATACTACATGTAACATCAAACCTTCTAGAAAAACAAACATTACCGGGCGGGTGGTATAAAGGGGTGTCTATATGCTGCAACCGTCAGATTCGTCCCCTTCAAGGGTTTATAGTTTCCGCGCACATATTGAAATGCTCTCCCCCCGCCCCCCACCCCCCCGATCCCTCTTGTTGAAACGCACCACCTGAAATCAAAATTTGCCAAAGTAGTAAACACTACCAGCCAGCTGATATCATCTCATTATCCATCTAGCCATCCATGCCGTAGCTCCACCTCATCTCTCCCCCCCCCCCCTTTGTTCCCCGCCCAGTTCGTTAAAACTCCCCACTTACAATCGAAACCGGCCAGAGTAATAAACAGTAATAAGCCATCGATATCACGTCATTATCTTTCTAGCCATCCATGACGTAGCTTTCATTCATCCCCCCTCCTCCCCTCCAACGCCCCCTCCTTCCCCACCCCCGCACGATCGCCTAGACCCAGCACCGCGCGTATAGTAGGCCCCTACATATATGATTAATACGCGCGATCGGAGGATCACACACAATGTTGCGAACATCATTGTCGACCAAATCTTTGATTTCAATATAATATGTGGCCTAAACCTCTTGAAAACCCTCCCCCCCCCCCCCCTTTTTTTTTTTTTTTTTTTCGCTCGCTTCCTCTCGCTCAAACGCCTCATCTACTATCGAAATCCGCCAGAATAATAAACACTTCCACGCCCTGGATATCGCCTCGTTATCGTTCAAGAGCCGTCCATGCCACTGCTGCAATTCCCACCCACATCCGTCCCCAACGCCCCTTCCTTCACCCGCCACCCGCACCATCGCCTAGACCTAGCACCACGCGTATAGCCAACCCCTACATCTATGCGACCTAAAGCCCTCCCCCCCCGCCCCCGCCCCCCCCCCGCCACATTCCTCCCTCTCCCCCACAGGAAGAATTTATAGTTTCCACGCACACATAGACCTGCCCCACCCGTCCCCTTCCCCCCCCTTCCCCCCTCCCGCCCCCCTTTTGATCAAAATCAGGCCCCCACGTCCTTAAAAACTCCGCCCTCGCCTCAACGGATATTCGACTTACAAGATTCACTTGATAAACTGATGCATTTCCTTCCACAGCTGTCAGATTTTGTCCCCCTCAGAAACGGGTTGTATGGTTTCCGCGCACAGACTGCCTAACATCACCCTGTTGAGCCTGATAGCTACACTGTAGTTACAAGGGGAGTCGCCGACCTATATCCTTAATGAGGACACACAACCCGTAATACGCGCGATCGGAGTATCACACACAGCTTGCAAAGATGAGTTTCGACAAAATATTCGATCTCACCGCTGGATTGTATTTTATTTTCTATTATCTATATATTTAGGCAAAATCAGGTATACCTGGTCAGTGTGGTGTCAAAACTGGTACAGCACTAAAAAAAAATGAAGAGCATATCACACGCTAGGGCACCTGTCATTGGCCGGCCTCCTGGATCTGTCTATTTTGTCTAACTTTCAACTGATTTTATAGCATTTTTAGTCAGTCAGAGGCCATACGTGTACTGTCTCCTACATGCCCAACATGAAGACATAACCACAGTACTCGTGCCACATTACGTACATACGACCTGTCACAATCTGCAACGATATACTGGTATAGAACATATGATACGCACGTATACAGCACGATGGCATACATACCTGGTACAACAATGCAGGAGTACTCGTCGTACTAATAAGTACGAGCACGTAAGCAAACAAAATTCATGCCTTGCGGAGCAATATATTCCATTGATGCATACGTACCAACGTTTCGTCTGCATCGCATACAAAAAAAAAGTGAGTGAGTCAAAACGGGGCGAATCTCGTTTGCTCTCTCCATGTACTGCTGTGCGTAGCATGGACTGCGTGACTCCTCATTATGCATAAACTATCAAGCGTCTCATTCCTCGCCTCCACTATCTAGAGATCACGACCACCGATTCTCTCATCACTCGTGCGGTCTGCTGTACTGCTGCTTCCATTTCTGCGGTATCTGTCTGTGGCTATCCTGCAGCGTGTGGGGTTCGTGATACTGCTTCAAGCTGTTTCAAGCGTGATAAAATAGAGTTGAACTGCCATGGAACTTTCTTCAACATCCTGGAAAATCCATTCGTATTTAGACTAGTCTAGACTGCTCCTTTTCTGTTCCACAGTCGATTTTATGCATTATTCCAACCAAAAATGGCCCGGCATGCTGCTGTACTTCTACCTGCGCATTTACAACCGTACTTCCACCTGCGTCAAGCGAGACTATCAACCCACACGAATCCCAGCTGAAGCCCCATGAAACGAACGGATAATGAGCTATCTTAGACACACGCCCCCAAGTCTGCAACCCCTTGTCCCAACTCTCTCACCGCTTCTTTCTAGTTATTTTCCTCCCTGTCTACCTTCAGGCTGATTCCGCCCGTCTGCTTGTTGCAACAGCTGCCTGCAAACACCAGTCTCGTCTCACGCAGTCTTCCTCCAAGCCCTCGTACAATATAACGGATCTATGGATGAAACCTCCAATAATGCCTCACGGTAACGATCGCTGTACTCAAGCTCGGTTCGCAGTCACTCACGCGCGTGTCAAGTCAAGTTCAGGTTCCTCTTTCCGTCGTTTGGTTTTGTGTGTTTTTTGGACTGAGGCCGTGAGCGGCACGCTTTCTAGACTGATCGGCGATATACAGACCTAGGCAGCATTCCGCCTCGGGGTTTCATGTGACGTCATGTCAATCCGCCGAAACAGGAGTTTAACTGTCGTGTCTTACCAACAACACTACGCACTCTCTGGTGCTCCACTGTCCACAATGCCCGCAAAGGCGCGTTCCTACTCAAAGTAGTTCATGAACAAGCTTTGATCAAAAGTGAGCACCAGCTACACAAAAACATAAAAAAAACATACATGTCGTTTTGGAATTATAAACGACCACATACATCTAGATACCATACCCAATGATTACGAGTCATGAAACATTGCAATACTACACAAAAACATGCACACACGATCACCAAGCACGAATCATGCATTAAAACATAGCAATACTATTACCAAAAATTACTACCAGGTACATTAATTCGGTATATATATGGTTTCACCCGCAAACTCCAAAAAACATACTTAAATAAGTGACAAGCCAAACGGAAACCCAAAAAAAATCCGCCGACCAAAAGATAAACATCGTAAAAACACTTTTATGACTACACGATATCATCCGCTTTCATCCACACTATACCACAACTCATGCACTCAGCAAAATAACACCGTAAGAACTTTCCAGGACGATATTCGCTCAAAATCATGCGGAAACCGCAGAACAATTCTACGTAATACCACAACGATGCTTCAGGTTTGTCCTTATTATACGCATTCAATATCACACGAACATGTATTCTGCGTTCAGCAAGCCTCGCTTGTTTGGAGCCGAAAAACAGCAGCGATACATAAGCACACTCATTGTACTACGACAGAACGAGACAATCGTCTTATGCGCCCATAACCAAATGGCACAAATGACCCAACAAAAATGATCAACACAAAAAATACGGAAGACGCAAATATCTACTACGCGTACACACTACAAGCACATATGTACCACTGTATAGCAAACTTGAACATCGGGTTCTGTTGCTAAACGGTTGGCCCCTAGGCAGTTTCCTTCAACTAGAAAGGTTCCGTGAATTTTCATCAAGAATACATCGGAATGCACATAGCGATAGACTCTCATGCTGCTGCTTCTCTCTGTTCATCAGAAACAACACAAGCCTGCCTAAGAAACACGTTAATCCGTCAAACGCAACCAACGATTCGTTTTGTTTCTCGCACGGTGCAGAACACACTCCGTGCATACTTTACTCTGCACTCAATGTGTGTGGAAAAACGCTCAATACAACGCGCGCACGGCAATAGTCTATAGGTTTTGCGTTCGTTTTGCGAACGCGCCACGAAACCCCACGCGCTCGCTTCAACCCTATGAGTGAAAACGATATGATAATGCACATGTGTGCGTATAAATATTCGAACGCAAATCACGGTTTCATACGATTTGGAACACGAGCTCCTTCAGGCTGACTCGTCCATATATGCAGCGGGGAAAGCAAGTATCAGGTTATTTGCGGTAATACGTGGACATATTTGTTCTCGTGCATGCAGAGGCCATCGGCATGCACCACGCATTCAATAACCCCCCTTTTCAAACCTTCAGCAGCTACGACGAGACGCTCGCGCTGTACAGAGGCATGCAGCATGCACTCGCAGCATAATGCATTAACTTTTGCGACAAGATTATTCTGCTGCACACAAGCTCTCAAACCAGATTGACATCAGTCGCGAAGCACGCGTTGTATTATGCCACATACTGCTGTATGGGCAATCAACACAACACAAACCTAGACGGGGTATGATTTCAACAAGCAAAGCACGAAGCACACTTGCCCCTACTGATAGCTGAAATATACGACACAACAAAGCACGCGACAACTATTGATTTAGGTACAGCAGTATCTGCGAAAACAAATCAAACTCACACCTTGAAAGCAAAACGTACGCGGGCTCCATGTTGGAGGCCGAGGGCTCCATTTTGGAGGCCAAGTCAGCACATAGCCTTCGCAAATCAAACTCACACCTTGAAAGGAAAACGTGCGCAGGCGCCATGTTGGAGGCCAAGGGCTCCATGTTGGAGGCCAAGTCAGTACATAACCTTCGCAAAAAAGAAAGCCATGCTCCCAGCGCCTGGAAGCATTCGAGTTATCAAGCACCCCCTTTCAGCGGCACTCCAGTTCTTTCAATTGTGAAATACAAAGCGCAACCGCCTTCTCGAACGGCTGTATGCACGTGTGATTTGCTCACTCCTCACTCCGCCTCCCGAAGTGGATATCCTCGTGACGACCTAGAATCGCAGGTAGGGAGATTGAAGCATCTCGCCGCGTTGGGCCCAATCACACGCTTCGCTCGTGATGCCGCGACCTTCCCCCTCGGGACGCTCGACGCGACAGCCCGCAGTCGGCACCGCTGAATCACCGCATTTCGGTCTGCTCACCTCGCCAGCATGCCTTCCGAAAGCCTTGAGCCCTCGTGATTGGCGGGTGTGTCTGTGCTGCCGAGTTGAATCTTCAGCGGATCAAATCGTGCCTCTTCAGCGAGATTTCACAGAACCAAGTCAATCAACCCGATTCGAATATCGGCATCATCAGATGTGGAGCCTGTTGCTGCAGCCCCTCCACGCTGGGTGCGATGCTGGGACATCGCCTCTAGCGGCCCCTAGTAGAACCCACAGCGAACCTCGTTCGGAGTCCTGAGGCAGCATATGGACACCGCCCTCATCGGGTCCAGGGCTTCTTGCCGAAACGCGGCCCAATCCACACCTGCTTTCTTCTGTCGCAATCGTACCAGAAAATGTCCCTGACTAACGTCGGTGTGTTCAACCTGAACTATCGATGATTGTAGACACGTCTGAGCTAGGCGAGGTCTACTGACCAGGAAGGATCCCCCCTTGGCCTGAAGGGGGCTCGTCGGCACCATTCAGGTGCTAGGAGAGAAGAGAGGAGTTGTTGTATTAGCTCCGAACACAAGAAAACAAGCGATCTTGACTTCATCCCCGAATCCCTGATCAGAATCCAGAAGAGGATAAGTAGAAACCCTTCTTGTAGTAGTTGTCTTCAGATCTAGATAACGTTCACACACCACATGAGATCCTCAACAGCCAATCACCATGAAGAAGATCAACTGTCGTGTCTTATCAACAACACTACACACTCTCTGGTGCTCCACTCCACAAGAGCGATCTACTACTGGCATAACACGCGTTCTTCTGGACGTATATGTTCGCCTTGCCGCCTTTCTGATCTTCTTGCATTGCATCCTTCACAACTATTGGCAATTTCCCTTGTTTTTTTCGTTCAAGCCCTGCAAACGTCAAGTAAAACAACCACAATTTGGCTAGTTACTTGCCCAATAGGTCGGGCAGAAACCTTGGCCTATTGGGTCAAAGCCTACTGACTAGGCTCGCGATTATGTACGCAGTCGCAATTCGGCTCGTCATTTGCATCATATACGTCATCTACGTAAGGATGTTGTCATATTGTTTATGAAGAGTGTCCGTCTAGAATTTTGCTTCTTAAATGAAGTTGTATCCCCGCCTTCATTCCCGGCCGTAGGGAACCTTTCGCAGATGTCGTGGTTTATGCGTGTAAGAAAAGCACGTCATCGCTGACGCGTAGTTTTGAATATTTCGTTTTGTAGGTTGTCCATCGTTGTGTGGTACGTTGTTGTTGGCGCCTACCCAACATATTCTTCACAACTCCTCCTGCTGACGTTATTTGCGCGATAATGTCGCGCAAAAAAACGATTTTGAGTCTATATGAGGTTGACGCGCAGACCAAGCACGCTCAAAATGAGAAACACTTCCACAGCAACAAGCTCAATAATATAAAAGACGAATCAGAGCGATCTACTACTGGTAATATAACACGCGCTCAAGGCCTGCAGACGTCAAAAAAACAAACGCTCGAGAGTATACCACCGCAAAATTCAAAACTTTAGCAACTACCTACCGTTTGGAAATGAGGCCAATATTGTAAATTATCTAGATGCTGCAGACGTTAAGATACAACCGAAGTCGTATGACTTCCTCCTCAAAATACAAAAAAAAAAATGCAACTTCTCCCTTGTCTCGCGCAGCATCCATTAGCGTTCACGTCGAAGTGGCCAACGGATAAAGACGAGGTGCGTTAGAGCCGCCCGCCGAAGACTTTCACGCGTTGAAGCCGCCCCCCGAATACTTTTACGTGTTTCATTCGTTAAAGCCTTGCAGACATCAAGCAATCCAAACGCTCGAGAGTAAGCAACCGCACAGTTCAAAACGTTTCTAACTACCGTTTGAAAACAAAAGAAAAAAAATAATCGTACAGGCGTTTCAGACGTCAAGATACAACCAAAATCTAAAGAATTCGTCCTCAACATGCGGCATTTTGCATCTTCTTGCTTGTCTCGCTCGGCATCCGTCCGCGTTCTCGTCAAGGTGCGGAACGGATAGGTCATGGCGGGGGGTATTTGAGCCGCCCCCCAAGGACGGCGCTCGAACGAACCGATATCACCGAGAATTCCAGTTCCGCGAAAAGCATACTGAGGCCGAGACGAAAACCCATTGCTCGCCGAATCCCCACAAACACCAATGAGAATATATATAGTGCATAGTGACCGTCACTATTGACAAAAAAGACGACCAAGCGAAACAGTAAGACGACTGAGTTGATACGCAAAAGCCTCATCTTTCGTCAAACACGCACTGGAATGCACCAAAAGCAAGCATCCCGTAGCCATCATCCTATATTGCATCCGTTCTTCTGCCTGACTAAACTACGACTAAGCTGTCCCCCTAAACAAATATAACGTACATTTAAAGATACGGCCTCGAAAGGCCTGTAAGTATCCGAATTTGAGATCATTTGGATGGGCTTCGTATGATAAGGTCAGCGTTTTATATTCGGGAAAGTTAGGAAGTAGATCGGAGGCACGTGCCTCCGATCTCAGAAGCTGTCCCGGGCTCTGGTGGAAACGAATAAAGCTACATCTTTACGAAGGGACGAAAGTGAGTACTCTCCGAGGACCTGCTCAATTGGCAGACCTGCAAGGGGCACACTGTGTCCCCCACCTTTACCTTAATATGCCCCCGACGACAATGCGCTGTCCATTTGGTTCGCTCTTCTCCAGCAGCCAGCGATTGCTTTACACACTTCATGCGCTGTTGTTGCACACGTCGCAAAGTGGGCAAAAATTGCGACTCAGCCCGCACTTCTTTGCTACTGCTGCATTGCGCCTGTCCCACGCCCCACATCATATCGATTAGTCGAGAATGCACAGATAGGCTTCTGATCGGCCTACCCTTGCGGGGACTCTTGTGGGACGTAGTTTATGGAGGTGTAGGTGTTTGGCCAAAACGTAACAAAAAAAAAAATAATAATTGGTCAACCCTTATGGGAGATTAGGTAGGACCATGGGAGTGCGGCCGACTATTTCTTTTTTTCAGTTTTTCGATTTTCGAAACTCACTAGACGTACTGGGTGATGACAGGTGGCATTGGTGATCTGACGAACTTTGCAGACGTGCATGTACGCGTAACGGCTACCGGGTTGGTTGTCACTCTTGATTTTTTTTTCGTGATTCGTCGCAAACCCACTCCAAGCAGAGTATGACGGCACGCACACCCACGACCTAGGCACCTGTCGCTCATTCAAAAAACACGCCTAAGCCACGTCAGCGGTTTGCCCACGATATTCTTCTGCCCCCTCCCTATCACACCATCGCAGCACGTTATCCCCCGAGCTCCTTCAATATACTAGAGCGATCCTGATCGCAGTGTCAAGGAATACCGAGTGAGCAGCAGCAACAGAGGCGCAAGTCATCGAGACCACAGGTCGGCAAACCTACCTATATGGTAATTGAGAGCGAGTTGTCGATTTCGTTAACCTATCCTAACGGGGGGGTGATGTTGATTTATTTTTCAAAACTGGTCATATCACTACTACAACAGCAGTAGTACCTGGGCGCTTTCGCTGCCGCCGGGTTCGGGTAGATATCCGGTGGTGAGCCAAATTGGCGATGCAATGCGTGTTATGCAAAGCGCGAAGCAAGAAGGGTCCTACACACTGCCCGACACGGCATTTACACCGCCCATTATTCTTCGTCGAATCCTGAAGACGGCAAGTGTGCCCGCAGCGCATGTTACTTACGCCATGCCTACCACATTTCTGTGTTGTTTCGATTTTGAAGCAAGTTGGTTTGCCTTGTTCTGACTCACGGTGCTTCTCAACGGAGTAAAGGCTATTATAGTCTATGTAATATACATTTATTTCTAAATATCATGAATTATCTTCGCCTTACGTTCGCCCTCCTTCCCGATAGTTACTCAGAAACTGGGCAACATAGGCGGGCCTCTCACCCCCTTCCCACTACGGTACGTGCATTTGTTTTTATCGTGGCCCGAAAAACTTGCGTTTTCTTCCCTCCTCCACTCGCGTCAAGAATTGTACCTATCCTCGCTGCTAGGCGCTTTTTGCACTTGATCTGTTTACAGTCAAAATAGAATGTCACCACAGAGCCATCCCACGATAGGGTTGTAGCAGAACGTCCCTAAGCTCCTCACATGAGGAACTCAATATCTCACCCGAAAAACGACTTGGAAGGCATTCGTTCGCCCAACCCGACCAAGCTGTAGTATCCGAACTCAACGACCAACCCTGGTAGTATTCGGAGTTAACAACTAATAGAATACCAACGGGGCGACCGGCTTCTACATATTTTTTCCCTGTTTCCTCACTCCATTTCGTAATATTGCTCTATACTCTCGCCCTCCCTCCCAGTAGTAACTCAGACCTGGGGTTACATGGGCCCTCCTCCCCCTTCACCGCTACGGCACGTGCCTTCATTTTTACCGAGAGAATAATCCAGATTAGTTCTTCCCTCGTTGCCTCGTGTTGAATTGTATCTGCCCACGCTGATAGGCGCTCTCAAAAGTTGATCCTTTCTGCAAGCGTTTTTGCAAACGAAGTCAAATCTCATGACGGTGGATATCGAAATAAGGGACCAACACTATTTTGATAGTACAAAATGTGTCCGAGGCAAAACACTAGACCATCGGGGCCACCGTGTGTATTATGCATAAACTCCGCATACACGGTGTTTTCAAGTCGTATCCGTTCCCTGGCGTTTACCTAGGCGAAGCAAGGAATGGCTTGTTGTTGCTCCTGTTAATAGTTCTCCCCGGCTACGTGTGATATTCATGGCGTATCAGCAGACTCTGCCAATGTGTATTCTCCTTCCGCGTTCAGACTGATATAATGGGAGTCATGTCACTCTGAAGTTATATAAACTTTGAATCCGAACCTGGATACTCCAATGACGAACCGTCCTCTAGAGATATCACGTTGCCGGTGTTGTTCGTATTCACGTTCATCCATAATAGTAGGTGTGCATCAATTTTGCCCGAGTTCGATCGCCGGGAAACCTCCCTATCTGACCGACACCAGGTCTTAGGAGGACGTTAAGCAAAACGCAAGGTTGGACTAGAGAACAAGTTCATCCCCTGGCAAACGCAATAAAACTAAATCTTGGTGGCTATCAGTCTGGATAGATAGTGTTGATTTGTTTTTCTCTCGGGTGTCCTCTTAGACAATGCAATTTGTCGCGAGGTTGCGCGTGGAACGTGTGTGAGCGCATTTGAGCCGATTTCGTACAGAGCACCTCTATTTTGAAATCAGAGTGAAACAACAAAGACCAAAGCTACACAGTAGCGGGAGCCCACCCATTATCCATCCTGGGTTAGAGTCACTCGCACGGGCGACTCTGTGTCTCATTGGAGAAATTATTTTTTTTGGCGATTTCTTGGGCCCTGGTAGCTTAGTCAAGCCATAGCCGTTCAGCCACGCCGCAGGTGCTTTCACGCACGTACGTGGAGATATGCACGCCCTAGCCCCAGGCGACAAAATGTGAGATAGGCATATGGATAGGCATATGCCTGAGGTGTCTGAATGCGCCTAAAACGTGCCTATCGACCTAATGAGGTATTTTCCTGAATAATGGGCCTGACACGTACGTGCTTGAAACCTTCTTAGAGGCCAAAGGCAAGTCCTATACTAAGTTTAATGTATTTTTGCCCCAAGGGGAAAAACAGCCCCCAAAAGCCGGAAACCTGCCGAGCGCCTCCAGCGTAATACCGGTACGAGGCTGAGTTGACAAATCAACGTCGCAGATCGGGGTCAAAAACCTAGGTGTATTCTGCTTTACCACATGGTGGTGCAAAATGGTGGCGGTATATACCGCTTCCTGTAGTCTGCCATATAAATTTTGTCAAATTGAAAAATACTACGGCGTTGGTCGCGATCATCAATAAGGCGAGGGGAATTGACTACAGCATACATACTGTTGAGAATCCGAATCACATCTCTTTGCAAAACAAAAGTCGTATACGGGCGGTCACCAAAAAGGAGCCCAACATCTCTGGCTATAAAGGACTAGTAGTCTAGAGTAATATAAAAAATAGACAGTAGGATAACAATCTAGGAAATAGGATCGTGATACGTAGAGCGAACCGAGGTCGGGCACCGCATCACCGGCGTGAGCTGTGGCCCCCCCACGCTGTCAGCGAAACTCAAGGCTGAATAGGGCGCTGTCCGCCGGAACACGATTACACCCAGACGTTTACAGAGTCGTAAAAACAAAAAACAGGTGTTCTGTTGTTCTCGTGGGGCCTTAACCTCTGTGGGATGAATCCCGAATGACGCGGACAAACGGTTTGTTGTAATTTACCGCTCGAGATAGAAACACTTGTCACCCCCCCGCGATCGCAAGTGTGCGGGCAGTGGGTTGGCGCCGCACCACCAGCGTGGGCTGTGCCCACCCCACTGTGCTCTCGAAGAAATGGGCTGAATTGGTGGTTGTGTGCCCAGTAGTAACGAGGCCAAGATTATTTTTCGAACCGTACAAACAGCAACAGTAGTGCTTTGGTTGTCGTGCGTCAGATATTAAGTATATACAAGGGCTCTGCATGGGCGCCGGCATTCTCCGGCGCCCGTGCTTCGGGTAGGGCAGGGCACAGCACTTCGCCAAACTAAGGTGTATCTGTCCGATTTGATATTCATTGAATGTTGAAGTACAGTAATGCCAAGGGTTTAGTACGAACATGATATTATAAAGGGCATTATTTGACAAGAGAAAAACGTCATATACAACAAAAAAAGCAAGGATATAGATAATAGGCGAAACACACCGCTGTTGTTAAATGCGCCGTCAAGTAAAAGTCGACGTATATCAAACAAAAATGCCAAAAAGAGTATTGAGAACCTGCTTCGCTTCGAAGCGAAACGGCGGAAGGGTATTTATTTGGCATCAATGAAGAGACTGCACTGCTGTCCCCGTGGCAATGGAGGTTCAAAGTCGACAGGATGCAAAGCCGGTTTGCATCAAGCGTCGACATGGGGGCATGTCAGCCGGCGAGGTTTTGGAAGAAGATATTTGTTTATTAAGGTTGTCGCATTGATTGTTCTGTATGGTCACGGGCAAGGAGGAAAATGAAAAGAGGGAGTCATCTCTCGTTGCGGCGGCGTTGTCTGAGTAGATGCTGGGTGGCTATACGGGATGTTGGCGTAGCGCTTCTTTTCTCTTTTTACTCGGGAAGGCGGAATATGTGTACTTGCTGTCCTTGCTTCGCGGGTGCTGTCACGTTGTCGAAATCGGACGTGTCCCCTCAACAAATGCTACACGGGGTGTCTCGACCATGACGACTGCTGACAGTGCCGTGTATTTTCTACGTAAGAGACAAGAATATAATTTGCTAGTGGTAGTAGTAGTGTTTCGTTTCGACTATCTAGCTATGCGCATAGCGGAAAAGGTCGAGGTTTAGACCACCTATTGTGGGAAATATTTTCAGCGATTGTTTCTTTCTTTGACAGGGATCTTCGACGATAAAAATAAAACCCATCCTCTGCGTACGGGATCAGAAATCATCGATGTTTCTGGGTTCAGAAATAATCGAGGCCAGAAATCAGCAGATATGGTGATTTTTGAGCCCAGAAAAACAGCTCTACCATCACGTTTGGATTATTTTTCCCTTTGAATACCACCTCGTACCAAGTACCACATGTCACCAGTGCCTACTCTGTACCTGGTATGATACCTGTCTGCTGTAAACGTCACCCATCACCAACAACAAAGAACCACAAACATACATACGACGGCACACCGCGCTTGTTGTGTTCGAGACAGAGCTTCGTCCTCACACAAACGCGACAGCAGCAGCAGCACCACCATCGAGACCACCACAGGCACACCACACCAGCACCACACCAGCACCACACCAGCACCACCGCAGCAGAGACAGCAGAAGAGGCGGTGGTGACCTAACGTCGCCCCGGCGACCATGTACGTGCCATATGTCAAAAACATATGCAAACAGTAAAACAAGAGACATCAATTAAATTAAAACCACCTTTCCAAATAAGAAGGCATAATAATAGACGCCTGCTATTTCTGATGCGGTAATTTCTGGACCCTCAAAACTTCCAAAATAATCGCCAAATATAATCGCTCAAAATATGTCCATAACAACACCAGTAGGTCTAACCCTGACCCTAACCCATACGAAATATGCCGATGAGTGCCCCCTAATCCCATGATGAGGTCGCTGGGGTTAAATGGTTGAAAAACACCCTTAAGTACATGTATTTCTGCTAGAATAAGATAACGTAGGGCGCACCTGCTCGGTTATCTTAGTGTAATCCAACCGTCTGTCCTATACAACATATAGATCTATACATGTTCTCATTCTTGTACTTATATTTGGTCTGCCCCGTACGTATAATAAAAGGAGCATTAGTGAGGGTTTGGGGTAACCCAGGTTCGACTCGCAACTTGCAAATGCTTCTCTTCTTGTCTTTCGTAGCGTGGAAGACACGCTAGATTGCGGCAAGATTCGACGGCGAACCAAGCGACGGTATGTCTCGAGGCAACGAGAGGTGCCTCGTACGCAAAACAGAGAGTCGACAGTGATCACTTGTCAGCGGGAACCGTGATTACCCGCCTTTTTGTTATCATAATCTACCGAGACTCCACGACCACTTCTAGTACAACAAGACACGATGATATCCAATGCCTCTGGAACGGCTACCGTTCATACAAATCTTCACGAGAATATCTGCCTCCGTAACGGCAAAAAGTGTACCTGTATGGACCTGCGACCCCTATCGCCTCGCAGTGTTGGAACGCTACATACCCGAGAACCCAGTACAGCTTTCGAACATTTAAAGAGGAGACAGATTTCAGGTTCTGTAACGAACCAGAGTATTGTGTTGTACTGTGGTAGTCAATGTGTATATTTGCAATTCTTCATGTCCTCATCATGTCATCCCCTGCGCAGTTCGGTAAGTCGGCTGGCGGCCAGCCGACTTACCGGCTAAAGTCAGACGACGAGCCAAAAACGCCCCCCCCGGCCGAGGGGGCCTCGCTGGAGGCGCCCACGGAGGGCCCTCCGGAGGGGAAAATATGCGCTAATTGGCTTCATTTTACGCAAGAAAAGCACGAACAACATGACCTAGATTCACATGATACGTAAAAATTCAAAAAACTCGTAACAAAATCTGTAGTTACACACGATTTCACAAAAAAAGAGAATTACAACGCATGTACCAGGTAGACCAACCACGGACTGGAGGAACGTGACAGCAGTTGTTTGAGTCGCAATACTACCTGCCAGGGATACGAGAGAAAAAGCGAACTCATCATCAAGATAGCGGTGCAAAAAATATCCCCAGATGAAAAGGTCCAACACTTGGATCCCTCCGTGATGTTATTCCTTTATCAATGTCTCTCCCAACCTTGCGCGAAACGCGCTCGTCGATGATGACGGCAAGCCATCGATTATACAACATAACACCTGGAACGAAGGTCAAACCGTTTAAAAAAAAACAGAGACATGAAACAATAAACTAGGAACCTACTCGATGGACCCAGGCTACAATACGACGTAGACTAACACGATTCATCGGGTGAACCCCAGCTCCACGTACTACTCCCACTTTCCTTGCCCGCCGTCAAATAGAGAAAAAAAAATGGACACCAACCACTCAATGCGTTGTTACTCGTAGCTAAACACCGAGCGAGTTCGAGCGAAATACAAACGCACCGCAGCAAGAAACGCCAAGCGCCAAGCCAGGCAGTTCTTCCTAATGCTGCCATTCGTCAACAGCCGTCCACTTGCACCGGACAAAACACAGTAATTCTACGTTCTCCGGGTCAAGTATACCACGCCTTTTGTTAACAGTGAACCCTGCCGTCGAAAATATGCGCTCGGACTGGGCCTGTGTGGCGGGGATAGCCAGAACGCGGCGGAAAACCCGTGCTAGGTACGGAACCTCCATGGCCTTGTTGCGCCACATATCTAGCGGGTTGTTGTACACCGTCTTCATCACACCTTTGTCCTCCACCTTCTCGCTGAACATGACCATCTCACCGGCCCTCCTCAAAGCAAGCACTCAGACCTGTACAACGTGAACAACGCCATCCTTGAAACTCTTGGTCGCTGCGTTGCCATCTCCGCTGCCCGCTGAAGGGCTAACAGACTGAGATTGCATAGCAGCCAGAGTTTGGTCAAGCGAGGCTTCTTCGATGGTGATTCCGTTGCTCCACCGGTAAGAGCGACACTAGCTGCATAGACACTGGCTGCAGCAGGTCTGGGCGCTTTACTTTCTTGAAGGACCAGCGCAACATTGTCCTTCACCACGAGCTCCCACATACCGGCTTTCTCATTTTCCTCGAGGCCATAGAGGACGTTTTAGGTGCACCAATTTAAAGCAGTCACGATCAGCTGCCAACGCTTGAAGCCTTGAGGCTGCTGGCGTGGACCGAACCTGTACTGGAGAATGGCACTGCCGTCTCGCCAACGGCGATTAAAACCATCGAAAAGACCGAGGGCACATGGGAGAACGATCGCTTGTGCCTCGGCCTTGCAGGTGGGGGCTCTTGCCGGGAGTTCAGCGTGCAGCTCCTCCATCCGGTCGCGAAGACCATGCTCTAGCGCTTGAATATTCGGGACGACCAGGCTGATCGTGACGTACTTCTTGGCCTCGAGCTCTCGCTGGATAAACATAAACGGCTCCAGAAGAGGCACAATGTATTCCATAACAGTACAGTGCTTGTCCGAAAGGATGCGTGAAGCGCACGTGTTGGAAAAGTTGGCGATTGACCCCTAGTGCGTGGCGATCGCGGGTCTCAGGTAGAGCAACCGCTCCAAGCAGGCATGCGTCGACCACCATCTCGTCTCCACGTCCTGGATCACCTTTAGCTTTGGCACCTTGAGGAACTCCAGGCTCTCCCCCAATCGCTGCGCAGCCCGGCTTGACGTAGTGTAGCGCCGCACCACCAACCATGAAAGCGCCATGGTCTCCTGCACACCTGGCCCGTTGAAAACGATACCTGTGGTGCATTCTAGGCGGTGATTGCAGCAGCCATGCCGCTCGGCAACGCCTTTATCCTCCACCAAGCGACCGGCCTCCACCATCGACGGCTTGCAGTCGGTGGTAAAAGCGGTAACGCAGCCCTCTAGCTTATTCTTTTTAACCTGGGCTATCACGGACTCGGGACGACCCCCCCCTTTGCCAACCGCGTGGCCTTTGAGCAGTCTAGCGAAAGGGTTCTCGTGTGCTAACCATCGTCGATGATGTATACCGTGAAGGAGTGGTACGTGTCGTTTACACCAGACGTCCATCTGTCGGCTGTGACACTGACGTGCTGCCCCTCGAGCCGCTTGGTGATTTCGGCGAGGAAGACCCCCCCTACTTCCTGCATGCCGTTCAGGATGTCCCGCCTGAAAGGGATGATACCATCCTTTTTATAATGCCGCATCAAGTCCTTCAGGGACGCTCTGTCATCCACTTGACGGGGCGGATCAGGGAGCCCAAGCCAGTTAAAGGTTTGTTATCAGTAACTGATAGCCACGTATTGTTCGGTGGTATCCGCCGCAACACCTCAGGACTAATCAGTGCAGTCTATAGTCTAGTCTGTACTATAATGTTTTCTAAAACGTAGCAGTATTGGCTAAATTGGGCATCGGCACGGACACTGGAAATGTCCGTTTAATGTGGAGAACACGTACTCACACATATTGGTACGAGCAGCAGTCGTCGGTCTCATTTCTAATATTCTGATTAAATGTACGAGTAGCAGTATTGGTACGAATAACAGAAGGCAATAGAAATTTTAAACAACAGAAAATAATAAGTACGTCGTGCATATCAATACGTCTTGACACCGGTCGCCCCGGTGGCGTATCAGGTTATCCTCGAGCCTTGTATAGGTCAGTTCGGTTAGTTCAAGCCCCGCCGCGTGCATACTCGTATAAATTCCTTGGGACCTTTTTTGTGCACAAATTGACTTGCGGAAAGCGCGAGAGCGTGAGTTAGCAACACTCGACTAGAAGTCGACGAGCAGTGGGATTGCTGAACCCTCTGCGCGATAAAATAGAAGGGAAGAACCAGGGGGCGAAAAGGGCGACACATGTGACCACGGCTTGTCCAGAAGCTGGAAAGCAGAAGTGTGCGAATAAAAAATATATATATACAAGGGTTCCGCATGGGCGCCGGCATTCGCCGGCGCCCATGCTTCGGGTAGGGCAGGGCAGCACTTCAACAACTTAAGGTGTAGCTGTCCGATTTGGCATGCATTGAACTCTCAAGTAATGCCAAGAGTTCAATACGAACATGGGATTATGAAAGTCATGATTTGACACTAAAAAAACGTAATATTGTACAACAAAGAAGGCAAGGATAGGCGAAACACACTATGTTAAATGCGCCGTCAAGTAAGAGTTGGCGTCTATCAAACAAAAATACCGAAAATAATATTATTGAGAACCTGCGTCGCCTCTAGGCGAAACGAAAGAGGCCTTGGCATTAATGAAGAGACCGCACTGCTGTCCCCGTGGCAATGGAGGTTCGAAGTGGACAGGATGCAAAGTCGGTTTGCATCAAACGTCGGCATGGGGCCATGTCAGCCGGCGAGGTTTTGGAAGAAGATTGCTTTGTTTGTTACGTGAAGGCTGTCGCATTGATTGGTCTGCGTGGTTGCGGGCGAGGAGCAAAACGAAGAAGAGGAGGGCGATCTCTCGTTGCGTCGGCGTTGTCTAGGATAGGTGCGGGGGTGGCTTTGCTCGTACGGGAGGTTGGCGTAGCGCTTCTTCCCTGTTTTTCCTTGAGAAGGCGGGATATGTGTGTCTGCTATCTTTTCTTCGTGGGTGCTTTCACGTTGTCGAAATCGGACGCGTCCCCTCAATACATAATATCCGGAGTGTCTCTACCATGACGACTGCTGATGGTGCCGTGCGTATTTCCAAGAGATTGACATATTATTTACTGGTAGAAATAAGCAAATATACCTTTCTTTGCAACATTTTTTTCTTCATCCCATTTACCATCCCCGCACCATTCTCGCGCTCCCTCCCAGTAGTAACTCAGATCCGGGGTAACATAGCGGGCCCTCCTCCTCCCTCCCCACTTCGGCACGTGCCTTCATTTTTACCGCGAGGAGAATCGAGCATTTTCTTCCCACGTCGACTCGCGTCGAATTGTACCTAGCAGGCGCTCTCAGCAGTTGGTCTCGTTTTTTGATTGCATTTTTGCAAATAAAGTAAAATTTCATCGTGGTGGGTGTCGAACTCAAGGACAACCAAACGTTGGAGGTATTCGAGGGTAAACCACTAGACCACCAGGGCGGCCGGCTGACAATTGATTAAAAGAAATCAGGATCTTTGCATAGGGTTCAAAATCGTGTTGGCAGAAAAACCAAATCTGCAGGAAGCAGCTGAAAGGTCAAGAAACAGGCAATATTTCAGTTGTTCTCGCAATAACTCGCACAATCCAGTCCGTGGTCACAGGACTGGTTCCAGTCACTCTGGAGCAGAGGAATACCATAGGGAAAAACACAAACAACCCAATGTGGTAAACGCATAAATCACAGCTGACGCAATTCATGCCTCCACCAGAAACATATAAAAGTGAGATCGGGAATCAGTATACGATGTGCCTGGTCCATACCGGTGCATACGTCTTATTACTCGCGCCTGGGAAAACCGACTATACCGCTTGCCATCCAAGAAAGACTACCACGTATATATCACACGAAGTATCTATCACTACGCATACGCACAACAGCCGCAAGTCAATTGGAAAAAAGAAACAAAGAACAAAGAAGAGAAAGGGAAGGAGATGGGTGCATGGGGCCAAGAAAAAGAAAAGAAAAAAAAAATTGGGGGGTCTACTGGCGAGGCTGCCACCAGAACGGGATGTCACATGTCACGTGGTCTTTCGACGGTCTACAGCAATAGTACTACGAACGACTTCCGATACACCCACCGAAACACGGACTACCGGCCAATTACGCGATGGACAGCTGGCCGTGGTAGTCACGTGTCTCTGTGTAGGGGGCCCCTGCCCTGCCTCTTGTTGGATCTTAAGAGTGATGCGTGTACGACTAAACTTGTCAACGAACGGCACTCGCACTGCACTTTGAGCTATCTGCTGTAGTTCTGGTTGCTACTTGTTGCTGCATTATGTGCTAGACGTTTCGCCCTTCGGCTACTGCTGCTACACCTTCTGTTGTGTGTTTGCCAATGTCGTCAGTTGGCGTTCATGCTCGTCGTACATACTGCTGTTCTCACCAAGTACGTGCGGGTTTCCTCGTACCTCAACCGTAAGACGACGAGCTCAAAACAGAAGGGAGGTGACATGAAATGGCATGGACAATGGCCACATAGAAGCGAGCACAGCGGAATAGTTCGCTGCGAATCAATCGCATTCGTTCATGCCTACAGCAGAGGCTGGCTGGAGTGTCAGCGGCCGTGCTAAAGCCAGGGCCAAAGGCCGAAGAGACGGCTCTACCTGCTTCGTTTTGTCTCGAGATTCTGTTATATACTGTATATTGGACAGAGTGATGCGTATACGACTAACTTTGCCAACGGCACTCGCACTGCACTTTGAGCTATCTGCTGTAGTTCTGGTTGCTACTTGTTGCTGCATTATGCGCTAGAGGTTTCGCCCTTCGGCTACTGCTGCTACACCTGCTGTTGTGTGTTTGCCAATGTCGTCAGTTGGCGTTCATGCTCGTCGTACATACTGCTGTTCTCACCGAGTACGTGCGGGTTTCCTCGTACCTCAACCGTACGACGACGAGCTCAAAACAGAAGGGAGGTGACATGAAATGGCATGGACAATGGCCACGTAGAAGCGAGCACAGCGGGATAGTTCGCTGCGAATCAATCGCATTCGTTCATGCCTACAGCAGAGGCTGGCTGGAGTGTCAGCGGCCGTGCTAAAGCCAGGGCCAAAGGCCGAAGAGACGGCTCTACCTGCTTCGTTTTGTCTCGAGATTCTGTTATATACTGTATATTGGACAGAGTGATGCGTGTACGACTAACTTTGCCAACGGCACTCGCACTGCACTTTGAGCTATCTGCTGTAGTTCTGGTTGCTAATTGTTGCTGCATTATGTGCTAGACGTTTCGCCCTTCGGCTACTGCTGCTACACCTGCTGTTGTGTGTTTGCCAATGTCGTCAGTTGGCGTTCATGCTCGTCGTACATACTGCTGTTCTCACCGAGTACGTGCGGGTTTCCTCGTACCTCAACCGTACGACGACGAGCTCAAAACAGAAGGGAGGTGACATGAAATGGCATGGACAATGGCCACATAGAAGCGAGCACAGCGGGATAGTTCGCTGCGAATCAATCGCATTCGTTCATGCCTACAGCAGAGGCTGGCTGGAGTGTCAGCGGCCGTGCTAAAGCCAGGGCCAAAGGCCGAAGAGACGGCTCTACCTGCTTCGTTTTGTCTCGAGATTCTGTTATATACTGTATATTGGACAGAGTGATGCGTGTACGACTAACTTTGCCAACGGCACTCGCACTGCACTTTGAGCTATCTGCTGTAGTTCTGGTTGCTACTTGTTGCTGCATTATGCGCTAGAGGTTTCGCCCTTCGGCTACTGCTGCTACACCTGCTGTTGTGTGTTGGCCAATGTCGTCAGTTGGCGTTCATGCTCGTCGTACATACTGCTGTTCTCACCGAGTACGTGCGGGTTTCCTCGTACCTCAACCGTACGACGACGAGCTCAAAACAGAAGGGAGGTGACATGAAATGGCATGGACAATGGCCACATAGAAGCGAGCACAGCGGGATAGTTCGCTGCGAATCAATCGCATTCGTTCATGCCTACAGCAGAGGCTGGCTGGAGTGTCAGCGGCCGTGCTAAAGCCAGGGCCAAAGGCCGAAGAGACGGCTCTACCTGCTTCGTTTTGTCTCGAGATTCTGTTATATACTGTATATTGGACAGAGTGATGCGTGTACGACTAACTTTGCCAACGGCACTCGCACTGCACTTTGAGCTATCTGCTGTAGTTCTGGTTGCTACTTGTTGCTGCATTATGCGCTAGAGGTTTCGCCCTTCGGCTACTGCTGCTACACCTGCTGTTGTGTGTTTGCCAATGTCGTCAGTTGGCATTCATGCTCGTCGTACATACTGCTGTTCTCACCGAGTACGTGCGGGTTTCCTCGTACCTCAACCGTACGACGACGAGCTCAAAACAGAAGGGAGGTGACATGAAATGGCATGGACAATGGCCACATAGAAGCGAGCACAGCGGGATAGTTCGCTGCGAATCAATCGCATTCGTTCATGCCTACAGCAGAGGCTGGCTGGAGTGTCAGCGGCCGTGCTAAAGCCAGGGCCAAAGGCCGAAGAGACGGCTCTACCTGCTTCGTTTTGTCTCGAGATTCTGTTATATACTGTATATTGGACAGAGTGATGCGTGTACGACTAACTTTGCCAACGGCACTCGCACTGCACTTTGAGCTATCTGCTGTAGTTCTGGTTGCTACTTGTTGCTGCATTATGCGCTAGAGGTTTCGCCCTTCGGCTACTGCTGCTACACCTGCTGTTGTGTGTTGGCCAATGTCGTCAGTTGGCGTTCATGCTCGTCGTACATACTGCTGTTCTCACCGAGTACGTGCGGGTTTCCTCGTACCTCAACCGTACGACGACGAGCTCAAAACAGAAGGGAGGTGACATGAAATGGCATGGACAATGGCCACATAGAAGCGAGCACAGCGGGATAGTTCGCTGCGAATCAATCGCATTCGTTCATGCCTACAGCAGAGGCTGGCTGGAGTGTCAGCGGTTGTGCTAAAGCCAGGGCCAAAGGCCGAAGAGACGGCTCTACCTGCTTCGTTTTGTCTCGAAATTCTGTTACGTGAAAGTATCATGATTTGGGAGATTTTTTGTCACGAAACGTTTTGCCGTCGGTAATTTGTGTCACGAAGTTGTTGGATATCGTCGGTAAGTTGTGTCACGTTTTAGGTGAACCCACACTAAAAAATTGAATTTCCAGCTGGCAAAACGAGCAGAAACAAAAACAATGAAATGCCGAGCAAGAAACCAAACGAACTAGTAAAAAAGTACAGCAAAGAATCTAACGCTCGAGAGCATGCCACCGCAAATTTCCAAACATTATCACGTATGTGGTGGTACTCCGAGTGGGGGATGCGTGGTTGGTCGGTGTTGGGAAGCGTGCTCCTCATGGGTTCCGGTGCCCTTGTTTGGTCTCTCCTCATGGCCCGCTGGATAGACTCAAAAGCTTTTACATTATTTCCTCTTCATTGGACTCTAAAAGACAGACAACACAGGCCCTTGGCACACGGTAGTGCAGGGCAGAGCAAGTATAGCAGGTAGAGCTGGTAGAAGAGCAGGTAGTGAGAGCACGGGGGTGGGGTGAAGCTCACAGAGTTCGCTTCACCCCAGCATTGCTACTGTGCTCTGTTCCGGACCTTTTCCTATGGAACGTACAAGGAACGTTCTCCTGGATGTCCTCATGTTCCCATGAGCGCTTAACGCGCTTACTTCTATCTATCTTGTCCAGAGGAGGAGCGTTCCATTTCCGAGAACGCTCTTGTGGTACAAACTAGCTAGATTCTACGGGTTATCCGCTTCACTCAGAATATTCCGTTTAAGAGAACCTTCTTGTGGCCAATGGACCATGAATCTGCGGACTATCCTACCGAATCTATTGCCAGCTATACTGACACTCTATAACATTAGCCCACCCTGAATAGTCGTAGATGCAGATCACCTGCCCACTAAATGATGTCAACAAAACATCAAAAATTGGGAGGGGGATCGAAGATGCGGCTATTCGAAACAAACGAAAATGAGGCTATAGATTCCCCCACACCTCGTAATAATGAGGCTTAAACGCCTCATTGCAAGATATACAACCCCATGATTGAGCTCACAACCGTGAGAGCTCGAGAAAGGGTATGTACCTACGGTATACCAGTAGCAATCGGCCTACGAAAACACGAAGGGCGCGGCCACTGAGCGCAAGGATGCGAAGGGGGCCAAAGAAGAAGGTATGGACGCCGAAACCAAGTCAGAAGAGAATATGGGAACACGTGTCACGCTGTGAAGGCCAAACGAGTTTACGGCCTGAAGCGTAGTGCCGAAGGGGCGGGCGGTCGGTCCATTTGCCGGAAGGCCTAGAGAAATCAAGAAGCACTGCCTAAAGAACGTCAGAGTCCGCTACGTTGGACACTGACAGCTGACGTGGGGCCATCGGTTGGACGGTGAAAGAGCAACAACTAAGACGCGAAGAAGTACGCAAGCGTCGGGTCATTGGTCAAAAGGCAGAAGAGAAGAGCCTGAAACAAGAAAAAAACAAAGAAAAGTGCCTAAAATAATGTCAGGGTCCCCAAGGTTGGACCTGGGAGGCTGACGTGGGACCATTGGTCGAAAGGCAAAACTATCAATAACCAGTACGCTGATGTGTAACGAAAGCACAGGGGCCGTAATGTGGGACCTAGGAGGCTAGCATAAGGCCCTTGGTCGAACTGTTGAACGGGAAACCGAGGCTACCAAAACAAATCGCGAAAACGCAGTGAAAGACAACACCTAAACAGTGGCACAGACAACACCAAAATGATGGTACGGGAGGCGTGTGTGATACGCCGGAAGGCTTAACCGGGGGGCAACAGTGGAGTACCCTTGAAAGCTATCTGGGTACAGTACCATAAAAACGGGAAGAAATATGTGGTGAGGTCACCTAGCCAAAGCTATACGCAAACAAGGACGAAACTGAATCGTAGACACCAGAAAGACGGGAGGCACTATCGGAAGCCAGAAAGAGAGTCGACATATGACACCTTGAGAGGCTAACTAATAACGGGAACAATACCAGCAAACGTAGCGAGGCTATTCAACCATAACAAAGCAAGCCAAAAACGGGGTCAACACGAGGATACTCGTTCAGCTCGAAGCAGCGCTGAAAGTGTCTAGATCCAGAAAGAATGCAGGGAACAGAGAAGACAATATGAAGAAAAGCCGCAGCTGGGTACTATACGTCGGGAACGCGGGGTCGCTAACGTGGAGCAACCCTAAAAAGGTAACCGAGAAAAATGCACGGAAAAGCAGGAAATAGGCAAATCGTGTCATAGCAACGTGCTGCAGCCTGACAAAAAGAGGGGTCCATAGCAAAGGACCTTGAAAGGCTACTTTCAGAAAACGAGCAACACTAGGTACGTAGCGAAGGTATACCTCCGAAAGCGATTTCGCCGGAAAAAAAAACAACACGAAAGAGGGTCAACAGGTAACGACTTGTATGGGCTGCGAAGCCAAACTGGAGTCAAAACGTGGGCCCGATGCGACAAGTACGCCAACAAGCCAAGAGCAAAACGGGGGCCAAGAGGGGAGGGCCTGTGGACTGCACAGTCAGGACGGGCTGTAAACCCATGATTAAGGCCGGTGTAGTTGAACCCTATTGGCAGGTATGCCGAAAAGAAACAAGAAAAAGTGGTCGAGAGAAACAAGACCTATTGGCTGCAAAGCCAGAACGGGGGTCAGTGTCGTTGGACCGTAGGGGCAGCGGTGCCGAGAAAAAAAAGGTAAGAAATAGTGGTCCAGGGGAATAGATCCGCTGGCTACAAAGCTGGAACGGAGCCCGATAGCAAGAGACTCTTAGGGGCAGGTACGACCAAACAAAAAGGCAGAGGCCAAAGAGAACCGACAGATGGGCTGGAGAGTCAGCACAAGACCGCTAACGTGGAATCTACGGGGCCTCTCAATGTGAAGCCAGTGGTCGACAACATGGGACCATAGCTAGTAGCAATAGCTAGAATGCCGTAATACCAAGTGGCCGGGGCTAAAGTGCAGTGACGTCAGTCGTGGGAAGAAGTACGCCAAGAAGCAAGAAAGGTCCAACAATAAAAGGGAAGTATGCCAAGGGGCAAGGGAAGTCCAACAGCAACAAGAAAGGAGGTAATGCCTCGCGAAAAACGAAGAGAAATAACGCGGAAAGCATCCATGTTGTCACCAATCGCATAAGGCGAGGTGGGAACGACACGATAGGAAACCTCAACATGGTTCGGAAACGCCATGGTTCGTCGTTGTGCACAAAACGTGGGCAGGCTACATCGGCGGTAGAAGGCGGAAGCAAAACCACAAAAACACTCGTCGTACTGTAGAAAAGTGGAACAACTTGGGCGCGAGTTCAGGATCAAGGCGCCCATGAAGGTCACCGGAAAACTAACAAGTGCAATACTTTGAATGCGGCAAATAAGACAGAAGGCATACTACTACGTTAAAACGTTGTTGGGGGCTCAATGATACTGAGACTGTAAGGGAATACTTTGGGGGACCACAAGGCGATAACACTGACGATACTGGTAGCTACCAGGTAGAATTGTACTGAGACAGTAGGGTCCAAAGCTAATACGCGCACTAAGCGTTCATTCCCAGAAGAAAGGAAAGAGAGCTGCTACGGTCGGCCGCTAACTGCGCACAGCGATAACCACTAAGGAGCAAGCGTGCCCAGAAATAACAAGAAAAAAAAATCAAATATAACCCGCGTTGCATGGACGCGAAAGCGGAAGGTATCGGTTCCGAAAATTCACGAACGCCTGAGTCGGGAGGAAATACGTTCCGAAAACGCACACACTGCAGAGAGGAGGGGGTGTACATTCCCATCCGGCACATAGTGCAGAGGGAAGGGAAACCAAGATAGAAAAACCATGCTAACACGATATTAATGTCAACTCATACCGTGAGAGCGGTAAAAACGGGGTCTTAACACAACGGAGGGCTCAGAAACTCTGCGAAAGAGCACGCACACGGTGCAGACGATATCTCGGCTGAGAAGGAATCAGGCGAAACTATTGCGATGTCGCGGGCTGATACCGTAAGCCGGACAGAGGGAGGGGGCAAGTCACGTACAACTCTAACAATGCTAGCGGCGCGCATGCACAGCGTGCAAGCGAAGTTCAGGCTAATAAGGACCAAGCGAAACTACCATGGTTTCGGGGGTTGATACTATAAAGAAGCCTAGAGAGGGGAGGGGGGTCGTGAACAAACGACGGACCCGAAAATACTAGCAGTTGATGTCGTGAAACTCTGAAAATGATGTGGCCTACTATAGAGCCATTCCTACCGGAAGCTAAGTGACAAAAAGAAAACGGGGAAAACATACGCGAAGGCACTTGGGTCTCCAATCGAGAAGAGGGGACTTGTGCAGGGCGATATGACGCAAACAAGGGGGGCAACACGCCTCAATAAGCACCTACGGCGTGCGTAGTGCAAAAAATAGAGGAAGGGCCAGAGCACATACCACGTATACCACAGTGGTAACAGAAGACATACGACGCCTCAATAAGCACCTATGACGTACGTAGTGCAAATATTGGGGGAAGGGCTAAGACATATATGCCATAGCGGTAAGAATCCAAATATGACGCCTTAATAAGTACCAATGACGCACGTAGTGCAAAAAGCGGAAGAAGAGTCAACATGGGCATACCACAGCGGGTTGGGAGACATATGCCATGCCCAAATATGCACCTATTTTGACGTAGTGCAGAAAGCATGAGAAAGGCCAACAAAAAAAAATACCACAGCGGTTTCGGTCGCTGCGAAACAAGGGTACGCTAAACCGACGAGGGAAAACGAAGTCACGGCAGGTTTGAGCCAAGTTACGAGAACGGGGCAGGTTAAACCGGCACACACAGGAAGACGGAACCATCACAAATTTTCGTCCTGGTTACGAAAATGGAGCCAGCTAAATCAGTGGCTGGAAGGCCAGGGTAGCACACCGACGCAAGCACGCAAACATATGTGCTCGTCAAAAGTGGAAACGCCCAAAACGTCAGGGTATCACACCGACACAAGCACGCGAACATACATGCTGGTCAAAAGTGTGACAACTCTAAAGGTCAAGGCGAGGAAGAGGCACCTTGAAACTAACTGAACAACAAAATCAAACCCAAAAGAGAAAATCAAGAAGCCAATGCGCACAAAACAAATCCCATGGAAAAAAAAGTCAAGAAGGAACTCAAGAAACATGGTAAGGGGGAGGGACAACAAGACAAACGGGTAAGTGCGACTCAACGCGATAATACCCTGGCTGCAGATATCCCTGTCGCGTGGCGTTGTAGGCACGCCGGTCCGTAGATGGTGCTCCGCGAAGATATGCAATAGAGACGCCGTAGGTTGATCCTGGAACCGGGTGGTGTAAAGTTTGAAGAAAGATCCGATGAAACGCGGCTGGTGGTCGTACTAGGGTGTGCTGCAGCGCTCCGATCGCGAGACAGTTACGTCGTGGTGTTCGCGGAAGATGTGGTAGGAGCGCTGGAGACGGATGATGGTCCAGTAAAACGCGCTGAAGAGCTCCGAGCACGAACCAGTGAGGGTGGGGTGTTCGCGGAAGATACGGTAGAGGCTCTTGTGACGGAAGAAGACGAGGCTGTAGTAGCTCAATATGGTAGGTTGAAGGAGGTGTCGGATCGCGTACGCGGTGGTGGAATGTGCGTGTTCCGCAGCGTACATGTAGGCGCGAGCGTTGACGCTGTAGTAGTCCTTTGAGGTGGGCCTGTGGAGATGCCTGCGGTTCTCGCGGTGGTGGAGTTCGCTTTGTACACGGCGAGGATAACGGCTTGGTTGTCGGAATAGGCGGTAGAGAAGACCCGAAGTAGCCGGCGATGGCTGTGACGCCGGGGCGGTTAGTAGCGGACTGAAGGAGCAAAGCTACCGGCGCGGTGGCTGCAGGAGTCGGCGAAATATGTTCCAGCTGGTCGGCGCTGACGATGCGATGACGCCGGAGTCGGTGGTAGTGGCCAGGGAGAGGGCGCCTCGCCGCTGGTAGCGGTTTGAAGCGGCAGGCCCATCGGTGCATGGCTGCAGAAGTCGGTGAAATAATTCCCAGATTGTCGGAGTAGATGGTGGCGACGACGTCGGGGCCGGCGGTAGTGGCCAAAAGAAGAAAGGT
Source organism: Undaria pinnatifida (assembly GCA_012845835.1). Lineage (NCBI taxonomy): Eukaryota > Phaeophyceae > Laminariales > Alariaceae > Undaria > Undaria pinnatifida. The sequence continues at coordinate 21,795,351 of JABAKD010000016.1, read as the reverse complement.
TTCCTTCACGTTGGTAGTGGCTTGAAGGAGAAAGACATCGAATGATGAAGTCGCGGAAGACGGAGGTGGAGCTCAGGTGAAAGGTGGAGCTCTGACAAAGGTGGAGCTCTGGTCGCGAAGCTCGGTTGACGACGAAGCTCTGGTGAAACGTGGAACTCCGGTGAACGTGGAGCTCTGGTCGCGAAGCTCAGGTGACGATGGGGCTCAGGTGACGATGGAGCTCTGGTGGCAAAGCTCAGGTGACGACGAAGCTCTGGTGAAAGGTGGAACTCCGTTGAAGGTGGAGCTCTGGTCGCGAAGCTCAGGTGACGACGAAGCTCAGGTGACGATGGAGCTCTGGTGGCAAAGCTCAGGTGACGACGAAGCTCAGGTGACGATGGAGCTCTGGTGGCAAAGCTCAGCTGACGACGAAGCTCAGGTGACGATGGAGCTCTGGTCGCGGTGTTCACGCGGCGATAGGGGCGGTTCGATGATCTTAGAAGTGTAGCCACAGGTACTGGCGAGAAAAACCGTAGTCGGAAGGACTGTCCACAGTTTCCAGCGACGACTGTGGGACGATGACGGCTCCGGGAAAATAATGGTCCGACGAAGAATGAGAAGGGCTAAAAAGGGATGCGCCAATGGTGGGCGCTGGGGAGAACGAAGGACGGCCTGAAAGCCGATCCAGGAGGAGCGCCAGCGTCCTCGGCGCCTTTCTCGGAGCTGGCTAGCGAACCGAAGGCGATGTCATGGGCCGAAATAGACCCGACGGAGGTTTTGGCGCGGAGAAGGGGTCGACGGATTGTTTTGGTATGGTCCGCAACGGTGAGTTTGCCGAAAGTATTTCCAGCGAAACGTGGTGCATGGGGCATGAGGGAGGGGGTTTGAGCCCACCCAAGTCAATGCCTAACAGGAAGGGTGCGCGGTTTGCGCGTCGCCGGTGGATGGGGGCGGATAGTGATGGTGGGTCGAAAGGGAGGGGGAACTAGCCCACCCAAAACGATACCCGGGATGGAATGCTCGCATCGGTCGACGTGGGCAGCGGAGAGGCCGTGGAAGGGCCCGATTTCTGGCTAAAAAGGTCCCATACGTACCAGGCTCGGGAGGTTCATGAGCCCGAGGCTAAAAAAAATAACAAACTCGGAAAAAGTGGGCGGTGGAATGGTAGAGGTGGGTCGTAGAGGAGAGGTAGCGAGCCCACCCAAGCCGATAGTCGGTTCGAAACGCTCATACCCGGAAAAAAAATTAGCTCCAACTCAAAAGATGGGAGCGGCGGGATGTAGTGGTGGGTTGGGAGGGACGGGGGAACGAGCCCACCCAAGCCGATGCTCGGCTCGGAGAGGTCATCACCGGAAAGGAACAAAACCACAGGTTCAGATGGTAAACCTATAGGAATGTTAGGGTAGGGGGGGGGTGGCGACAGTGGCGTCACAGATATGCCTTCAGGGACGGGTAGGGGTTGCCTAGGTTCAGGTGGTGAACCTACAGGGTTGTTGAGGCAAAAGGGGGGTGGCGGTATTGGTGTCGGATGGGGATTCGCGACCGTTGGGTTGGAGGGGAACTGTTCGGTGTTCACTGGCAACGGAAACAGAATCAGTCGATGGTAGTCCGTGGTTGTGTCGTCGAGGAAAGCTGAAGGGCCGTTGGTGGCAAGGATCCGGTCGATGGGGGGGTAGCTAAAGAGCTGGGTCGGGAGTGATAAACCGCGGGTTTGTTGTGGTTGCGGGAAACCAGGGCACGCTGGTGGGCTAACGGAAAAGGTGGCCGGGAGGTACCGTTGTAGGCCTGGTATAGGTGGGATGGTTTGGGTCAGGGTAGCCGTGAAAAGGGGGGCGGTAGGGGGTCCAACGTTTGTCGAAGTGAGAAATAACCAGACCGTGAGGAGAAGGGCGGTTGTTTCCTCCAGATGGTCGGCGGAGACCGGAGCAAGGCGGCTCTGCGGTAACACGTCGGGGTGGAGAACGGCTTGGGGGATTCGGCAGGTGCGCCTCGGTGGTGACGGAGGGGGCCGGGACAGAGGTGTTCTGTGGAAACCGGTCGCGTTGAAGGGAGGGGCGCGGCAGAGTTGTTCTGTCGCGTTGGAAAGGGTCGGAACGAGGTCGGTAGTAGGAGGGTTCGGCGAGAAATGCCGAGACCGAAAGGGGATGACTCGTTTGCAACGCGGCTGGTTAGGGGAAAAGGCGGCTGCCAACCGAATAAAGCGGTTATTGCTCCTGCCTATGGATGGGATTGCCAGTCTCGGGTGTACCGTTGCCGAAGCTAGAGATACGAACTGGGAAGGCGGTGGTGGATGTCGAGGGTCGTTGGGCGGTGGGACGGGAATAGTTTCCGGCGTTTGTTGGCCTCGGAACCAGTGTCCCAGGTAGGTAATGAAGGAGCTCCGGCGTTTGTTGGCCTCGGAACCAATGTCCATGGCTGGTCGTACGAACGGTTCCGATACTTGGTCAAAGCCGGGAGCGCTGAGGGGTCGTGGTGTCGCTCAAAATGTCGGTATCGGGCGATATCGGAAACTACTCCACACGGTGATAAGAAAAACCGTAGAGGATGAATCCGAAAGGGTGGCACTGCTAAAGGTTGAACATCCCAGAAGAGGTAGTCCGGTGTAAGCTGGCTGCGGTGAGCCGCCAAGCAGTGGTCAGTTGCGGCTGTCTGTAAGACTGTCGCGTGGCGATGGCGAGGGTGCAGCTGGCTGATCTAGAGAACATGCGCGGCTGGGTTAACGTGATCGCAAAGGGAGTCTCGGTATTGCATCACCGAGGCTCTGGGAGGGTCTCCGTGGGTGGCGTTTAAAGAACCGGGGCGAAGATACCCTGGGGGTCCTGTCTCCAAGCGGCGTTGGATGAGCAGGATAGAACTCGCTAGGAAATGCCGTACCTGTGGTCCGTGTCCACGCAATCCACGAGAGTTGCGGGGAAGACGGGGCAGGGGGCTCAGGGCATATCCTGGTCAACTATGATCGCGAGTCTTCCGTCGTCATGACGGGACTGTCCCTTGGGCCCAGGGGCAGTGGTGCTGTCAACACTGTGGCAGCGAGTGGGCACCCGTCGTTCGCGGGCCCACCGCTGGCACTTGAAAAACGCGCACGTCCTAAGACGAGCGCGGGTGGAGCCGCCGATAAATACGCGAGGCGGGCTCAGGATGCGATGGCCCGGAATTGGAAGCAGAAGTGTCGTGCTGTAGTCCGGAACCGCTGGTAGCCGTGGTCTTCGGCAAGTAGCGTTGCTCATCGGTAGAAGGCGTCGAGTGGAGCATCCCAGTAGGGCTCGACGTCTTGGCCTCCTCGTACCCACACCTCAAGACCATCGCTAGAACAAGGGGATCAGGCTTGGCCAAGCGATATCGCATGTATGGGGCTGGGCGGGGGATGAAGATTGTTGGGGGGCGGGGCGTCGGTGGAGCTCGTTCTTTGAAAGTTGGAGCTGGAACCTCGTCCCGCAATTAGATGGCCTGGTGCTGGTAGTGCTGTATCGGTTGATCAGCTTGTAGCGTCCAGGGATTTTGTTTCGCCGCAATGGGGATCGGCCGGCCACGCTGTTGCTGTCGATGTTGTCGTCGTTGTCGCAGCAGTTTCCCGGGGAAGAAAGGCGATCATGGCGCTTTCGACCCAAAAAATAGGTGTCACGGCAATTATAACGAGCGGCGTTGGTTGTCGCGGGTTATTGCCGGGTAATAGCGCCGGGTTTACGGTCCGCGCGTTTCCGCAAATACCAAAAGTAAAAACCAATATCCTGAAGTATGCCCATACCTGGGTTGAGCGCACCAGAGGCGTAGCGGTGTTGCTACAGTGGGAGAGTGCCGCCGGCACGATGCAGACGTCAAGGAGAACGCCCGAAAGCCAGCGAAGCGGTACTCGATGGCCAGGTAGTTGACAATGATGCTCGTCGCAGGTTGTGTCCCGTATCGCAGTATGTGGTGGTTGCGAGCCACCACTTTTTGCGGTTCGTGAGTCAGACGCAGGCGTCGTGGGCGTCACAATCCGGGTGGTCGCGACCGTCGTCGCGGCCACTACGGATAGGATGGCGTCTGCGCCGTTGGGCGACCTTGCTGTCGCTGTTACAACGGTCAATATCGGTGATGTAGGTGGTAGGCAGAGAAGAATGGTGGCGTAGGTGGTAGTCGGAGAAGAACGGTGGTCTTGACCCGAGCGGTAGGTGATGCGGGGGGGTGCGTGCGGCGTTTTGGGGGGCTGGTTGCGGAGGGCGTGTGGGGCGTTTTCAAGCCGTGGGTTCACCGGAGGTGGGTGCTGGCGCTTGGAGCGCGTAGGGGAAAGCGGCAACAAAGTTGGTTTGGCGGCTCTGTGGCCGTTTTGACAACTTTTAGTAGCGGCGGGAGGGGGGTCGGAATTTCAAGAAAATAGACCGAACCCGCAGATTACCGCAGACGAAGCGTCTAACGATGTCGACATGAGTCGTAGTTGGGTAGGTACGACGTGGCCGATAACCGAAAAAATATTTTACCCCAGACTGGGGTGTCTTTGGGTGCCGCCCGGTCGAGACCGTGAGCGCGCCGGATGCAGTTGTGAGCAAGTGCCAGCAAACAAAATTGGGCGCAGGGGCTTAAGCGCGGTGATGGGCGGGCGATTTTGAACCGTTGTGGTGATAGACGCAGCCGGGTGGGGTGGGCGGCTATGGAAGCCGGGGTTGGGATGTGAGCAGCAACGTGTCGGTTGGGACGGTAGTCGTGGCTCAGATGGGGGGGGTGGGGCACAAAGGGCTGTAGTCGCGGTGGCATGATATTCGGTAACCACCGCGGCACTGGCCTGATGGGTGCCGCTTCGGCGATACACGCTGTGGTAGTCGTCGCTGTACTTGCGGCGTTGTTGCGCTCCCCCACGGGAAAAAAATTAACCTCTTGCCCTCAGGCGCTAAATAAAAATCGCAGTCGTATCAGGTGGGCGTCTCTCGTAGAGGGATCCGTCCTCCTAGTCTCGGCGTGTAAGGTGGCCGTACCAAACGTCGAGGGATCCGGTTTGACTGAAATGGGTCGGGTTCAGTGGCGTCGGTGGAAATGCCGTCAACGACCCTGGCCGCAAAAATGCGCTCCGGGCATTATTTCGATTTTATTGGAACAGAATGACAAGGTCCTTCACTGTTACTGTACCACCCATGGCTACAGCAGGAGAAGAACGCTAAGCACACTGTTCATTGTGAGGGTTTAGGGGTTGGGTCCTGGTTGGTGCGGGACTTACCGCGAAGGTTGGGGGGGGGTCCATGTTGGTCCGGAATGGATAGGGAGGTATCGCACGCACCGGTGTAGAGGGGTAGGATGCAGTACCAGTAGTTTTCGAACGTCACCAAGAAGACCGGAGGGTGATGGATGATTGTAGATATTCCCGGGGGAGGAGCGTGGTGCTCGGGAGATGGTTAGAACCACCGAGTTATCCAGTCGAAAACAAAACAAAATCAGACCTTACAACACGGAAAATATGTGTACCTCTTGTACCCGTCGATAACCTAAGCTATGTTTGAGGTTTCCGAAGCAAAAATCCGGACCTAAAAATGACGGTATACTTCAGGGGTGCACTGTTTATAAAAGTACCGGGGGGGGTTCCGTGTAACACACGTAGGATACTCGTGAAACAGGGAGAGAGATGGCACTCGGAGCGTGACGCACTCGGGGTGCAGTTTTACTCAACCGTATTTTTGCTCAAGCACGATCCTAATACAGTTCGGGTCACTCCAACGCTGCATCAGGTCGGGGGTGCGTAACAGCAAAAACGTAAGCCTCATAAAAATAGCTCAACCACGCGTGGGGTATTGAGCGTATTGACGAGGCTCGTAGCACGTTGAGTCTCCACCCTCACAGAGGTTTCCAAATAGAACACAGTGCACCGTGAGAGGATTTTATAAAATAGTACCAACATGATATAGTGGGATGTTCGGCATGTAATACCGCCGTTCACGCATTCTGGGGTTGAAACCCCTAAAAAAAATAATGCACCGTGACAGAGCACAATCATTGTCAATTAATTGTGTAAGTCAACATAATGTGCAGCGCGTGTTGATGCTCGTGACAAGACGATCATGGTTGCACGACCATTTTTGCAAGACGAGATGTGCGCCAGCATGATGAAAGCAACACGTGCGGCTTAGAAACGGAGGGGGGGCATTTCCCGTGGTCACTCGCAAAATTATTGTCAAGCAACTAACAGAAGAAATGAATGCCTTCAAACGAAAAAAATGAAGAGTAAAAAAAAGAAACAGTTGTTGACTTTCAAGCTTGCGCAGCAACGTTACAATTTTGAGCAGAATAGACCCTGCGTTATCGTAAAATTGAAGCGGAAAATGCGTTGAAATTCGGGCATCATCTACCCTATATCACCAGAAACGGGGAAAAGTAAACTCGGTCGGGTGACAATAATTGGGCTAATCTGAGCAGCGTCTACTCCACTTCATCATACGAGATGGGGCAGATGCGAGGGACTTTGATGCTTTTTGTCGCAAAAAAAAAAAAAAAAATGTTAGCGTAGAGCCTGCTTTTGTTATGGCGTAAAAAGCTAGCCGAACGCGGGGGGGGGGGGGATAATCCAATATTAGACAGCGTAGAGCTCGGGCACGACAAATATACTGGCAAAATGCTCTTACAGCAGATGCATATGGGCATGATAGAGCCCATATATAGCTCAAAACTGGTAAGAGGCACGGTTACTGCAGCATTTCGGATGATGTGAGCAGCATAGGGGGCCGTGCGTGAGACAAAACCGACGGAATTCACATATATGACACTAGTTTCCTGACAAGTTAAGGCAGCATAAAGCCTGTGAATGACAGAAGGCTGGCGAGATACACGTACTACAGCAGTATTTTGTCAAATTTTGACAGCGTAGATGCGATGCAATGGCCAAAATGTACGAAGTGTACGCTAAACAGCAGCATGGTGACAAATGGCAACATAGAGCCCTGTATGTCATAGTCCTGCCGACGACGCCAATTGTGGTGGTACTCCGAGTGGGGGATGCGTGGTTGGTCGGTGTTGGGAAGCGTGCTCCTCATGGGTTCCGGTGCCCTTGTTTGGTTTCTCCTCATGGCTCGCTGGATAGACTCAAAAGCTTTTACATTATTTCCTCTTCATTGGCCTCTAAAAGACAGACAACACAGGCCCTTGGCACACGGTAGTGCAGGGCAGAGCAAGTATAGCAGGTAGAGCTGGTAGAAGAGCAGGTAGTGAGAGCACGGGGGTGGGGTGAAGCTCACAGAGTTCGCTTCACCCCAGCATTGCTACTGTGCTCTGTTCCGGACCTTTTCCTATGGAACGTACAAGGAACGTTCTCCTGGATGTCCTCATGTTCCCATGAGCGCTTAACGCGCTTACTTCTATCTATTTTGTCCAGAGGAGGAGCGTTCCATTTCCGAGAACGCTCTTGTGGTACAAACTAGCTAGATTCTACGGGTTATCCGCTTCACTCAGAATATTCCGTTTAAGAGAACCTTCTTGTGGCCAATGGACCATGAATCTGCGGACTATCCTACCGAATCTATTGCCAGCTATACTGACACTCTATAACACGTACCGTTTGGAAATGATGCCAATTTTGTAAATCATTCAGGCGTTGCAGCCATTCAGATTCGTTAATTTTTCCGAAATTTCTCCTCGACACTCGCTCGTTTCGCTCGGCACCCGTCCGCGTTCACGTTGATATGCGGAACGGACACGACAGGGCGAGGGGCGTTGGAGCCGCCCCCCGAAGGCGGCGCTCGAACCAAGCCATATTCGACCGAAAAATCCAGTTCCCCGAATTGCATACTTAGGCCGAGACAAAAAACTCCGGACCAAAGTGCATGACACCAAGGAATGGCTCGATATTCAAGAAATGATTTTATATACATTTATATCACCGGCGATATATCACAGCTGACGCAATTTATGCCTCCACCAGAAACATATGAAATTGTTATCGGGGGTCAGCCTACAATGTGCAAGGACCATTCTGGTGCATACGTCTCACTACTCGCGCCTTGTATATACAATGGGCGTGAAATCGTACATTTTAGACAAAAATATATTAAAAAGGAAGCGCAGGCAGATATGATAAAATTGCGGTAAACCACACTACAAACGCATTACCTAAGGTATTTCGTATCAACCCGCGAATGACCAACAAGGTAACGTAATTGAGCACGTGTACACCAAGTGTTCCTTCCAAAACACTGACGATACGCATTTCTCCCTCTCGTGCTCAATGGCGGTGATATTGCATGTCCACATCACTTCGCCTGTTGTATTTGGCGATGCATATCTCTTATGATTAGCGATGCCAGGAAAAATTGGTAACTAAATGACACCTCGCCTGTTGTATTTATCAATACGTATCTCATTCTTCTTATAATTACGTAGCGAAGTCAGAAAATATTTATTATCTACAAATATTCTAGCTTTCAATCCACGTACAATAACAAATTATGAAGATTCAACATGTTGTTTACTACACCTAAATACTGAGTTGCACACTGCATCTAACATTAAAACTTCAAGTATAGTACCTGGTAAATATTACCAGGCAGATGATATAAAGGGGCGCACATATTGAAATCCCCCCCCCTCCCCCCTCCCCCCCCCCTTCGGAACCCTCTCGTTCAAACGCCCCACCTAAAATCAAAATCTACCAGAGTAGTAAACACTTCCAGCCAGCTGATATCATCTCATTATCGTTCTAGCCATCCATGCCGTAGCTCCAACTCATTTCCGCCCTCCCCCCCCCCTCTCCCCCGCCCCCTTTTCTTCTCCGCCCAGTTCGTTCAAACGCCGCACTTGCAATCGAAATCGGCCAGAGTAAAAAACAACACTTTGAAGCAATTGATATCACGTCATGATCTTTCCAGCCATCCATGACGTAGCTTTAATCCCCCCCCCCCCCCCCCCTCCAACGCCCCCTCCTTCCCCACACCCCGCACGATCGCCTAGACCCAGCACCGTGCGAATAGCAAGCCCCTACATATATGATTAATTCGCGGGATCGTAGGATCACACAAAATGTTGCGAAAATCAGTGTCGACCAAATCCTTCATCTTATAGCTGGTGTGTGTTTTAATATGATATTGTGACCTAAACCTCTTGAAAACCCTCCCCCTTCCTGCCCCCCCCCACCCTCACCCCCACCCCCTTTTTATTTTATTTTTTTCTTCTTTTTCCGCTCTCTCTTGCTTGAACGCCCCATCTTATATCGAAATCCGATAGAGTAATAAACAATTCCACGCCCTGGATATTATCTCATCATCTGTTAGACCCGTCCATGCCACTGCTGCAACCCCCCCCCCCCCCTGCCCCCAACGCCCCCTCCTTCCCAACCACCCGTACCATCGCCTAGACCCAGCACCACGCGTATAGCAAACCCCTTCATATTTGCAACCTAGCGCCCTCCCCGCCCCTCCGCTAATTCATAGCTTCCACGCACTAGTTGAGCTTCCCCACCTGTCCCTCCCCCCCGTCCCTCCCTCCCGCCCCTCTTTTAATTAAGATCAGCACCCCGCGTCCTTAAAATCTCCGCCCTCCCCTCGCCGGTTTTTCGACTTACGGGAGTCACTTGATAAACTGATGCATTTCCTTCCACAGCTATCAGATTTCGTCCCCCTCAGAAACGGGGTTTTTAGTTTCCGCGCACAGACTGCCTAACATCACCCTGTCGACCCTGATAGCTACACTGTAGTTGCAAGGGGAGTCGCCGACCTATATCCTTAATGAGGACACACAACTCGTAATACGCGCGATCCGAGTATCACACACAGCTTGCAAAGATGAGTTTCGACAAAATATTCGATCTCACAGCTGGAGTGTATAATAACTTTTTTAAGAAAGGGGTGTCCTCGTGCTACAACCGTCAGATTTGCCCCTTCAACGATTTATAGTTTCCGCGCGCATGTTAAAATGTCCCCCCCCCCCCCCTCTCCCGCGATTCCTCTTGTGCAAACGCCCCACCCCTTACCCCCCCCCTCCCACGTTTCCTCCCCCCCTCCCCCCCTCCACTTCTTTTTTTTTTCTTTCCTTTTATCGGCCCAGTTTGTTCAAACGCCCTACTTACAATCGAAATCGGCTAGAGTAATAAACACCTCTACGCAGTTGATATCACGCCATCACCTTTCTAACCATCCATGACGTAGTTTTGATTCCCCCGCCCCCGCCTCCCCCCCTCACCCCCCCCCCTGCAACGCCCCCTCCTTTTCCACCACCCGCATGATCGCCTAGACCTAGCACCACGTGTATAACAAGCCCCTACATATCTTTGATCTCATAGCCGGAGTGTATTTGATTGTTGAATGTAACCTAAACCTCTCAAAAACACGTCCGCCCCTTCTCCCGCTCTCGCTCTCCCTTGCTCAAACGCCCCACCCAATATCGAAATCCGCCAGAGTAATAAACACTTCCACGCCCTGGACACGACCTCATGATCTTTCTAGAGCCATGCATGCCGCTGCTTCCCCCACCCCCCCGCCCCGAATGCCCCTTCCTTCCCCACCACCCGGACCATAGCCTAGACCTAGCACCAAACGTATAACAAACCCCTACATCTATGCCACCAAAACCCTTCCTCCCCGCCCCCCCACCCCCCCCCCCCCCACCTCCCCCCCCCCCCCTCTCTCCCACCCCCCAACCTCCCCACCCCCCCAAACTACCCCACACCCACCCCCTCGAGCACTCCGCCCTCTACTCACTGGCTGTACGACTTGCAGGATATACATGATAAACTGGGACATTCTTTCGAAAACCGTCACATTTATCCCTTTCAAAGAATGTACAGTTTCCACGCACAGATCGAGCTGCCCCACCCGCCGCCCACCCCCCCCCATGATAAACTGGTGCATTTTCTTTTCGTTAATCTAAACCTATCACATTTATCCCCTTGAAGGGTTTATAATTTCCACGCACAAATTCGCTTTCCCCACCCGTCCCCTCCCCCCCTCTCCCCCTCCTGCCTTCCTTTTGATCAAAATCAGGCCCCCACGTCCTCAAAACCTCTGCCCTTTCCTCACCGGTTATTCGACTTATAGTATTCACTTGATAAACTGATGCATTTCCTTCCACGGCTGTCAGATTTTGTCCCCCTCAGAAACGGGGTTTTTAGTTTCCGCGCACAGACTGCCTAACATCACCCTGCTGACCCTGATAGCTACACGGTAGTTTCAACGGGAGTCGCCGACCTATATCCTTAATGAGGACACACAAACCGTGATACGCGCGATCGGAGTATCACACACAGCTTGCAAAGATGAGTTTCGACAAAATATTCGATCTCACAGCTGGAGTGTATTATTATTTAAATATATACATATATTATAAATATTTGATCTTGAAGTTGTAAGTACCCCCCCTCGCTCATTCTCCGCCGCCCCCGCCATCGCCTAGACCTAGCACCACGTGTGCAATGGGCTCATATTCGTGTAGTCGAACCTAAAAACCACCGAAAAATACCTCCGCCCTTACCCCCGCCCTTTTTTTACCCTCGCCCTCCCCTCACCACCTGTCATACTACCACATACATGACATAATAAACAACAAACTGGAGCGTTCAACAGGGGTCATAATCTGTCCCCCTCACGAACGGGTTTACAGTTCCCGTGTACAGATTGATTCACGTTACCCCGTTTACTCTGGTCTACCTGGTTTAGCTATAATATGCATGTATAGACAACCGATATCGTTAACCTCTTCGAGACAAGAGGACAAAATCGACGATGAAGAAGATGGTGATTACATCATTAGCCACGGCATATTGGAAGATGATTCACTTGCTGTTCGACGTACAACAATGCAAGGAGTCGTATAGGATTGATGTGGCACAATCCTACTCGATACTGTTGGTACATGCTCTACTCGTAGCCGCTTGAAAATGTCCTAGTGACCGTTTTTTGGTCACTCTATAAGACGATCAATGATCGCATGATTGCAAACACAGGAACACGTGCGACCGGAGTATCGCACACAGCTTGCAATTATGAGTTTTGACGGAATGGTCGATCAAGGTGGTGTAGCGTACCTCAATAATATATATGTAATAAAATGGCTTCACATTAGTGTCGCCGGTACCCATTCTCCGGGTAGTTCGGAGCAGCACTTCGACGTATTCGATTAACTGTTCAAAAGAGAGTAAATCCCGTTCCACACAACACATAGTATAAACTACGCCTGTATAACGTAATGTAGTGCCAAGAGATCGATATGGACCAGGACTGGACAACATGCTCTGCCGTTTCTTGCGTCAATCCTTTTCTGAGCTTCATCATATGTGGACCGGACAAATCCGAGCCCACACACAGACCGACCCTCTAGTCAGGCCTCGGAAGAGACGTTTCGAGCGCGTTTTTCGATGTGTTGACTCATCCATGCATCAAGGGCCAGCAAGCGGTTGGTGATGTATGATGCATGTTCTCTTCGTAGCCACCGCGAGGCGCCCACTGAGCCAGGGTTTGCTACGCCATGACTGATTGTATCTAGATCCGAGGTTCGCAACCTGGCTGTCTGTGTTTGTATAGTCGGACCGTGGAGAGACTTGGCGACGGTATTCTAGGGGTCGACCCCCATGGTTTTACCTGGCCCGATAGTTAATTTATTTTCGCGCGAAGCGCGAATTTCTTTTTTTGGCCGAACTTTTTGGTCAACGGCACATGTAAAAGATCACAACTACAGGCAGTAAATGTCGCATAACTTTTGATCAAATGAGAGTACGTCGGCAAACAGGTTATCGGATTGAAGCGCTTGATGTTGTCTACCCCATGGGATGCCACGTAGAACGATCGACGTGGAATACAGTGGCCAAGAGGAGAGCCAAGACCGAACGAAAATAAAATCTGTGTCAATGTATCTGTTCTTTCAAGAATACAAAAGTAGAGCCCCGAGTACAACCGAGATTACGCCACTACATGCTCCCTCAAGCTACATCCATAAACGCATGCCTGCACAACGCGCCTACCCTGTGGGCACGATAATGAGCTACCCGAGACAACCATGCCCTCGAGGTACGTGCTCTCGCTAACAAACGCGAACCCTTTCATTGGCGTAGATTTATGGTCCGCCTACTTCGAGCTGCACCCCCCCGGCTAAGCATCATCCCCGACGCAGTGACACTCGCTACCGAACATCCGGATGGGCATCGTGACAATCGGGTTGACTTTGACGCGGCGTCGACTCTCTGGCACGGTGCAAATGGGACCTGGAGATGACAAGAACTGGTTGTGGTGACGTTTGAAGGCTCCGACTCGCATCTTGTGCCCACACGTACGGCAGTGCTGGTTCCGCCGCTTAGCACCCGCCGCCGAAGAAGCGCCTGACACAGCGCTAACATCAGCACCAGCAGCTCCGGCAGCTTGCGATGGGCTGCTGGCTCCTCCCACCTCCGTCATCTGCGCAGGAAACGAAAAGCCATCTGGCGGTGTCGGCAGCCAGGGCTCTGCCGGCGCGACTGCAGCGCCTTGCACATCCATGGGCGCACGAACACAGCAGTACTGCAGCAGCACTACTACTTGTACTACCAGAGTTGCGCCGCGCACAACCCCCGTGTCGCTCGCTGATTGGCCTGTACTATGGTGTACTATGGGGAGGGACCGTGTAGAAAAAAATAAAAGACCTAAATGGAGCATTCTGATTGGCCTGTACTATGGGTAGGCAGATAAGACCATGGAGGTCGAGCCTATTCTAGGCGTGAAACACGATGTCGCTGCCTTCGTCAATTAGTTCCTCGAATTATATTTCAATGATGCTGCTACTTGTCACTAGTTGTTAGATAGAGTATTAGTACGCGATAGAACTGAACCAAGAATTTGGCAATTAATTATTTCAGGCTCGAGTTTCGAACGAAATTCAATAAAACATGTTCTACCTAGTATGGCCTCTTGTCTGATCGCTGGTCGCCGCTCAGGCCGGGGATCCTCCATGGAATATCCGTCATCTGGGATTAATAGGGTCCCGTCCCAGAATCATTATCAATCCAAATTTACGTATAGAACTCCGACAACCCGGGAACAAAAACGGATGGATATCACCAGGATCGATATCTCCCCGCACAGTGTTAAGATTCCCAACACCACGGACCGGCTGATCTCTGATTGGCTGGGGATCGTATACTATAGAGCCAGCTCCACCCGCGAACGACAGGGTCCCATCCCTGGTCTAACGGTCATCCTACATATCTAAAACGTTTGACAATGCGGGCAATAAAACGGATTTCTCTCCGGTCGTTAACGCCCCTAACGGTGTAGAAGCCACAAACCCATTTGCTAAAACCGCTGATTAATTCGAGCTCCACGGCCCGGCCCAACCCTAGGAAGATGATAGAGGCTCACCGACCAATGGGGGACAGTTCCGTCGCACACGGGAGAGACAGGGCGCCATTTCTCCGGTTCATAAACCCTCCGAATCTCTACAGCTCCAATGACGCGGGAACTATGACAATGATCTCCCGGGTCCATACATCCCTGCACGGCGTGTAAACCCCGACCCCAATGGCTTATCCATTTATGGCAGATAGGCTTTAACTCAACAAACTCGCAATTGCTTTGACCGACTCGGGGTTTCTCGCCTACTTTCGTATACGGTAAACATTTGCAATGCAAGAGCAATTCCACCAGGTATTCGCATGATAAGTCGCACAGAATGACGACTCTAAGCCCGCATCGGGTTGGCGTGCCGAGCAAGCACGCTCAAAATGAGGATGGGAAACACTTCCACAGCAACAACAGCGCCAAACGTAATGTTAATGAACGAATTGGAGCGATTTGTGTCCAGGATTCAGCCGCCCCCCCGGTTTTAAACAAAGTTTATAAATGCAAAAAAATGGGGCTTCAAATCAAAACGGCATAATATATAAACCTGTTGACAATACAGCACGAATAATAGCGGCGCTATTTCACGGGGCAAGACACTTTGAGTGCGTGATTGATCATACGGCGATGTTGCGGTACGTCTACAGAGTACGCAAGGAATTTTGAAAATGGTGTGTTGCTGGGCGAAAACGCCACAATCTTACGATTTCACAGGGGAAAATATACCTGGTAAGCTACGCGTTGTAAGACAGACAGCCTGTCGCGGTAATAAACGGTTGAGCACCATCATGAGATGGCATTAACGGGAGATAGCATCCATCTGTTGAAATACCTCTGATGTACCGAAACAGCTTTGTACCCCCTAGCCCATACCAAGCATTCGCAAAACGTTAAAGACGTCCAACTATTGCGAAGCAATCGCGCACTGTTTAACTTCAAATCATTGTAGTAGTGCACTACTAACGTGTTTCAATGGGTAAATCGCTAAAACACGTGAGTGCGGGCCGTGTACCCGGTGTATCAGAGTGTATACTAGATAGGAACGCACTGACGTCAAGATAGGAAGCAAGACACAAATCAAGGCAGGCCACTTTGTACATGACGGGTTTCCGTTCAAGTTGTTTTGCTAGATCACCCCAGACACGAAGCACATTCCGCAATCACTTTGTGCTACCCGAAGCCTTAACGAGACTTGTTTGCGCGAGTACCACAATCGTGCATTGTGAGCGGACCATCTTAAATCGTGACTGACGTACGGACAAAATTTTCCCAAAAAATGGTTATCGACACGGCATCGAGACATGCGTAACCGGGGTCAAAAAATTACAAAATAAAATGCAAAACTGACCAAAGCCTGAAAACGACAAACCGTCGACCAAATCTACCCATGGGACACCCACCCATTCTGTGGCAAATTGAAACGATATCAGTCAGCCTTGTTGCCGAGTATGTGCAAGTATCATATTAAGCCTCAGCCGCCAGTGTCAAAGGCAAAATGGTTCTTCACAATGACTGAGCATCCCAAAAGATGTACGAATCTAACACTGACGCCTATTTAGTCTGCCAGCATCATCGCGTAAGCAGTCATTGATGGCACCAGTGGATGGAATCTTCAGTCCACCGAAGGTGCTTCACTTAGATCGAAGTCCCGAACTCGAACAAGTGATTCACAATGTGCAACGAACAGGAAAACCTGCACAACACTAGTCTAGATCTCCCGCAGACAAACAACGTGTCATGATGTGTACATTCAATACTGAACTTTATGCTCATCATGCACCGCCCAATCGATCGCGACAACTGATCGCGACAACTGATCGCGACAACTGGGCACATGACCCCCACCGGTAGTACAGCTGGCCAATATTTCGCCATGACGTAGCACTACACGGCGGTAACGGAAGCGCCGCTTCTTTCTTATGTTCGGTAGACCACTAGTACGATCACCAGTACACGCTAACCGTGGTATTCCTTACGAACGAGGCACAGCAGCTACAAAGTAACTATCACAAAAAACATGCGACAACTTTAAAGTTGCCTTCGAACTAGGACGCTGAAAACGTTTCGAAATGTGCAGCGAAACAAACGACAGGAAATGAAACGTCACTACCGTACCCTGTGCTGCATCCTGACTAACAAGTTATAGTGTACAGACTATACTCTATCAGGATTCGGATGGACCAAACCCCGAGCTGCTGTTCTCGTGCACAGGACCGCACGTAATTTGTTCACAGCTGTCATAGGTGGTGTACCGGACAAGAGGTATAATAAAAAAATAGAAATATACCCATAGACCTTACCCACCGAAAACCCTACCATCCGCGGCAAAACACCCCCAGCGCCTCAATTATCTTTCAGGGAAACCATGTCCTCTACCCGCGTTGGGCCATCCAAACGGAACTCAACCAACCATTTGAGTACTATGTCGTGGACAGAGTGGTCCGTAACAAACCAGGACCGGGCAGAGACAGTCTGCAATATTTACTTGAAATGCTTCATGAGCCTTGGGGCATACGGCGCCAAATCGGATCTCGAGTATGGCGCAGACGAGGTACCACATTGTCAAGCATGAAAAACCGCGCATATAGTCTATACGAATCCCCAAAAATGGTGAACACATTGCGTGTCCCACAACCACCTCGCTTCCCGTGCGTCAAAAGGCGGAAAAGAAAATAAGTGGGAACTCATCATGGCCACGACATACGAGCGATCCACCACAAAAAACTAATTATACTGCGTAATACTGGGATTCACATGTTGAGCCGCGGCAACAAAACCCGAATCGAACGCGAAGGTAGCAAAAGGGTATCACCTACATGTAAGAACAAAATAGGGGTACCGACGGTGACGAGAGTAGCAACGTCAGAGTGCATTTTGTCAGCATTTGTTTGGGCACTTAAGAGCGATGAGAAATGTCTCTCAATGTAGTCTGTATCAGGATACCGATAGCTTAATACGGAAACGGCATCTTTAATTAAATTCCACAAGTAAGAACAGATAGACAACAACCACGAGGATGCGACTGTTTCACGAGAATACGTACTTCGAAACGAGCCGCTACGATCACAGAAATCTCGGCGAGACTACGTGGTGGGAACGAGGCCATTACCAATGCGGTCCAGTCTTTCTCGCGAACCTAGCCCGAACAAACCGATGTTCAATATGGCACGCCTAACAAACACATCAATCCGATTCCTGCATCATAACAACGCGACATCAGTACTAGCTAGTTTAAAACGGAAATATTCACCCGTGTCGCAGGCAAATTGCAACCGTCACGAAGAACGCCGTCTTAGTGTGGTCATACGACAGGTAACGTTCGTTTTTTTCCATCTCCTTTATTATCCTCTCGTTGCTCTCGCGCTGCCTTCCATTTGTAGCTCAGATCCGGGCTCACGTAGCGGGCCCCCCTCCCACCTACCCACTACACAATTGTCGCCTTCATTTTGTATCGCGTGAAGAATTCAGCACTTTGTTCTTGTCGACTCGCATCGAATAGTGCCTACCCACGCCTGTAGGCGTTCTCAGCAGTTGATCCTTTTTGAATTGTTTCCATAAATTTAAAATGTCACCACGATGGGAATCGAACTCAAGGACCAACTCTATCTAGTAGTATTCGAGGGTAACCACTAGACCACCAGGGCGACCGGAGCGTTGGCTGAAAGTAAATGAGACCGAACTATTGCTGCCCGCATGAAAACCAACTCTGCGAATCCTTAAACATTTGAGCCGTGTATACTCAGCTCGAAGTGTGCTGTCAAAACACAGTACGAGGGGGTTATGTGGTAAAGAACGCGAGCCGTGAGAGAGAAGACGATACGTTCCCCTGTCAAGAGTCCACCTGCCATAGTCGTTCCCTCTCGAAATAATCGCCCCAATGTCGCATACATCCTTAGTGAAGGTGTACGTGAGGCCGCATGAAGGAGAGGGCGATGCGAAGCACAGGACCACCAACTTCCAATCACAACGGTCAACCATGGAAATGCGTTTTCATACTTCCTGTCTATGTGACCTGCCATCAACAATGGCTGTTAATATTGGTTTTCGTCCGGCCAGATCAAACCCTAACTCAACCGGAAGCCCAAGGTCCTCTACGAGAACGACCCAAGCTCCCTCATCCCTCTATATAAAACTCCCCTCGCTTAGCGCGAGAGAAGTTTGTGGAGGAACCTCCTGGCTACATGCACTAAAAACAAACGAATCTCGGCCTCGGTCAACCCCGTCCAAGACCGAGACTAAACCGACATCACTGGAGGAGGAGACCTTCACAAATACCAGGATATATTACGAAAATCAAAATACACTCCAGCTATGACATCGAGTATTTTGTCGGAACTCCTCTTTGTAAGCTATGTGTGATACTTCGATCGCGCGTATTACGAGTTGTGTATCCTCATTAAGGATATAGGTCGGCGACACCCCTTGCGAATACAGTGTAGCTATTAGGGTCAACAGGGTGATGTTAAGTCAGTCTGTGCGAGGAAACTATATAAAAAGCCGGTTCTGAGCGGGACAAAATCTAATAGATAGCTAGCTGTGGAACGAAATGCATCAGTTTATCAAGTGAATCCTATAAGTCGAATAACCGGTGAGGGAGGGGGGGGCGGAGTGTTGAAGGACGTGGGAGCCTGATTTTCATCAAGTGGGGGGCGAGAGGGATGGAGGGGGGAGGGACAGGTGGGGCAGCTCAATTTGTGCGTGATATATTGAAAAAACAAAAAATACACTCTAGCTGTGAGATTGAATATTTTTGTCGAAAATCATATGTGCAAGCTGTGTGTGATACTCCGATCGCGAGTATTACGGGTCGTGTGTCCTCATTGAGGATATAACTCGGCGTTCCCTCATCTAAATACACTGTAGCTATCAGGGTTAGAATATATATCATGAAAAATTAAAATACACTCCAGCTGTGAGATTGAAGATTTTGTCGAAACTCATATTTGCAAGCTGTGTGTGATACTCCGATCGCGCGTATTACGGGTTGTGTGTCCTCGTTAAGGATATAGGTCGGCGACTCCCCTTGCGACTACAGTGTAGCTATCAGGGTCAACATGGTGACGATAGGCAGTCTGTGCGCGGAAACTACAAAAAAAAAACGTTTCTGAGGGGGACAAAATCGGACAGCTGTGGAGGGAAATGTATCCGTTTAGCAAGTGAACCCTGTTAGTCGAATAAACGGTGAGTGGGGGGGGGCGGATTTTTAAGGACGTGGGGGCTTGGTTTCGATCAAAAGCGAGCAGGGTTGGAGGAAGGGGGGGGGGGGGGGGCGGACGGGCGGGCAAGTTGTGCGTGTAAGCTATAAATCCTTTCAAGGGGATATATCTGACAATTTTGGGGAAACAATAAAGAAGATAAAAAATGCACCAGTTTATCATAGGGGGGGGGGGGTCGGGGCGGGGCTCCATGTTTTTTCCTCCGTCGGATGTGCAAAAAAGACCGCTTATGCTCATAACACTCCCATGTGTTTCATACACGTCGTGTGTCAACTAAATACAATTGTGTTCAAAATCCATCGTACGCTGAAATCCCCTTCAGGTCTCCGTTACTACCGTTGTGTAAGGAAGATACATATTTCAAGATGCAACTACACGCAAGCTTTGAGGTCGAATATATTGTCGGAACCCATATTTTTATGCTGGGTGTACTACCCCGAAACGCGCTTATGACTGAGGGGTTGTCCTCATCAAAGATATAGGTCGGCGACTCTCTTCAAAGGTACAGTGTAGCTTGTACTAGTGTCCACAGCGTGTTGTCAATCAATCCCCGCCCGGAACCTATAAACCCCGTTTTTGAGGGGGACATAATCTGACGGCTGTGGAAGGAATTCACCATCAGCTATCATATATACTGTAAGTCGTATAACCGGCGATGGGATGGCGGGATTGGGCTTTTAGGGGGCAGCAGGAGATTCTGAGCTACTGGCTCTACTGCCATGAGGAGGTTTAATACCTCACCAGAAAAACATAACCCCCAAAACATTTGTTCGCGCAATCCGACTACTAATACCGTTTCTATGCCTTTTCTTTGTTAAAAACCAAATGCACTCGTTACAGCAGCATACTAACCGCACTTGGCAAGCTCAACCGGACAGCAATGTCTGCCCAGAAAGCACAAACCCTCCCGAGGAATGACTCCCAGCCACTACAATAGATATTAGCATTCTTTCCTAAACCGTAACATTTTATCCCCTAAAAAAAAATGTACCGTTTCCACGCACAGATTGATGTGCCCCACCCGCCCCACCCCCGCCCCAACCCCCACCCCTATAAAAAACTGGTGCTTTTTTATTTTATTTTTCCCAAAACCGTAATATTTATTCCCTTAAAGGATTCATAGCTTCCACGCACAAAGTGCCCGCCCGTCCACCCCCCCCCCCCCATCCTCTCCAACTCCGCTCATTTTTTATCAAAACCAGGCCCCCACGTCCTTCAAAACTCCGCCCCCCCCCCTCACCGGTTATTCGACATACAGGATTCACCTGATAAACGGATACATTTCCCTCCACAGCCGTCAGATTTTGTCCTAGAAACGGGTTTTAAAGTTTCCGCGCACAGACTGACTAACATCACCCTGTTGACTCTGATAGCTACACTGCATTTGTAAGGGGAGTCGCCGACCTATATCCTCATTGAGGACACACAACCCGTAATACGCGCGATCGGAGTATCACACACATCTTGCACAGATGAGTTTCGACAAAATATTCTATCTCACAGCTCGAGTGTTTTTTCATGTTTGTTAAATAGATATAGAGTTTCGAGTCTGACGGTTAATGTTTATCAGCAGCCCACAGAAACTTCATCTATGAAATGCAGCCAAATATACAAGAAAATACAGCTTCTTTCACCTAGTTTTGCATATTTTTTAGACAAATGCTCAATTTTAGTACAGCACCCATGCGTTGGGCTGGCAGCGTTGCCTTCCTCAGCGGTTGACGCCCAAATCCGGATAAAGGCAATGGCTTTTCTAGTGGTAATCGAACTCACACAACAGGTATATTTAATTCGATCTAAACATAGGTACTAGACTATTTACACGTCATCGATAGGAGAGGCAATGGCGCCGCGAATGGGATACACGACGCACACACTATGTTTTGATGCTCGGGCTTTCGAGAAGGAGGGGGTTGTCAGATACGCGTACACGATTTCATCTCTGATTTGAGAGTGTTAACACGATAACATTCGCCTCCCCACCCGCAAGCTCGTCTTCACGTAGAAACCCGACGCCATGTATACTATCTCTCCAGCTTTTCGAGGGGGATAAATTCGACTTCAGTTGAACTCGATTTTCGGAAACGTGAAGATATGCGTCGTGAAACATGTGCGAATGGGAAGCGCACAACATTATTTCGGTAGAGTAGTGTCTGCAAAAGATTATTTTGGCGACGTTGCAGAAACCCAATCCAAGCATCCGCACGTGGGGGTGGGGGCGGCTACTCCTCTTCAGCTTGTCGTTGGCATGTGACCATTGGCCGTCGATTTTTTTGAAGATTGAGCAGTGCAACGAGGGCATGGGGAGGGGAATGTCGTGAGCCTGGTGGGTTTGTTTCGGAGAGTCGTCGGGAGAGAATAGCACAACCTGATCCCTGACACGATACGGGGGGCAGCGCTGGTGGCGTTCAGATGGCAGAAAACCCTGGCGGTATTTTGCTGCGAAAAGGGGTGCTTTCCTATACAATTTGGGGTGTGCTTCGCATCGAGTGCCACCTACCTGTCTTTAGTGCACCCAAGATGTAAAAGCTACATCAAGTCTCTACTATTGCGCGAGTCTGGAGAAGATCGAAATCCCCGTTGTGTATTTCAAACTTAACTATTGGACGCGACCGGAACAATATGGATGAATCAGATATTCAGCAGGAAACTCGGGGATCCGAGGTTAGATACGTAAGAGCTTAATTCAGCGGTCTTCAGGAAAGTGTCGTTCGCGATACATGTAACGCCCAAAGCGCAAGGAATAGAAAGTGGGCGGGATCCGGTCATGCGTGGTACTTCACCGACATAACCTGAATCCTGTCTCGTAGCTTAAAGCCCTAAGGCGCGCGCTCGGCTGCCGTGGAAGGGAAATCAAAGAACGAAATTATGGGAATTTCATACACACCCATAGATAGGAATCTCACCCGTGACGCGGCATGAACTTGAACCTTCATTAGAAGTAGTCGGGCAAACCCTTTGGTAGTTCAACCATGCATTCTGCTTAGTTTCGTGCATAAGCCGCCCGGTGTGGTATGGCAGGAAACAGCGCCTATGCCTGGTAGAGCTCTACTCTGCCGGCAATTTCGTTCTACTAAAGTAGGTTCCCGGCGTGCAGATGCGACGATATCATCAAGCAACCACGAAGAATGCGCCCATGGAATACAGTCAACTCGTCCTCGCTTGATGCACCTTCCTGTTGTTTTTTGTGAACCCCAACCACACGTTTACCATGAAGGTCGGCGAATATAATCCCGCCACGAGTGGTGGTGGAGATGGGTGTGTTCGGATCTATAAACATGGCCGTGCGGGCGCCAGCAACAAGGCTGCCTTTGACTTCCCCCGCCCCCCCGCCCGCTCTGAGCGAGGGACGAACATGATCAATCGACACAACAGTTGCAGCTACACCATCCTCTGTGTAAGGGTCCAAACAAACGGAATGTTTATGGCTTAAAAGCAAGACCTAACAACAGAACCGAAACTGACTTGGAAATATGCACTGGTTCTGACCGGTCACATCTCACACCGAGCCCCCAGGAATTTGTCTCAGCCTATGTAAGAATAGAAAACCACGACTATTTCGTGCATTCCATAAATCGATCGACAATAGTCCAACCCTCCGCACAGAGCAGACACAATACAGACATGTTTTTGTAGCGGTGCACCTCTCTTGTATCAGGAGATCCTCACCTGCCGAGCTAGAGTAATACTTCGCCCAAAAAAATTGTTGAGCACAGCCGATGGCGGCGGTAGGAGGGATAACTCGTGTTTCGACAGGGGGTTTGAGCATCTCGCCCGAGTGGCTCTGAACCTCGACGTTTGTTTTTATTAATTGGACTTTGTTAGGCGCTGCAAAGCCTACCATTTGATGCGGTTTCCAATCATCCAACAGAAACAGCATGAAAAAAACGTAAGACCGCATTGAGACCGCAAAGAGGAATAAGAGGATCACTTGCGCGGTGACTCCGAGCCACTGCAGTACTAGGCCCCAACAAATAACCGCCTTCGGCAGCCGAGGCCTAACTCGAAGTAACCCGATGGCCATATACATGGCTCACATTTACAACGGTTTCGTTCATGCGAAGCAAGAACGACATCTCACCGATTCCAAGGTTTGGAGCCCCGTCATCTAGAACACCTTCTTGCACAAAAAGTACTTACTCTATCGTACACACGACGCGCATAGAAGCACAATGTAGACAGTACACGGACAAGGTACGGCTGGTGCCAGTGGAATGCAGCCTCGATTACCGCAGTCAAACTTGCCGCTCAAGGTGCCGCTGCCGACGGAATCGAGTGCTGCTGTACAGCATGCAGTCGCCGGTTATTGAAAGCATTGTTAGGCCGTGTGACCAGAATCTGCACTATATGTAACTTTTACCTGGCCGCTCAGAATACCGGTTCCTTTGTAGAAGCAGGGTATAGTCGCTTATTTTTGTGGTAACGCACGCAGCCCTTTCCGAAAGCTGAGACACCGTCTCTACCTTGCCTTCGGGGGTGAATCGACGCCGTGCTTCCTGCCTACATTTTTTACTCGTTGTCGAGTCCGGGATGTTTCCTTACGTATTTACCCCGTTTGGACGGCTTACTTGCGCCCCCTTCCCCGCCACCCCACATCACTGTGATCTATTCGTGATCTACGTGCTTTTATGTTTTATTTTAAGGTTCAGATTTTCTTCATTAACATGCGCCCTAACTGGCGCGTGTCGTGCACGGTGGGTGCGGGTGCCGGGTGTGCTTTCGTTATGGCAGAATCAGCGCCCTCCAGGACATCACCAATAAGCATCGAATACTCGACTCAGGATGGTCCGGTTGACTAGACACGCTCATGGCCTCGTTGGCGGGATCCTTCAGTATCTCCGTGAACGGTGAGCTGAAATGTCCAAGTCGTCTCTTGTTTACTCTATCATCCTAGACATATGTATAATAAGTATGAATGCTTCGTGGGAAGGTTCGCATTACCGGGTAGTTTGATCAAAAAGTTGCGTTTTGCGACTCTTTCGCGCCGAGGACGTCAAACATACGCATTGCAATAAACAAATCGATATCACAAAATAGGGATCGCCATGCTGGTGGATGTAGCCTTTTCGCGGTGTCTCGGGGTGTGTACGGATCAACCGATGCTCCGAAGGGTGAAGCGACGATAAAATGTTTTATCCAGGTGCGCACAGCAAGACATCGTTCTTTGGCCGACTCAATTTCCCCCGACATATTGACCTGGGTGGGCACCTGTCTTTCTGTCCCTAATCCAGGTCTCAACACGTGTCTTACAACATGCACGCCCACGACAGACGTGTGAGTGTGATCGTTCCATGGAATTCGGCTAGTGCCAGTATATCATTTCGCTAGGTAACCTACCCGCATTGTCTTTGAGGAGAGACTCTTGGCAGAGCGGTAGGCACCTTTATGGATTTTAATGTACACTGTAGGTTCAACTGTCATGTTGGTGAATTTTTAGAACACAAACTGTGCTGTAGCTTCAGGTATGTACGTCTTGCCGGAGCTGTTCTCACGAGGAAGACGTACTGGGACTCCGACCGATGCAGCGTCGACGGGTACCGTGGATTACTCGAGAGGGGCATTCTTCTCGTTTGAATCTCTAGTAGCATTTGAATGCCCTCCCGTGCGAAAGCTAAAGTACGAAGGGTACGGTATTCCCAGCTCCGCGAATACGCCACGTACACGTCTACTACAGCCTCGTCGACAATCAGCATTTCCCTCTTCGTTGCGTCACAATTCAGGTCCCTCGCCAGCTGTGGGCTTACCGAAGATGACTTCCCCGACCTCAGCACGTGTTTCGACGATATTGGACGAAGCGGCATCACTAGCATGTACGTTTCTCTGTTGTTCGAGGACGGGCAACCAAATTATGTCGTAATCACTGTGGCTTGACGCTTTCGCGTCAAAGGCAACGCTAGCCAACGCTGTTAGCTATGCGATGCCAGTAAGCCTGTCGATGAACGTGTAGCTGAAGAGAGTGCTAAGAATTGGAGGCGGCGGGTTGCACGATGGAGGCCGACGAGCATTTCCGGAAATGCCCACCTTAAGATCTCAATACCGAACTGGTGAGGTCCATTTTGAAACCCAAACCAAATAGTGGAAAAAAAATGAAACTTTCACCCCAATGAACAATCCAAGCTGCAGGTCTTCAACAACAAATGGCAACGTAAACCCTCTTGCAACTGGCGCCTGTGATTATTGCGCTTCAGTATTCAAAATGCGCGTTAACTGTTTCCAAGCTGTTTCTCCGTTTGACGACCGTTGGTGTGGACCCAAGCGTGACTTACCTGCATACTGTTGAGAGTGGTAAGAGAGACAGAGGTTGATCACTTCTTGAGTCTGGTCAATCTACGCTGCCATCGTGGGTACAGAACATCGTCAGCAGCGGCGCAGCAGTATGTCGGTACTTGTCGTTCGGAATATCTATATTATTCTTTCAGCGCGGGGAAAATAGTTCGGTCTC
Organism: Undaria pinnatifida; assembly: GCA_012845835.1. Taxonomy (NCBI): domain Eukaryota; class Phaeophyceae; order Laminariales; family Alariaceae; genus Undaria; species Undaria pinnatifida. The sequence continues at coordinate 21,769,465 of JABAKD010000016.1, read as the reverse complement.
AAGTCTGGGTGTAAGGTATTTTTATCGTAGCTGCCGGATCTCTTACTTTTTTTGTTGTGAAGCATGGTTAACGGAAATAAAACAGCAACAACAACGGTCCGTGGTGGCATTCGATGGTGATATAGGCATGTATTTTGACGCGCGAAAGCCTCCATAGTGTTAGCGACATAAACACGATAAAAGCGCGTCCAGGAGTCGCCCAACGGATTTGGTCTCGCAAGTGTGTCCGTTATTTCAAATACGCCTAGCCACATCCAAAGACGACAACGTTGGCCAACGACTTCTCGTGTTTACATGTCGCTGGCGATTCTGCTTCCCCCTCTCTGACGCGACCCCTCGCACTGCACCTGACGTGGTTCATGCCATTCTGCACACTACTGAATAGCAACGAGTTTCCAACGACACCTGCCCTGAGGATTTGTTAGTCTCGCTTCTGGTCCCCCGATTCTCGCCTCACTTCAAAGTTTCCGGTAAAATCTCGGCTTGAAACCCATGCGGGACGACACCGATTCTCGGGCGAATGGTTGCATTGCCCCCGATCTCATGTTTGCATCATTGCACTCCTGCTCCTCGGGCAATACTGTTACTTTTTCTGTTATACCTGTTGTTTCTGTTGTAATAGTCAACAACGTTTTGCCTCCACGAAGAACCTCTAAGGCTGCACTTATCGCGCATAACCGGATACAGCGGGGATTCCGTGGTCACACAAATTTATGGGGCGTTTTGCTGTACTAGATGCTGATTCCACGACACCCAAAAAGTATATTACCTTTCAACCGGTGTTTTGGCGGCTGGAAGACGCTCCGTGCGGGATACGGATGCCAAAACGGTTTTCGGCGCTGTTCAAACACGCCCCAACACACGTTTCTAATGAATACCTGTGTAACACGCACCCTCGCCAACTCGAAGGTTACATGTACAGCACTACCGCGGCTCGGGCGGAGGCTGGTGTACTCAGTTTGTGCATGGCCGTAGTCGTATGACTGAAAAGCCTCGCATCCCTACCGTGCCGGGACGGAGCACGTCGGTTGTTCACCAACCAGGCAGACATTGCTTGCACCAATCCCAAAGCTCCGTGAGATGTTCGTCGAGTCGCACGTAGGGTGGACTGCTCCGTTCCAATAACAGCTCGTAGGACAGACTTCGGGACATCGTGCCTTCTTTCTTTGTTGTGGATGACAGCGCTAATGAGTTATTTCTTTTCCTGTTTTGGCCACACCCGACACAGCAATGGGTACTACCAAAACACGTTCAAGATGAAAAACAAAAAGCCCGGTGGTCAGCATCACTACGGCGCCAACGGGGACGCCTAGCACCCGGATATCACCAACGGTATAGGCCCGTCAGCGCCAACGAATGTACGGCATTCCGACAGGTCGACGCCGGCAGCTTATAGTGCACGACCAACGACGAAAATACCGGGCTTGCGCGCCGATATTACTCTGAACCACCCGACTTTCCCCCCACTTGAATATTCTCTCTGACGGGTGGGTGCTACACGAAGGGAATATCCCCCAACCCGTCTCGATGACAGATCCCGAATGCAAACCCGATTACAGAAGGTTCCGTGTCCAAGGGTGTTGCTGTCCAACACAGGTGTCAACAGACAGTCAGTTCAAACATGCGAAAGTCCGCACGTAATCAAACACAACGCAAAATGTTGGGTTGTGTGGAGCATGTTTTTTTAATATAAGCCCACTTACTTGTGTTAGCCCATCAACCGTGTAAAACAGCGATAACGCCCTGGAAAGTCAATGTCACTACATAATGCTCGAATCTTCAATCTTCCGATCCATGTACAATAACAAATTATGAAGCTTTTAACACGTTGTTTACTACATCTAAAAACTGGGTTGCATACTACATGTAACATCAACCTTCTAGAAAAATAAACATTACCAGGCGGGTGATATAAAAGGGGTGTCTTCTTGCTGCAACCGTCAGATTCGTCCCCTTCAAGGGTTTATAGTTCCCGCGCACATATTGAAATGCCCCCCCCCCCCCCCCCCCCCCGCGATCCTTCTTATTTAAACGCACCACCTGAAATCAAAATCTGCCAAAGTAGTAATCACTACCAGCCAGCTGATATCATCTCATTATCCATCTAGCCATCCATGCCGTAGCTCCAACTCATCTCCCCCCCCCCCCCCTTTGTTCCCCGCCCAGTTCGTTCGAACGCCCCACTTAAAATCAAAGCTCCAGAGTAATAAACACTAATAAGCCATGGATATCACGTCATTATCTTTCTAGCCATCCATGACGTAGCTTTCATTCATCCCCCCTCCCCCCCTCCAACGCCCCCTCCTTCCCCACACCCCGCACGATCGCCTAGACCCAGCACCGCGCGTATAGTAGGCCCCATATGATTAATACGCGCGATCGGAGAATCACACACAATGTTGCGAACATCATTGTCGACCAAATCCTTGATTTCAATATTATATGTGACCTAAACCTCTTGAAAACCCTTCCCCCCCCCCCCCCCCCCCCCCCCCCTTTTTTTTTGTTTTTTTTTCGCTCTCTTCATCTCGCTTAAACGCCCCACCTACTATCGAAATCCGCCAGAGTAATAAACACTTCCACGCCCTGGATATCGCCTCGTTATCGTTTCAGAGCAGTCCATGCCACTGCTGCAGTTCCCACCCACACCTGTCCCCAACGCCCCCTCCTTCACCCACCACCCGCACCATCGCCCTAGACCTAGCACCACGCGTATAGCCAACCCCTACATCTATGCGACCTAAAGCCCTCCCCCCCCGCCCCCGCCCCCGCCCCCGCCACATTCCTCCCTCTCCCCCACAAGAAGGACTTATAGTTTCCACGCACAAATAGACCTACCCCACCCGTCCCCTCCCCCCCCCTTCCCCCCTCCCGCCCCCCTTTTGATCAAAATCAGGCCCCCACGTCCTTCGAAACTCCGCCCTTCCCTCACCGGATATTCGACTTACAGGATTCACTTGATAAACTGATGCATTTCCTTCCACAGCTGTCAGATGTCCCCCTCAGAAACGGGTTGTATAGTTTCCGCGCACAGACTGCCTAACATCACCCTGTTGAGCCTGATAGCTACACTGTAGTTGCAAGGGGAGTCGCCGACCTATATCCTTAATGAGGACACACCCCCCGTAATACGCGCGATCGGGGTATCACACACAGCTTGCAAAGACGAGTTTCGACAAAATATTCGATCTCACAGCTGGAGTGTATTTTATTTTTATAATATGCTCGGTGACCGCTCCTACTTCACCCCTTTGTTTTATATGTTTAGTATTCGATCACAATCTACCCAAATGTGAAAATAACTGCTCGCACAAACACGGGACACGGATGTTCGGCATACCATTGTCCCACGTCAATAAGCTGTCACCGAGGACACCATAATGCCTGCTTACTATTGTTGACCCAGTTACATTATTACCTTCCCGCCACCACGGCTTCCGCCACGTATGCAAGGTACCTTAATGGAAACAGCCTGACAACCCTTCCATCGAACGTCTTCGCCGATCTGGGAGCTCTGACCTATCTGTGAGTATAACGAGAAGCTACCCTTAAAAGTTGGTGCACGCTCTCTTCTCTTCTACTGTAACGTTTCCAAGGCGCGAAATGACCGGCACCTTACACAGACCGTGATTAAACCACACGTTGGTCCCTGGAGTATTTCAAGCTGAACGGTCGATGCTTCTAAACGACGAGAAAAGACGGAGAAACCCGGCGCCTTGTCGATTACTCCGAGAAATTAGAGCACAGTTCACGAAAATATTTTCCAGCAAGTTTTGAAATGTTGAGGTGGTACTTCAGTACTACGATGGCGGCAGCTTATAGTGCACCACCAATGCCAGAACCGCCGGGCTTTCGCTTTCGATACAAGTGTGAACCCGACGTTTTACCCCCCACGTTGAAAAACTCTGACAGGTAGCTGGTACACGAAGAAAATACTCCCCCACCCGCCTCGATGACAGATGCCAAATGTTAACCCGAATACGGAAGGTTCCGTGTCCAAGGGTGTCGTTGTCCAACACAGCTGTCAACAGGCAGTCCGCTAACACCCGCGACAGTTCGCACAGAATCAAACACAACGCAAAATGTTGGGTTGTGTAGAGCATGGATTTTTATACGAGCCCACCTGTGTTAGTCCATCAACCGTGTGACACAGCGGAAACTCCCTGCAAAGTCAATGTCACTTCACAATGATCAGTGGCCGATCCGTCCCATAGTAGTAACTGCTCCCGATTCAGCCCTTTTTTATATATTTAGCATTCGATCATCACCTACCCAAATGTGGAAACTACTGCTTGCACAAACACGGGACATGGATCTTCCGCGTACCACTAACTCACGTTGATGATTTGTCACGGACGGCACAATAATAATTGTTTACGACTGTTGACCCAGTTACGTATTTACCCTGTCGCCGCAACGGCTTCCGCCACGTGCATGAAGTACCTTGATGGAAACAACCTGGCAACCCTTCCATCGAACATCTTCGTCGATCTGGGAGCTCTGACTCATCTGTGAGTATAACAAGAAGATACCCTGAAAAAATGGTACACGCTCGCTTCACTTATACTCTACCGTTTCCAAGGCGCGAAATAACCGGCACATGACACAGACAGACCGTGGTGGAACCACACGATGGCCTCTGGAGTAGGTCGGGCTGAACAGTTGATGATTCTAGACGACGAGAAAAGACGGAGAAACCCGGTACCTTGCCGATTACTCAAGAGGTTAGAGCACAGTTAACGGAATTATTTACCAGCAGGTTTTGAAAGATTGAGATGGTACTCGGTACTACGACGGCATCAGCTTATAGTGCACCGCCAAGGCTAAAACTGCCGGGCTTTCGCTTCCATACCACTATGAACCCACCGTCGTACCCTCCCCTTAGAAAATCTCTCTGACGGGTAGCTGCTACACGACGGGAATACCCCCCCACCCGTCTCGATGAGAGATCCCAAATGCTGACCCGAATATGGAAGATTCCGCGTCCAAGGGTGTTGCTGTCGAACACAGCTGTCAACTGGCAGTCCGACCAAACACGCGACAGTCCGCACCGAATAAAACACAACGCAAAAGGTTGGGTTGTGTGGAGCATGGATATTGATATAAGCTCTCTTGTGTTGGTCCATCAACCGTGTAAAACGGCGAGAACGCCCTGCAAAGTCAATGCCACTACATAACGCTCGATTGCCGATCTCTCCTGTGGTAGTGACGGCTCCTGGTTCAGCCGTATATTTTATATGTTTAGCATTCGATCATCACCTACTCAAATGTGGAAACTACTGCTCGCACAGCAAACACGGGACGTGGATGTTCGGCGTACCACCAACCCGCGTTAATGAACCGTCACCGACACCATAATAATTGTATACTACTGTTGAACCGGTTACGGTTGTACCCTCCCGCCGCGACGGCTTCCGCCACGCACATAAGGTACCTTGCTTGGAATAACCTGGCAATTATCCCATCCAACGTCTTCGCCGATCTGGGAGCTCTGACCCATCTGTGAGTATTACGAGAAGCTACCGTTGAAAGTTGGTACACGCTCTCTTCTCTTCTACTCTACCGTTGCCAAGGCGCGAAATGACCGGCAACATTACACAGACAGACCGTGGTTGAAGCACACGTTGGCCTCTGGAGTAGTTCGGGATGAACGGTCGATGATTCAAACAGGAGGGAAAAGACGGGGAAACCCGGTACCTTGCCGACTACTCCAAGAGGTTAGAGCAGGGTTCACGAAATTTTGTACCATTATGTCTTGAAAGGTTGAGGTGACCAGCTAACACTTCTTGACAAAGAGGAGGTAACAAAATCTACCATATCAATAAATCCGTTCGTGGGAGGTGTGCAGTATGACGGCGGGTGACCGTGTCATGTCACCCAAAATACTCTGCTTTGGTTTCTGCGATGCCCACCGTTCGCTGATTCCGGCCTGTATACAGCTTCGGGATAGCATCGCTGCTGCTGCCACACTGTCGAACGCCCCGAAACAGTTTCATCCGAGGGTACCAAGTGCTAGCATCAACGAGACGGCCGATTGGAACCAAATCGTGTTCGATTTGGCAGAGTGGTACGACTGCACTTCGTCGTTCCGTCGTGCAGCAGGGTATTCCTTCTTCTTGTTCATTGTGCTAGAGAATGAGTATCCGTACAAGGCACAAGACTAACCATGAAACACTGACCGAACACGAATGCAACATTTTCCATTGTCATCTTAGTACCTAGAGAATCCCGCACAGATATCTTTTCCCCTGCTGTATGAAATCCACTCTTTTCCTATGCCGCCGTGAGACTATGTGAGGTACCTGCATTATAACCAAATTCCAGCCTGCCCGTGGACGCCTTCACTAGCTTATCGTCTGCGGAAGAAGTGTGAGTGCCGTAGCTACCACACCGACCCTGTATACCGATCTAAACAAAGAAAATGATCGTCTCCAACATTTTGATGCAGACTTTGTTAGATGCTTTGCCGTTCGAGAGCAAACGGCCCTTACATATACGGGTTTGACCAGTGTTACGGCAGAGGTAGGACTTTGCGTCTGAAATGATTTCTGAATGGTTGTGCTCCTTATCGCAAAATCGTCGGAAACAGGTCGCGTTTTTGCCTGATGGTCGTGGTGTACCTAGGCTATGGGATTTTTTAACCGGCAGCAGTTGTAGTTTTCTCCAAAAGGCTTTTGGGAGAGGTCTTATGCTCACAGTTTTTTTGCACCTCAGAAAGCAACCGGTGCCCCTCTGTCGTAGCACGCGTCATTTGCAACACAATTACTCACAGGGAACTGTTGGATGTATACATAGTCCATGGGCCATGAACCCTAGGGTGCATGGCCGGTTGCGTCGTGCCTGTAAGGGGGACCGGGAGTGCATTATGTTCATCGATTGCAAGCACGTGATGCATGTGTAGGCAGTCCAAAACGATTGGGGTTCGACATACCACACCCCTTCACCCTTTTACGCAGTACCAGAATACTCCCTTTGAAACACCAACGAAGCAAGAAACGCCTACACTACGATGAATCATTTGGATTGGCAACCGCCTGATAAAGTAGGACAATAGAACGCGGTGGTCACTTGTAGAGTTAGGTCGGCTTCAATTCAAATCACATTGTAGGGAAGTGGACTGTACCAGAGACATAGGAATATCGATATATTCTGAACATTTCGCTGATTCAATTCGAGTCAATAAAAGTATTGAGAATACCCCCTGTAGCGAACGCCACGCGTAGAACTCTATATATTTCTGCGCTGCCAATGTAACTTGTGTTCCCCTTTTTTATCCGAGTCGACAGGCGTCTGTTGTCCAACGCTCTGACGACGCTTCCTGAAGGCGTGTTCAAGAACTTGGGTTCTGACGGAAGCATGGAGGTGCTGTGAGGGCCTCTTGGTCGTGTCACAGACCAATCTTGCTGTCTTCAGTGTACGCAAGCGAAAACCACGCAGAACGTGGCTACGTGTCATTGCGCCCTCTCACATGGTCGCTGTTCACCTGTCATTTGGCGGACGATCCAGACGCCAAACGTTTGGCAACACGACGTAGTTCAACAGCTGCGCATGACATGCCGATCATGAACACAGCCACTGTTGCTGCCTCTGGTGAGCACGATCGGGCCTACCATTGGTCTTCGCGGGTCAATCACAGCGCGTTGGCGTGTTTACATCCACCCATTTCGTCAACCCATGTCTACCTTTGCTGTTGCGCAAACCTTTGTTGTCTCCATTCAGGTATCTAAGTGAAAACCCAGGCCTGCAATGTATCCCGTCCGTGTAAGTGATGTGGGTGGGGGATGGATAATCATCGTGTATTGTTCGTATGCGTATATGGATGGGTGATATTCGCCTGCGTCCTCTGGCTTGGCCTAGATTGCAAGCAATCGTACAGTGCTGTATATAGATCGGAGAGATGAATGCATGACGGAGTTGTTCATCACTCGCTTTGATCATTCGCTATATATAGTAATATTTTCTTCGTGTACAATGTGGAGTCAACGCCGATTGACACGGGAACGGTTAATCGCTCATGCACAACACCTGCTCGCCTACAGACTAGCTTTTCCTTCCCACGATCTGCCCTGAACACAAAGCTGTACGCGTATCGTCGACGCCTTTTTTGAGCCGGTTTGGCAAACGCAGAACCTTCTCGGACGCCTCGACCTCAGCCGACGCTCCACAGGTTGACCCCTCTGGCGTGTGCGGTAAGAATCGGTGGAAATCAAGTTGAAGTGTGGACCTCTTTCCGCAAACGTCGGCGGCGAAGAATGGATATCATTGTTATCGACGGCATGTTGTTATCAACGGAAACTTATAAGAGCGTTGCGCTAGAATTATCAAGGGGCGCAGTGGTTCCTTCTTTCGGAACCTATACGTACCCCATATTGTACCCAGATAATCCATCATTAGGGTATTTTCGCGACGTAGACTGATGTCTTTTTTGCACACGGTTTGATCTATGTCAACGACGTACTTGATAATTGAGCCTAATATTGCCCAACATATGCCTGGCGTGTCGTTCCCTCTGTTCTCTGCCGCACACGCGAACCGGCGAACAGAATATACCCCACCCACCGCGGTTACGTGTGCAGATGGTCAACTTGTGTGGCTGGAGCCGACGGTTACACTTGCAATGGTAAGTCTCTTATGGAACTATATAATCTGTTTTACACCTCGCTAATGCCGTCAGCGTGTGGCACCTGATGTCCTCGCCTCTAAGGTACTCCAGTAGACCGAAAATCGACAATACGTCCAGCAAACAGGACGAAGGGTAGGGAAGGCAAGGAGGAAGGGAGGCCAATAGAAAGAATAGTGCACCTCCACTGAACGTCCAACCGTGTGATGCTCGGCTTCAATCTAGGCACAACGTGCCATGCGCCTGCTGTGATTCTTCAAATCGTACGACCGGTATTCTCGTGTATGACATGTTGGGAATGTGACAACTGCAAGCCCCGGGGCATTTGAGGAGTCTCAGGTTGCCCTGAACTTTTTTATTATTTCACGCATGAGCCTGCTGTATGGCGTCCGGGCATCATTCGAGGCAGAAGCCGCCCCAAGAATAAGCCAGTCGCAACGTCCTCGGTTTTTCGCCAGCGAGAAATACGCTAGGAATATTTGAAATGCGCCCTCACAGCCCAGAATAAAGAGCATCAACGATCGACTCTCTCCGTTAAATTTATTACCTTGTTTCATGAATGAACAGAGATGTGGCTCAACGCCTAAAATAGCGAAAACGGAATCGTGGCCAATAGTAACACCAAGTTGATTCCACGGGACGTTCGGCAAGAATAAAAAACAAGTCAGAACCTATGATACGAGCGGGGTAGCGCCTGCATTTTGTGAGGGTTCTAACTGGGGGACCTCTATACCGCACCCCAAGGAAGGTACAGAGGAAGTAATGAAATGAAGCCGGACGAAAAAGCTTACGGCTGACGCAAGCAACTTTGAAGCGCAAATTGTGTTCAAACGGTATTAGGCACTTCCCCACGGTCAAGTAGTCCGGAAATCATAAATACGTTGGCCAAAACAGCGGTACTCCGATCGTACTGCATGCCACGCTATCCCTAGGACGACGCAACTGTGTCCGCAAAGAGTGCCAGTGAAAGTTTGCCTGCAGTTCAACCCTTCGTAGATGCGTTAAACAATGGTTTTACGTACATCACCGGCATCATCCGCCAAGATATCCCGCCGCTTATTCAAACTATGCAGTGTGCGACCCAGGGACAAGCATGTGTGGTGACCCACACATGCAAGGCTTACCCGGCCAGCAGATTGACTGGTTCGGTGTCGACAACAGCTGGTACTGCATCGTCTCCGATGATACTGACAGCATCAGCGTCAACGTCCGGCTCAACGCTTCTCTACCCGCGGAGTTTCCAGACCGCCAGCTCATTATCGGCCTTAGCGTCATGTCACAGGGTTATTCGCTCGTCATCGAGGTGATAAACCCGTACGATGTTGACACCGCCGGCTGCCCCCCCAGCATGTCCACCTGCCTTTGCAACGGCGGACTCCGCGCTGCTGTTGACGGCGAGGAGGTAGACAGCCTGCTCCGTTTCTCCAAAGACGAGTACGTGACGGACGGCATTGCTATGTCGGCGTCTAATCTACCTGTGGAGTGTCGGCAGTTCGGAGGGACAAGATATGGGCTCGCATGTACGACGAGATGTTGCACGGCAGGCGCGAGTTGGCCGTGGAGGAAACGTTCGAGGACTGTATTCTACGTTTCGACCACATGGCCGCCCCCGACTGGTGCACGCAATACATCGCACAGAAAGACCTCGCCGATGTGCAGACCATCTACTCGGTCTTCAAGATAGTTGCTTCCTCTGTCACGGTGTGCCTCCACGTCGGCACAAACTTCCAAGGCAATGGGGACGTTGACTGGGATGGTCGTGTCCTCCCCGACTTGGAGTTCTGGCAGATGGACGTAGGTTTGGACGGTCTGTCTCTGGACAACGAGTCGCTCAGCGGTATTCTGGGTGAGACGGTCCGCCCGGTTGTGGACAAGGGTGGACATAAAATAATGCAGGGGAATGGGGCGATCCGTGGAACTGTCGAGGACTACCGCGTGTCAAGCCCTCTCGGCACCGACTTTGCGCTATTAACCAAAACAATGGATAACTCCACCTGACGCAGTTATCCACGTCCATTTGTATCCACGCATCTGCCCAATGCGGCCATGAATGAAACGTGCAACGCTCTGCTGTCTGCTGTTCGCCGCATTTTATGTATGGCCGATTTGCCATTAGACGTCGGGGATGGTTGCGGTGATGATATATACGGGAACGTCGTGTGGCTAGGCATTCTGGAGGGCTGAGTGGCAAGAAATAGAGCTTGCTTTGGCACATCACGTCCGATGGCTGGTGACCCCACCCCCCTCCCCCTCCCCACCTCATGCAGTATCACGCGGTGGGGTTCCTGGCGGCACGCTGTGGGATAACTGGCGCCGGGCTTTTGAACATCTGTGTTTATGCCCGCGTCACCGATGATATATTTAGTAACACCATGAACTAAGTAGGGTTAGCATAGCTGAGAGTTAAAGTTTAAGACCTGGGATTGATTGAAAACCACAAGTCACAATGCGTATCAGGCACACATACAGTGACGCCGCCGTCAAAGTCTTCTATTTGGCAGAACAGGCCCTTACGGGTCGTAAGCGATGCTCTCCAAGCTCTGGGGGGCAGGGTGGACACCGACGTCGTAGGAAATGTCTACGGGGCATATAAACATTTAGTTAATATTAAGCGATAAAGGATCTAACGAATCCATGATGGTTGGTGAGGTATACAAAGACTGCACGATGCAGACGTATAACACTGTATTCCGCACGTTGAAATCCCGGTGTTGTTGTGCTCAGCAGTTAGGCCGACGTTGTGTCTGCGCTTGAATGGCTTATTCGCTTGTCCGTATAGGTACATTTGTGTGCTATTGCCGGTATCCACGTCAATGCCGTATCCTCTAGTATACGATGGCATTTGCATTTAGGCGGGGAGGTAGTTCAACCAATGTTTGAACGTTAGCAAGAGACACGAGCCTTGCGCATTTTACGTTGTACGCCTAGCTGTGACGAGGAGAACACGCCACTCCCTGCGATTGGTTATCAATTACCGGTGTTAGTATATAAACCCTCTTCTAACGCCTCAGGCAGTTCGGAGGTTTACTTGACAGCCCCAACAGACACGATCATGAGGCATGAACGTACGGCTTCCGTCTTCAGGACATATCATACGCCATAACGTCAGAAAGCCCACGCTGAAGTTATGCTGGGTATTTGTGGGCATTGGCTGAGTCCTACTGGTTCGTTTACGCCTATGATTTAATACGTTAAAGGGGTTTTGAACGCCGGAGCTCCGAACCAAAATCGTCGAAAACGTGTCCATTTTTCATGCGATGAAAACGGTTTGTAAACCTAAGGCACGGGTTTGTCCATCGGGTGTCTCTTCCAGTATATAGCTCCTCAGGCGGTTAGGGGCCTCTCAGGAATTGAAGACGGCGCACTTCTATCGTGACATGAGCTGAACTAAGAAACTAAGATGTTGAAGTACACCTTGAGCAATCTGTCGATATTTAGCCGGGAGTTCATATCGTGCCATCTGGCGTCTGTGTATGGGGTAAATAATGACTCCAAGTCCCAGTACGGTCTAAACGTGCGTTATCATGGCTTCCCGGCGGAGCCACGTCATATGCCCAACGTGTCGCTGACATCCACAAAGGCTGTCTTTGGTACCCTTGTAACATATGCATTGGGGTTGATTCGGTCGGAGGAGAACCAACGGGTGTGGAAATGGGCGTTTCTGGGCGGCGAACGAAGAAGAAAGGGACCCTATTAGACTCCTAGCTCGTTTGTGTATGCCGAAATACACCCCCTGTCCCGCGCGTTGATATATATTGGTGATGGCGCACGCTCATGCCACGTGTTAGGGAAACATGCGATTGTTTCCAGAAAAACGAAGAACACAACATACATGGCACATCTACTATGTTTACACAAGCGACCGTTGAGGGCCCAATCGTTCTTGGTTAATGAATTGTCGTGCTCACCCGTGCATGTTGGCTTGTTGAGAAAATGGGTTAGTACGCAAACGCAAATACAGGATATTCGCGATCGTGTCATTATCAACGATTCATTTTGAGACCAAAACGACAAATATCTGATCAGAGATTGACCAGACGAATCCACCGGGTGTAGCCGCTATTTGTCATCCCATCAGCAACTAGTATTTCTGCACATCATTCCGGGCAGATAGGAGCTCTCATAACAAATGTAAAATATGAACTATTTCGCGAAGTCAGAGTGATGAGCATAAGGCATTTTCTTGACCGCATCACGAACCCATGGCCCGGAAATACGTTCATCTCGTACCGATATTCACCGGACACAAGGCGGGCGCGTACTAAAAAAATACAGCCAGCGAATCCACCTCAATTGGACGAAATACGAGATGAACGGGCGGGTCGTCGAAGGTGGGCCATGAGAGAACCAACGAGGAACCCCGCGCATACCGACCCAGTCACTAATAATTAATAGGCATCGGTGTGTAATGGAGAGGACGCCACTGCAACACCACCATGCCCCACATTCTATGGGTGGTGGGCGCTGAGGAGCTACTTCCGCCAGGAGACATCGAGCTTCAATCTTTTCTCGTGTTGTGCTCCTACCGAAAAAAAAACTTCTCTCCTAGATTGGGGACATCACACACTTTCAGGTCAATCGTTACTATCTAACACCAAGGCAACGGCATGGGGCGGCATTTCTGGGCCCTCCTTTTTCAGTAATTCTGGCTCACTCGCCCGGGTAACCCTCCTGCTCCTTTTCTGTCGTACGTCTGTCCTGTATATTTTGGGACATGTCACACCGCCATGGAACTGTCGGCTAGAGGCTGCATTAAAACAATCGCCCCTAAGGTCTGTTTGCTGTGACGTCTTCACGTTTACTCGGTCGAGTGGCCAAAAGCCTGCAGCGAAAAAGAGGACAGACAACCTCGGCCTTAGCTCCCCTACCCGAAATGCCACCACATCTAGTCTCCTCTGGGCTAGAGATGCTCCATTATCCAATGATACACACGACGTTGCAGTCAATCTAGTAGGCCACATGTTGGAAAAACTGACATTTTGACAGGTGCCATATGATGCGACGCCGCAGTAGCAATCATCTTGACAATTCCAATATCCGCCACTATACCTGGGAATTTTGGCACGGTGTCATCATGTTCCGGCGGCTGTGGTCCGGATACGGCAGTTGCGAGTTGATCGTTCTCGCTGTATCTGTTGCTTTCTGCAAGGCCACCTAAACGAAATCACCTCGGTCACGCTTCCCGTCGGCAGCAGTATCCACAACGTTCTCCGCGCTAGCGCTTGGAGTTACGGACTGAACACGGGGTTCATTAAACACACTCTCTACATTCGTCGCCGGCACCGACCTAAGCAGCAGTGAACAGTCCTGGATGTCGATGCATTTCTGGTTGAGTATGAGAACGAACAAAATCAGGCCAGCCGTTCTATAATGTGTCCCGGAGGTAACTGAAAGACAATTGAGGTTCGTACAGTCTGGTTGGCCCTGCTCTCAATGCCTTTGACCACATGTTTCGTATCCGTGGTCTCATTTGCGTGCTACTTGTTGTGTGCCTCCCTGGGCTGGTACCGTCATACAAAGGTTTAGTCACGGCTTATTTCGCCCGTGTTCGTGGTGCGGCCATCGTCTACATTTCCACGTTATGCGCCTTGTGCTTTCATTCCGTCTTCCATCCCAAGTGCGTTTACTGCGATAGGCAGGCATGTCGAGAGAACCCTTGCACAGTCGTTTCAAGCACTTGCCCGTGACTCATGACATCATTTTTTCTTGGTCGTGGACTTTCTTCTGGAAGTGGACGCCTTCAACGAAATACCACGGCATGACAGGGTGTTCCATAAGACGCTATATCATGTAATATCAGGATTGCTTCTTTAGGTGTATGCCACGATGCAGTGCATTCTCCAGCGCGTTGTACTCCACGTCAAGGCGAACATTTCAAACCTCATGTGTTCCATGGGGGGTCTTCTACATCGCCTATTTCTCCAACCTCCAATATTACACGGCGCGACTGTTAGTTTGCCCTCGCGGTAAGCTGTTCGTGAACCACACGATATCTAAACACCGCGGTTTCTAGCGAGGGTGCGCGTGCACTTCTTGAGGGACCATAATAATTCCACGTGCTTTTTCCCGCAACACCGTAGAGCTAGATTATCTGGGTTAACCGCGTTGGTGTGTCTTCGAGTCGGCCTCTCCCTTTTGTTTACCGCGTCTTCTGTGTAGATGGGTAGCATTTCCTTACATCGACGGTGTTGCTGTTGGAGCCTCTGCGTTTGGTATCACCAAGATTGCCGATATGGCCCAGTTGCATGATACAACACTGAAGACATACCGGACCCTTGTATCGGTATGGCTCTTTGAAGGCGATTGCCTACGTGGCTCAATCCACCACCCGGTTCCGTAACCGGACCGCGGAATGGTGCATACCCACGCCGTAGGTGGCGACGAGAGGACAGCGTAGATTGACACACACGGGGTGGACCGCTCGCACCACCGACGTCCAGGCAGCGGCTTTCTTGTCCCCTTTAGTATGGAGCGCATCACCAAAATTCGAGATTGTGACAAGACCAACTCGCAACACGAGCCCAAGCAATATCTGTGGAATAAATTCACCGGACACCTTAAAAATGATTTCGCCCAATCTCATTGCACACGGCGCAAGATGCTCCCTTAGCGTAAGCTGGAACCTGTTTCACTCCACAAATGAACCGGTGTGCAGCGTACGGGTGATCCTGAGGTCGGTTGATGCCCCACCTGAAAATGAAGCTGCCGCAAAACAACGTGGGTTTCCCAGAACAGGCGTCTGTGGCACACAAGAACCCTGCCTAGTTTATGTAACTTGAGAGATCTACGTGAGTTCCCCGATATTATCGGCGTGCGACAAACTTGATGTCCTGCGAAGACAACCAGTGTTCCTTGCGAGCAACAACGACGCACGTGCCCGGGCGGACAGTAGAGCACCCCACCCAGGTTTGATAGATCTGAAAGACGGGGTCGTCCCAGCTTCGTAACGGAAAGACTCGGCGAGCTTTCCGGGAAACGATGATTTCGCACGTTGGGGGGTGTCAACGTGTAGATACCCCCATCCGGTTGACTGGATATATACACGACGTTAGCCATAGGACACTGGGTTGCCGGTAGCTTGGGAAGCTCGGCCTTGTCTAGGTAGGTACGCCAGGCCAGCGTGCTCCGTACATGTTGGCCGTGGTCACTCAGCAACACCAATACAGTTAGACAAACATCCAAATTCCACCGCACGACCACAAAACCGACAAAACCTTGACGACCGCGATGAATCAGCAACGGAGTTTGGCGGAGAAAGCCCGACGACTTGACGCACAATTGTGCACGCGCCTTCATTTGGCCCGTAGTTGTCGAAGAGGTCGGCAGAGGGACTCTCGCTATCAAAAGTTTTGCAGTTTCATTCACCTATCCCGCTTCCGCAGTCGCTGGCTCGCCGCGATTGATGGCCACTATCCATATGGTTTTCGATGATGCAGTCGGGATCACGAGGGAGGTTGAAAGCCCAAGGCGAGGCCCTTTCTACGCCGAGCCAGTCAGGAGATTACTGCGTGCGCTGTGTAGGTTTGGGCATGGCTTCTCTCCCGCGGGTTTTCCTTGTGAGGGAAGGAACTACCCGAGTCGTCTCTGATGTCTACCGCCCGTCGCCGCTTTCGGACGCTCGTGCCTTAACTTTGTTGCGATTACTGTAAGCTTTCCGAGGTCGTGCGGAGACTTAGAGTCGCCACGTGTACGGTCTTAGTGGATTCGGTTAACATCGTCGACACTCACGCATCGTGGGGTTATCCATGCTCGCGACATGAAAGCATCTGAATAAAAATCGGCGCACGATTACGCGGAAACGACGAAACCGCTGAAAATAAATAGCTTCGAGCCTCAAGCGGTAATTTGACTGAACGAATATGGGGTACCTCGTGGGCTGAGGCGCTTCCGTCGCTCGAATCGTCATTGATACGTAGTATATACTCCGTCCGCGGCACGGCGATATAATGTACATGCAGGCCAGTGCCACAGTTCGACTTGTAGGAGGGACGTTTCTTTCGTGTCCTCACCGTGAACGAGAATGGCCTCTTACACGATACTCAGGGTAAAGTGAGGGAGTGCTTTGCTTACAGTGGTTTGTTGTCACTCGCGCGATTAACTCCCCTCTCCGTGATGTTTTATGTTTGTGATTGATATCAATCTGCAGTGGAATGGTAAGTAACGCTACGCCGAAAAAAAACTCCCAAAAGTTTTTTCCCGTGAGATGTGGAGCCACTCGTGCGAGTGGCTCAACCCCGAAAGTTGAAGTGGGGATATATCATAACATCCCCCCTACAGCAACCTTGACGACGAGCCGCAGTCTCTGCGCATACTTCTTAAGCTTGATTTGGAAGGTTTCAGGTTTGCTTAGTGAAGAAATTGTGGAAGCGAAACACGCGTTACGACTGGTCACGCCCTTCATACGGCCGGGAAACTTGGTGAACGTTCAAGCGATAACGCTTCTGGCTGGTCAACAAGCACGCGTAGTACAGCTAACACCATGTATGTTGAACAAAGTGTTCGTTTGCACTTCTGCGGCCGACGACAATTGTTGAGTTTATTTTCGATGGCGTTGGTTTAAACTTCATGTATCATACAGGGTGACATGTAACAACGTGTACCGGCGGCCGGCACCCTCTGTTGGCAAGGACTATAGATAGCACGAGATGAAGAGAGACTGTATCGAGCACCCCTTGTGTTGCTGCGAATATATATCTCCCACCCCCTGTGCGGGGTAAGTGCCTATACCGCTAAGAATGAACTCAGATGGCGTGTGTTGTACGATGACTTCGCTGGAAACTGCTCTGCTGACGTTTTCCATCGAGATATTTAACAGAGTGACGGAAATGCTGACTGGTTCCCGCTCTTCCCCTACAGCGGTGCGGCTGCTTCTCCCTTATTATAGTTCACTGTGGGCAACTGGATAATCTCGCGGCTCACCCTCCTGCGACTTATTACCGTGTGCGGCCGGAGAAGTATGCTACCGAGGGGCGTTGCTAAGGGAAGTGCCCCCAGTGTTGCACTTATCACTTCGCTTGTCAACCTGAACGCAACGTATGCCGATCAACACCGTTGAGAGCAAAAAATAGAGAAGGTTGACCCTTTACGTGGTTGGAACATCTTCAAGTCAACCGCAGACGTAGCTAAACATTCACTCAAAATTCCAACTGATGAAAATTAACAAAAACCTTGTACAGCTCTATACGGACTTTACGCCGTGATATATATAGCGCTGTGTGTGTCGTTCGTATACACCGTCCCTGTTTTATGGCAGAGCCGCGCTATTGGTTTGACGTTGACCCGCCCATACACTGGTGCCGATTTAGTTTGGCACCAAAACAAGGTTTGGTCTTTTTAAAGCTGCCGCGACGGCGGTGGCGGCACCAGAGCATCAGCAGCAGCATCAGCATCCTCAGCAGAGCAGAAGCAGCAGCAGTCTACGTGATAAGTTAAAGCGTAATCCGGCTAGGTTCTTCGCCATATTGATTCCCACACACAATAAGCACCCTATATTTACCGCAACATCGAGCGTGACACGATTTAGGGGTCAACCCAGCAAACGGCCTCTATATACATACATGACAATAACGAGCAAGGTCTTGCCAGGTTCCAGCCAGGTTCACCATGTATCTGAGAAGATTAACCTACCATGTGCGCCGTTGGAGCTGTTCTCCCACAATCGTATTAGCATATATAACGCCTAGACCTAGCACCACGCGTATAACAAGCCCCTACATATCTTTGATCTCACGGCCGAAGTGTATTTGAATATTATTTGTGACCTCGACCTCCTAAAAAATCTCCCCCCCCCCCCCTTCCCCCCCCTCTCGCTCTCCCTTGCTCAAACGCCCCACCTAATATCGAAATCCGCCAGATTAATAAACACTTCACGCACAGGATATCACCTCATTATCTTTCGAGAGCCATCCATGCCGTTTTTACCCTTCTTCCCCATCACCCGCACCATCGCCTAGACCTAGCACCACACGTATAACAAACCCCTCACTTAAAACCCTTCTTCCCCCCCTCCTCCCCCCCCCCCCCTCCCGCCCCCCCCCCCCCACCTCGCCCCCCCCAACCCATCCCAACCCCACACCCTCTCTACTCACTGATTGTACGACTTACCCCAGGATATACATGATAAACTGATGCATTGTTTCCAAAAGCGTCACATTTATCCCCTAAAAATGATGTATAGTTTCCACGCACATATTGAGCTGCCCCACACGCCCCACCCCCGCCCCAACCCCCCCCATATAAAACTGGTTTTTATTATTATTATTATTATTATTATTATTATTATTATTATTATTATTATTATTATTATTATTATTATTATTATTATTATTATTATTATTATTATTATTATTATTATTATTATTATTATTATTATTATTATTATTATTATTATTATTATTATTATTATTATTATTATTATTATTATTATTATTATTATTATTATTATTATTATTATTATTATTATTATTATTATTATTATTATTATTATTATTATTATTATTATTATTATTATTATTATTATTATTATTATTATTATTATTATTATTATTATTATTATTATTATTATTATTATTATTATTATTATTATTATTATTATTATTATTATTATTATTATTATTATTATTATTATTATTATTATTATTATTATTATTATTATTATTATTATTATTATTGAGGGATTGGGGTATCCCAGGTTCGACTCGCAACTTGCAACCACTTCTCTTCTTGTTCTTCGTGGCGTGAAGGACACGCCAGGTTGGAGCAAGGTTCGACGGCGAACCAAGCGACGGTAACGATAGAAGTGCCTTGAGGCAACGAAAGGTGCTTCGCAGGCGAAACAGAGAGTCGACAGAGATTACTTGTCAGCGGGAGACGTAATTACCCGCCTCTCTGTCATCAGAATCTACGGAGACTCCACGACCACTTTTAGTACAACAAGACACGATATTGAATACCTCTGGAACGGCTACCGTTCATGCAAATCTTCACGAGAAGATCTGTCTACGTAACGGTAGAAAGTGTACCTGCGACCCATATCGCCCCCCAATGTTTGAACGCTACATACTGGAGAACCCAGCACAGCTTTCGAACATTTAAAGAGGAGACAGGTTCTCAGGTTCTCTAATAAATCAGAGTATTGTGTTGTACTGTGGTAGTCACTGTGTGTATTGCCTTGTTCATTTTCTAATCATGTCATCCCCTGCGCAGTTAGAACCACGGGTTTGTATGAGCATAATCGAATTTTACTAAAGATGTCAGTCACACACTATGAACTACCAGTGGTATGTACCTTCATTCTTCACCAGAACGGTTATCCGGTCCCGAAATGACGTACTCGACGATAAAAATCAACCTTTTATAACGGACGGTAGTACCTTTGGCAATAATCAGGACATTCCTCAACATAAACGATGTGTGTATGAGACGGTTGCCTGCAGGGCTTGATACACACTTAATGATGAGTTTACAAATGTGCTGAACAACGATTTGCCACAAAACAATGCATGCAGAATATGCAACACGGTAACGATTGATCGATCAAGACGATAAAAGTCTGCATGACTTGACGATAGTGTGGATGTAACGATGACGGCGCAGTATGACGGACTGCGGGTGCATGGTTAACGATAAGGTGGCATGTCTCAAGTATCGAAAAAGGCATAATCGATAGGACGGCAAGATCATGACCACGGGTCAGCAAACGATGGTGGCTGACAAACGTAATCAGTACACAGACAAATCTGCATAACGACGAGACTTCCTGCCAGTCAATTAACGGTTGACTGTATGCAGGTCGCACGGTAACACGGGATACGACCGGGGAATATTCCATATGTGGATTCTGTTACTTAGGAGTATACAGCTCACGCGCTCAACTGTAACTCTGTAGTCAATCCAACACACGATTCTAACACTGGAGAATGCATTACGAATGCACCCAGGAGCCTCCAATATCTCATACAGAAAAACAAACGATGTTCATTAATTGATTAACCTCACTGCGCCCAATGTATACTTCAAGTATATGCACACTGTACACAGCTGCAATTTCTCAACCAACCCAACAATGACGCCCGAGTGTATACTGCTCGTATATGCACACCCTTGCGTAACTACTGGTTGAACGCCCCCCACACTAACACTTACTACCCCAATGTGCAGTAGTGTCTCTGAACCGTGTACGTCTCTAATTCTATAGCACTTTATTCACGAGAAAAAGGCTATCTTTTCGCGTGAGGTACTTCCACACGAAGAAACAAACGAAGACAAACATCCACTATTGGTATAAAACCAGGACCGCAGCTGTTGGGCAGCAGCAATCGAGTCTCCAACCATGACTCAATACGTGGGCACTACTCCACAAAATACGCCCAAGCAACCACCGAAAAACAAAAAGGACTCATGAGTGTTGCGGCTCATGTGTCAACGACGCACTATTGACGAACGAAACCCGGCCGGGGAAACAAAAATAGTGGGGGTGGTGCAACGATACTGATGACTAAGGACTCCCAGAAGGACGGAGGGTGGTACTGGGGCTTGTATCAGGACGACTGAGCAACGACGTCTCGTTTACTCTTTGTACTTTTGGGAGGATCAAAAGCGTGTGGATCTTCAGCTAGAATCCTTGAACGATACGCTCTGATCATCTCATGGCATTGAGGCACAACGTTGACGTGTCTCCAAATGCCTAAATTGGACGGCTTATCTTTGACGAGAAAATGACTCTGAAAATTCGTCAGTGAGGCTTTACCAGGCCCACGCTTGTGACCTTCGATAGCTTCAATAGTATACGGGCCGATGTGCACGGTAAGCACAGAGCCGTCTAGATCAGGTACCGGTAACGTAGTTCCTAGGAACAAATCATCGAGTGCGGTAAAATCCGGTACGGAACTAGACGCGTCATTATGGTATGCCTTAATACGACCTAAATGAACAGATGTTTCCGCAAGTTCACCATCTCTCGCAACACGGTAAATTACTGGTGATAACTGTGAACGCACAGTATAGGGACCACGCCAGGGACTAATTAGTTTGGGGTTAGGTCCATCAGCAACGGTATAGGGACGGTGTACTAACACTTGGTCTCCGGGCTGATATTGCGGAATCGACAATTTCTCATTAGATTCTGACTGCTTGTCGGCACGCTCCTGTAAATTGCGACGGGCAATTTCGTACGCGAGTTGCAGATTTTCAACGGTGCGGCGGGAATAATCCTGTCGGGTTCCAGAACCAGACGTACACGGGACGCCGAGAATAATGTCAACGGATAACGAAGCTCTACGGCCGAACATTAAAAAATGAGGGGTTTCCTCGAGCGTCTTGTTGTAGGCGGTATTATGGGCAAGCTGAATAAACGGTAACAATTCTGCCCAATTGTCGTATTTGACGTTTACGTACATCGCCAACATATTATGCATTGTACTATGCACACGCTCTAACACTGAATTGCCTTGTGGACGATACGCTGACGTGCGCGTCTTTTTGAACCCAAATACGGATTGCAATTCTTTAACAAGCTCGTTTTCGAACTCACACCCGAGGTCACTGTGTAAGGTTTCAGGAGCTGAGAAAACGGAGAAAACACGTTCTACAAGAACGCGAGCGATTGTGGCAGCTGTCTTGTCACTAATCGCAACTAAAACGAGAAAACGAGTCAAGTGGTCTATCACGGACATTACATACTTCGAGTTATTCGACGACGATTTGTACTCTACTAAATCGATAGCCACACATTGAAACGGACGGGAAACAGGACGATGACCAACAGGTAATTTCGGAGGACGGTGTGACGTCTTACGGTGTTGGCATGATGAACAGCATTTAATGTGCTTTGCTACGTCTTTCGACATAGTAGGCCACCAATAACGATCTCGGATTTTATCGAACGTAGCTTTAAAAGCTAGATGACCTCCAGACGCCGGTAGGTCATGACACGAGTGGACGATTAATTTCCGTAAAGCGGTGGGCACGACGAGTTGGTCACGGAACGAACTGCGTTTGCGCAGATAACCCGGCAAATACGACCGGAATAATATTTCTTCGTTCAGGAAATAATGACTCATGCTGTTTTTGGTTTCACCATCTGGGACGGGTACGGTAACAGGTGCATTTACGTATTCGATATACGGACCGAACTCAGCACGTTGTTCTTCCAGTAATTTTTCTGGGTCAAGCAACGGAAACAGAGACACTGCACTAGCAAACAATTCGCTATCATTCTGTACAAGGTCTACGTCTTCGAGGTTTTGTGAAGATACTTGGAAGTCGCGAGGCCCAAGTGCACGATACGGTCTATCGCTCGGAACGTTTCGACAGATAGACGCAAGGGCTGGTTCTTGCGGTAACGGTTCTTCTTCCACTTCACCAAACAATCGAGACAGCGCGTCGGGTACTACATTTAGTTTTCCCGCGACGTGTTTAACGGTGAAATCAAAGTTTTGCAACGCAATAGCCCAACGAATAAGCATATTGGACGTATCCTGCATGTAGTATAGGTGGGTCAATGCTTGATGATCAGTGATCACCGTAAAATGTTTCCCAAATAAATACGGTCTCCAGTGAGCGAGTGTAAGTACGACTCCACAACACTCTTTCATTGACGCAGAGTAATGGCGTTGCCCATGTTTGAATCGTTGACTAAAATACGCGATAATGTCAAGATCAGACTTCGAGTCGTCATTTTTCGACGGCTGAGCAAGAAAAGCGCCAACTCCTATCTCACTGGCATCTACATGCACAATAAATTCACGCTCATAATCAGGGAATTTCAAGACTGGGGCTGACACCAGTAAACGTTTGATGTGAGCGAACGCGGTATCTTGCGTTTTCCCCCAGGCTTTCTTAAAGCGTGATCTAGTTGCAAACTCTTTACGGGTGAGATCAACGAGTGGTGCGGTTACTTCGGCGAAATTCGGCACAAAACGACGCACAAAATTCATCACCCCTAAAACGGAACGAAGATCTTTGATGCAGGTGGGAGTAGGTAGCTCTTGAATAGCTTTGATACGATCTTTCCCAACTGCAACCCCTTCAGCAGAAATAACATGGCCTAAATATGCAACCGATTTAGGACCAAACGCTAGTTTAGACGGCTTCAGGGTGAGACCAGCTGCTTGCAACGCTGCAAACATGCTTTCTAACGATTTCGAATGATTCTCCCAGGTTGTGGACAAAACGCAGAGATCATCCATATAAATAAGCAACTCGGGAATATGGCCCAACGTTTTATGAGCCATTTCTGTGAAAAGCCACGGGGCATTACAAACACCAAACGGCATACGTTTATAACAGTACTTGCCAGAATTAGTGACAAATGCTGTAGTCTCGACATGATCAGGGTGAACGGGAATCTGCCAATAAGCGCTTTGGACGTCAGCGACACTGATAAATTTGGCGCCTCCGACCATGTCAATGTTATCCTCGAGATTAGCCATCGGCCAGGTCTTGCGGATAAGGTGTTTGTTGATTGTACTTCTATAATCAACACAGAAACGAGGTTGACCATCCTTGCGAGCCACGATGGTGACGGGAGATCCCCATGGGCTAGAGCGCTCCTCTATTATATCATCGTTGAGCATGTCCTGAACACACTTGTTGATAACGGCTTCAGTGCGCGGATTAGCTCTATACGGACGACGGCTCACAGGTTTGGTATGAGCGGGAAGGGGAAACGTTGCTTCGGCAGTATTGCACTTACCCAACTCCGCTCGTGATAATGATAAGACAGGACGGTATTTTGCACATAAATCCAGGATTGCTGACTGCTGTTCAACGGTGAAAGTAGAGTCTACAAATGCTCTGGATAGTGGCGCAATAATTTCAGCACGTGCTGCTGCAATTTCGGTCGGGGTATTAGGTGTTGCTGCTACAGCATGCACATGCAGCTGAGCAGGAGACACGACGGCAACACTCGACAATTTCCCAATCTCTAATCCTGCGTGGAGGGCAAGAGACTCGGACGATGGATTAGCTATTTGAACGGCAACTGATCCATCTGCTGCTAGCCACGTGGTGAGGGTGCGAGCTACGATAACTCGCTCAAATTCGACCGGACGATTGTCGCAAGACATCTCATTTTCCGAGAGTATGCGCGGCTCAATAATAACTTCCGTATCTTGAAGTGGTTTGATGTCTGTAAAAGCAGTGATCACGGCACTGTGACGGGGGCGTAAATCAATACGATTGCACAATTTTACAGCGTGTACCTCAGCATCTTTGTGCACTGCGGCTACGGAGCGCAATACAGTGGATGAGGTCACCTGGGCACGAGCATCAGGGGACCTATGGGTAGCTGGAATAGTGACAGTACTAGATGAGAAAGTCAAACGCTGATTTTTCCAATCGAGTATAGCCCCAAAACGAAACATGACATCATTATCAAGCAATATCTGGTCAGGCCCTAACGATGGGATAACGAGTGCATCAATACGACGTGTGATATCACCCAGGGTAAGAGACAACTTAATAAATCCCAAGATCTCGAGCGACGAGCCATTCGCTGCACTCAGAGACATACACGATGGTGGGACGGTTTCAACCCGGGCTTTACACAAGGTTGGATGTTGCTTCAAAAATAACAGCGAAACACATGTAATGTCGCTTGCAGAATCAACAGTCAGGTCAGACACAGCAAGACCATTAACTATCCCGGGGATACGTATCCGCCGAGAGGAAAAAGAGAGAGTAGCAGATGGTTTCTTTCGAGACAGCGAAGAGCTGAACCACGAATTATTTTTATTATTGGTATTGTCAGGGCATCCGCTATTTGCTGCTGTATTACAATCGACCGCACGGCGTTTCGATCTTGCACCTACTGGAACAGCAGTACTACTAGCGGTGTCCCTCTTCTGACCACGACGAGGTTCAGAAGGAGAACTACTATCGGTAATCGTATTACTCCCATCAGACAAATTCTCAGCACTCACGGGGTGCTGTTCTGACAAACTACAATCCGATACCCTCCTACAATCACGCGCAGCGGTCAATTTCACAGCAGACACGGGTTGCTGTGATAACGAGCTACGACTCAAAATTCCACTACTGACGGCACTCTTTGTTTGGTATGCAAGCGACGCTAGAAACGTTTTGTGTTTCTTGGCGTCCTTCCTACTGCAATCAACGGTAACAGCAGGCTTACACCTCCCAAGTGCTACGGACAAAACACCTGGGCACCCCTATTCGGAGTCGTCGTCTTCGGAAGCCGGCTTGCGCTTCTTCTTCGTCTTGTCCCGTTTGTTCCCAGCAGACGAAGAGGATGCGGCTGATGCAGATGCTCCGGCTGCGCCCGAAGCTGCTTCCCGGGCCAGACGCTCCTCTCGAGCGCGTGTCCAGCATTCGTCGATCGAATGACTCTGCTTGCTGCGACACGTAGGGTGGGTACATAGTTCGACACGGTTGCTCGACGGCGAGCGACCTGCGGAACGTTTGTAGGACGACCCTCGACCCCTGCTCCGCTTGTCGTTGGTACGGTTCTGGGAAGGGGCGGGTCGTGCAGGGGTACGGTCAAGCGCACTATGAGGTACACGATTAAATAATGCACTGACGTGACCACCTGCGAGACCAGATGCCTCGTGACGACGAGCGCGTTCGATGGCTTCCTTCATGGTCGTACATGGTTTATCAGTAAGTTGCAAGCAACGAACCGACGGTTTCAACCCGTGTTGCCACAAAGCGATCATCATCGCACTCCACGTAGTACGATTGTCAGCTGCACGATCTACAGCCGATTGGAACTGCCCGATGAGGGTACGGTAGCGCATAGCATACGAAGCTACAGTTTCCTCCCCTTTCTGGTTGAAAGAGGCGATCTGCCTGGCGCAATTATCAATCGAGTCAGCGGGCATCAATAAATCTAATAGTGCACGCGTCATCTCCTGCCACGTTGACGGCGGGGTGAATGCCCCCGGGATACCCGGGTCAGCCGTTACGGTGGCTGAACTAATGTCGATTTGCCCGGTAAGGAGCTGCTGTATCAAAGTGATACAGTGCTCCTCACCCAACAGAGCGATGTGTTGGAGCGCGACGTCATCTCCAAATTTCTCATCGCCCGGGCGGATCCTCTTAGCTTTCAAGCCAACGATAACTCGAAAATGACTAAGAATTTCCGGAACATTTTGGTCGCTAGACCCATTAAGGCGGGGGACGCCTCTTAGATCAGCGGCGGTGACGGTAACAGCAGCGATATCTGCTGACGACGAACCCAACGATAGGTTTGATTTAGATGCCGACGACACCGAGGGGTTTTCGGGGGGACTCGATAACGTTCGCGACGACCCTCCTGCAGTCTGCACGGTAGACAACCCTACTGCTGCTGCAGGTGAAACTGCAGCGGACGAACTGCTGGAAGCAAGCGACACGGTGTTGTCAGCTACGGGAGACGATTTTGACGCAGCTGTGCTTTCAGCAGACGCAGCAGACGACGCTGCGGATACGGCGGTACTTACCAATGATTCGTTGGCCACGGAGACCGCCAACAGTTCCGAACCAGCAGAGAACGGAGTCGGGTCCCGTCCTTCGCGGAGCGCCACGATGCGCGCTGTTGCTTCTTCAGTGTAAAGGAGCATGGCCAGTTCTTCCGGTTTCATTGGTTTCCCGGCATCACCCCGAATGGTGGCGCGGAGCGCTTCTTCCGCGTCACTCGACGACGAGGAGGACGAATCAGACGACGATTCGTGGGAAGGAGACGGCTCCTTCCGGGCGGGCAACGTTGCTTCCGCATTGGTGGTGGGGGTGGCCCCTCCGCTTTCCTCCTCGTCAGAGGGAGCGGGTTCGTAGTCGACCTCGTCAACATGACGAGAGTCTGTTAGATTTTCGGGTGCTGCTTTTGCAGCAGCTTTCTTTTTTTTCGCCATTCGCGTTTCCAAGTACAAAAAACAAAAAACGAAGTTGGCACCAGCTAACGAGCCTTATCGACGCCAGATGAGGGATTGGGGTATCCCAGGTTCGACTCGCAACTTGCAACCACTTCTCTTCTTGTTCTTCGTAGCGTGAAGGACACGCCAGGTTGGAGCAAGGTTCGACGGCGAACCAAGCGACGGTAACGATAGAAGTGCCTTGAGGCAACGAAAGGTGCTTCGCAGGCAAAACAGAGAGTCGACAGAGATTACTTGTCAGCGGGAGACGTAATTACCCGCCTCTCTGTCATCAGAATCTACGGAGACTCCACGACCACTTTTAGTACAACAAGACACGATATTGAATACCTCTGGAACGGCTACCGTTCATGCAAATCTTCACGAGAAGATCTGTCTACGTAACGGTAGAAAGTGTACCTGCGACCCATATTATTATTATTATTATTATTACTATTATTATTATTATTATTATTATTATTATTATTATTATTATTATTATTATTATTATTATTATTTTTATTATTATTATTATTATTATTATTATTATTATTATTATTATTATTATTATTATTATTGTTATTATTATTATTTTTATTATTATTATTATTATTATTGTTATTATTATTATTATTATTATTATTATTATTATTATTATTATTATTATTATTATTATTATTATTATTATTATTATTATTATTATTATCATTATTATTATTATTATTATTATTATTATTATTATTATTATTATATTATTATTATTATTATTATTATTGTTATTATTATTATTATTATTATTATTATTATTATTATTATTAATATTATTATTATTATTATTATTATCATTTTTATTATTATTATTATTATTATTATTATTATTATTATTATTATTATTATTATTATTATTATTATTATTATTATTATTATTATAATTATTATTATTATTATTATTATTATTATTATTATTATTATTATTATTATTATTATTATTATTATTATTATTATTATTATTATTATTATTATTATTTTTATTATTATTATTATTACTATTATTATTATTATTATTATTATTATTATTATTATTATTGTTATTATATTTTTTTCTTCAAAACCGTCAGATTTATCCCCTTGAAAGGATTTATAGCTTACATTCACAAATTGCCCGCCCGTCCGCCCCCCCTCCCCCTCCCCCCCCCCCCCCGCTTCCCCTCCAACCCCGCTCGCTTTTGATCAAAACCAGGCCCCCACGTCCTTCAAAACTCCGCCCCCCCCCCTCACCGGTTATTCGACTTACAGGATTCACTTGATAAAAGGTTACATTTCCCTCCACAGCTGTCAGATTTTGTCCCCCTCAGAAACGGTTTTTTATAGTTTCCGCGCACAGACTGCCTAAAATCACCCTGTTGACTCTCATAGCTACACTGTAGTTGTAAGGGGAGTCGCCGACCTATATCCTTAATGAGGACACACAACTCGTAATATAAGCGATCGCAGTATCACACACAGCTTGCAAAGATGAGTTTCGACGAAATCTCCGATCTCACAGCTGGAGTGTATTTTCATTTTTTATAGTATGCTTGGTCACGGAGGTTGTCCTCGGTTGCTACGTGGAAGGCGTGCAACGATAAGGGTATCAACAATTTTTTTCGGCTAACACATTTCTGAATGGCTATGGTCCTTAACTCGCAATCGTGGGAATGACAGAATTGTTTCGCAACGAGATTTTGTATTTGTACGCCTGAGTCATGGGGATGTTCGTCAAGGTGCAATTTCAGTTGCTTATACATCAGGTGTTAGGAGGGGTAGAGACCTCCTCAAGCGAAAAGACTCAACACAAAAATGGTGCACCCTCTTGGTCGTAGTACCATAACGTGCGTCGTGGTCCTATTGCGGCCAGTTTCTTCATCGCCGATAACTGGTCATTCATGGTCATGCACAGCTCCATATTCCAGCCGACTCCGTTACATAATATATATAAAGAGCCAGAACGGTAAGCCTACACACCTGCAGTTTTTTTGGCAGTGGTGCTCCGTGACGCCTGCCACGTCAATCCCGTCGTCCGTATTTTTTTCGAGGTGCCTACTTGCATATTCGAGGTTTTCTAATGTACCAGTGCACGCTATGCACTTTTGAAAATACCGCAAACATGGAAATACTTCGGGTCTGTCTCCAGTCCGCCACCCCGTATGCCAGGAAACGCGCACCTGGTATCAGGTACCACAGCAATATCGTCTAGTATACTGCTGAACCATATCACACCAGACAAAAAAACTACTGCGCGCGCATTGCATGAAACCAACCATAGGCAAGGTGTATTTGATGCAAGGGCGCTTTGCAGGCGGCATAGCCAGGCCTTCCAACCAAGCTTAAGAAACGCAGCTGCAAGGGTAAGTCGTCATGTACTGTCAACGGCAGTTTTGAATGCCATTGGCCCGGTATTGTGGCAGCGAACAAATATGACCTGATGCGTCGACGGCACCATGCCGAAGGGTGCAGGGGGGGAGAACCAATGGATGCCATCGTCGCGGTAAAATACGTAGTATGCACTAATAAAGGTTATCTACGGAGAGCTGCACTATATATTGCAAAAAAACAAGGGCGAAGCACATGCAACTACAGGAAGAATGATGAAAAACCAATCTTATCTTCGTCGGCATGTCATTCATCTAAAGGATGAAAGAATCAATACAATGGATGAAATGTCCATCGTAGATTTATGCATTTTTTCAGATATGTCTTTGTTTATTTTTCATGTCCCAACAACTTTACATGACCTGATGATTCAACGGTATTATGCCGGCTGTATGGGGGGGGGGAGACAAGGTATGATATCCTCGGGGAATAAACATGGAATATCCTTAGGATTACGCACATTTCTTCATACCTCTCTTTGTTATGTTTCATGTCGCCGCAAACTAATATGACCTGATGCGTCGGCGGTACCATGCTGAAGGCTGAATCCGGGGAGGGGGGACGTACGCATTTGTTTTATTGCCTTCGTTAGTTTACCACTAACCACGCATCCCTTTCGAGACGGTGCACCGTTCCTACTGCTAATAGAGACACCCCCAACATTTGGGCGCTCATGACGCTTTTTCCATATTTTACACGAAAACGGGTGCTTAGCCTATCTCCGTCCTGTTTCGCCGTCTTCGGCTACCATGTATCACCTAGTTTGGGTAGGGATCGCTATCTTGCTATTCTCTAGTCCACCAAACTCTTCCGTGTCACATGCCTCTAAAAATTCCTTATCTCATATCCTGTTCCTCCTTGAATATTTCACACTCTCCTACTACGTGAGTCCTACCCTCTTGCTGTGCCACACAGGAACGTATATGTATAAACACGCCAACCTTCCTCCAGGCTACTGGCATATCTCTTTCTTCTTTCTAGTAGGTCCAGGTCCCCTACAAGAAATCGCAGTTTCAGCTTTACCGAGTAGTCCATTTGGCCGTCCATATACGTTTTCACTCCGATACCTTCCCTCAAGACCCCGTATATGTATAAGTGTGTATCTTCCTCATACTTCTTAGTGTTACTCTTTCGCTTTCATCATACTTCTTAGTGTTACTCTTTCGCTTTCTTCGGTTATTTGTCTCCCTCCTGTTTTGTACCCGCCATACTTCTCAAAAGACATTACCTTTTCTTGGTATCCCCCTACATATTTCCATGTCAATTTCCTTCGCTACGTTATCCCATCCTATTCCACCTCGCCCCTTCTTGTTCTCAAGTCTATTTACGGGTCATAATCAGACCCGCGGGTCGGGTCAGGTCGGGTCAGGGGGGTTTCAGAAGGTCGTGGGTCAGGTCGGGTGGGCTAATTGTGTTTTCAAATCTCACGGGTCGGGTTGGGTCTGGTCAAGATGTTTATAAATATCGCGGGCCGGGTCGAGTCGATTCAAGAGGTTTAAAACTCTCGCGGCCACGTCGGGTCGGGTCAAGACCTTTTGAAGTCTCGCGGGTGGGGTCGCGTCCGGGCAAGAGGTTTGCAAATGTCGCGGGTTGGGTGAGGTCATGACCCGTGAGTTACGCGTCACTCGCTGGTCTCGCCACCATGACCCGCGTGTCGGGTTCGAACCCGCGGATCTGGCCTGCGGATTCGCCCTTTTCACACTCCCATCTACCCGCCGGAGGACCCTTGTCGTACCGGCGCCCTGCGGGCCGTACCCAGCGATCGGGTTTGCCGACCCGCAGATCGGCTCTGCCGACCCGCGGATCGGGTCTGAGAAAGACACAAATTTGAAGATTCATGTAGAATTATCGCTAGCTTCCCTATTCTCCGATCGTATTTTTAAAATAGCGTTGCGAAACACCATACCAGGCATTAACTCATCATACCAGGCATGAAGTATTACTACGCGAATCCCGTGTCGGATAAAGCCGTTGGTATGATTGAAGCATGTATATTGTAAGTCTACTAAAACAAAATCCTGAACAAGCACTCTTGCTCCATTGCAGCGTGCAACGATAAAGACGACACATGGGAGTGTAAGAACCCATGTACGACGTACGTACACATTGAATACCCGCTAAGATTTATCATACCAGTACAAAATGTTACAAAACGCTAAAATGCAAGAGCAGTCGTCGTCGAAGAAGCACCAGCAACAGCAGCAGCAACAGCAGCAGTGCTGGCCGCAGCAAGCACCAGCAGCAGTCTCCGGATCCCCGCGAATTACAGCCGTTGCTGACCGATCCACCATCCCAGTTGTGGTCTTGCTGCCGGAGGCGGCTCAACTAAGTTGCTGGCCGGGGCCGGAGACGGCATAGATAGCTAGCACGTTCGTCGGTTCGACCCAGCGGTCTAGCGCTACCGGCACGGCTAAGTGCGGGTGTGTGGATTGCAATCTTCATCAAACACAAACGCTGCAAACAAGACCGCTAAAGAATCCAGAGAGCACAACATTCTCGGAAACGTACGAGAGACCAAGAACCATCCAATCCACCAAGGTGCTTATCTGTTTGACCCGTGATTGGTCGACTTTGACCCTTGAGATATATCAGGGATTTTTCGACTTCGATCCTTGTTATCACGGGTCCATTCGCCCCGACCCGCATGAAACCCGCACCCCACAGGTCACTCGGAGTGTGACGGGTCGGGTTAGGTAGGGTCAACAGGGTATCAAATTTCACGGGTCGGGACGTGTCTGGTCAGCATGTTTTCAAAATATCACAGGTTGGGTCGTGTCGGGTCAGGGGGTTTCAAACTCCCGCGGGTAGAGTCGGATCTGGTCGGGTCAAGACGTCTCAATTTTTTCCCTGCTCCGGTCGGGTCAGGTTTGTCGGGTCAAGACGTCTCAAGGTTTTCTCTGGTCGGGTCGGGTGAGGCTGACCCGACCCGACCGGATCCAACCAGACCCAACCAGTGAAGGTTGACCTGACCCGTGATCGGCCCTGGTTATTGTCTCCTACACGACCCTATCAGCTATGGCTGGCAACCTCTTTCTAGGCAAATTTTTCACTGTATATTGACATTCCAACTTTCGCACGTCTATATCTCTTTAATAAGTACATTGCTATAGTTCTGCTCTGTATACTCTATCACTCGTAGTACTTGAGCATTGTTGTGTATTTTTGCTGCTGTCATCTGCACTGTTTCCAGCTTTGTGTTGCGAATATCGTCTTCCTTTCCCATAATTTATTGCATATCTAGCTTTGGCACATATTCATTTACTCAGAATACATATTTTATTCCTAGTGTCAAGGTGCGAGTCTGTAAGGATCAATTCCAGCTTGTATACTTGTGATTTACCTAGTTTCTAATTACTCTCATTATGTGTACATCCCAACAACAGTCCTTTGAGATCGCTACGCCAACGTACGAGTTCTGGTTTATGATTGGTAGATCATCTTCTCCCCACTTCAGTTTTAGAGTCACCGCATTCACCACAACTTGATTACGTACAACTACCACGTACAACTACTGCCCAAGTTTTTTAACTTCGCTGTCGCTCTCCATTTTCCAGTGTACTCTATTTCTTTCTCCATATGTTTCTGCAATCCCTCAGCTGTTTCTGATGTCCCCACGAAATCATCCGCAAACGAAGGCTGAATGGGAGGGGGGGGAAACAACGAATTATATACTACGTACTACCGGTACGTACTAATGTCCCGTATAGGTACGAAGTAAAGGAGGCGATACGTGCGTTGGCGAACCGAACAGCGGTAGGGCCCGGTTTTCTCCTGGCAGAAATCTAGAAGGTTTTGGCCGACGAAAGAGAATTGAACACCCTCGGAAAGTTCCACGATATCATTATCGCCGTGTGGAAGGGAGGTGGCGCACCACAACAATGAAATAATGTAACGATTAAGGTTCACTTCACAAGAAGAAATATCGGACTGAGTGTGGCAATTATCGTGGCATCTCCCTCGCCGCTCACGCCGGCAAAGTACTCCTCTAAGCTATCGCGGGTCGCCTGAGTGACTATTGCAAACGCGAGAACATTCTTCCGGAGGAACAGTGTGGGTTCAGACCCCAACGCTCGACGGTTGACATGATGTTCGTAGTACGACGACTGCAGGAACTGGCGCGGAAGAAGGACACTCCCTTGTACTTGTGCTTTATCGACTTCACCAAAGCATATGACTCTGTCGACCGAACCCTTCTGTTGGATGTATTTGGTCGTTTATGCGTGCGACCGAGAATGCCTGCCGTCATCCGCCAATTCTACGACGGTGTCCAAGCATGCGTGCGGCTGGATGATGCAGAGTTCTCGAATAATAACGCAAGGATGCGTGGTCGCGCCGCTGCTGTTCAACGTGTTTCTCACGGCGGTACTGCGTGTGGCCGGGAAACGCTTCCTCGCTGATGCAGCCATCACGGACAACATGGTGCAGCTCCAACGAAAGGAGAAAGGCGAGGAGAAGGGCACTTCACGCACAGGCAAATTCAACGGGCGGAGTGGGAAGGAGGGGGAGGAGGTGGAGAGATTGTGGGGTATGCTGTACGTGGACGATGCGGGCATCGTATCGCGATCATCAGAAGGGCTGGACAAAATGATGGCGGTGATCGTGAATGCGTGCTTGTCGTTTGGGCTTACGGTCTCCGAGGCGAGAACAGAGATAACGTGCGTGCAAACCAAAGGCGGGGGGAAAGCGTCGTTCACAAGCAATGCAGCCGGCCAGGTATATAGACAAACAATCGAGTTTGAGCACTTGGGCGGGGCTATCACTGCAGACGGAGACCTTGGCATTGAAATAACGCGGCTTTCAGCGGTACAAGACGAACATCTACGATCGCCCGGGTGTGCGCGTACGGTTGAAGGTGCGGTTGTTGAAAGCTGAGGTGGTCGAGACACTGCTTTACGTTTGCATGACGTGGAGTCTGAACAAGCCTGACTCCGGCAGGCTACGACGGGTTCACCACTCCATGCCCCTCCGATGCCTCGAATGGCGGGAACGGAAGCACGACGACCACACCCTATCGTACGCCGACGCGCTTGACAAGACAGCTTCCGAGAGTATAGAGGCGATAGTGGGCAAGCATAAGATATTGTTTGCGGGATTCGTAGCACGTATGGGGGAGGAGCGTCTGCCACAGAGGGTGATGTTTGGGGAGCTTGTTAGGGGTAAGGGCTACTCAAGGGGGCAAGAGAAAGACTGAATGACTTATCAAAGGGAGGACATGTCGGTCTTTGGTATGAAATTCAAATGGTGGCGAAAGGCTGCTCAGAAGGCTGACAGATGGTTTCGACGAGTAGAGGAGGGAGCCGTGTTATTCATTCGAAATTGGCATGAAATGGAAAGACGCAAAACTGCACAGCGACGCACAAAGGCTGCGGTAGCGCCATCCACCGTCGGAATCTCTAAGCGTCCAGGGGAGGGGGAAGGGGGGGGGGGGAGAGAAGTGGCGTCATGCCCAAGAGACTGAAGTCTGGGTGTGGCCATCATCGTCTTGAAAGTTGTGGGCCTTGCAATGGCCGTCCCAAGATAGCGTAAGACCGCCCTGACTTCTTCGCCATGTTGCGTTCTCTCCCCAGTGCCATTGATGATGCACTTGATACCCTCTATTAGCGAAATGCCGTCTTTAGGCAGTTTTTAGGGTCTGCTAGTACGAGTTTTTTTCTCTTTTCGTTTCCTTGCTTCCTCTTAATGTCTTGTATTTTCTTGCTATCCAAGAACTTTATTTTCCTTTCATTACATTTTTCTTTTTTTCGCTTTCTCCTCTTTTATTCAATCATCTTTATCTTCTTTCCTTTCCTTTTTAAGATTTTTTTCCTTCTTTTGTCTTCTTCTCTTTTCTTTGTTTCTTTTTCCAGTTGACTTGCGTCTGTCTTGCGTATAGATACTACGTGCAATGTATACGTGGTAGTCTTGCTCCGGTGGCAAGCGGTATAGCCGGTTTTTACAGGCACGAGTAGTGAGACGTATGTCACCTTGGCACCACGCGCACGTTGCGCATGCTAGAGCGTTTTTATTGGTGGATTGGCATGAATGCGTGCATCCGGTGATGGCTTCGCCACTGCTTGAAGTGCCAAGCGCGGAAAACCCCACGGCTGACTGTCCGCTGGCCCATCATCTCAATGCCTGTACCGGAAGGTCCAGGTGTCGCCGTCATTGTTGACTATTTCGGCCCCTTCCGGTCACACCACGAGGCAACACCTATATCCTGCTGTTCACCGCTCGCTTCAGTCGTCGGGCCGACATGTTCCCCGTCACTGCCGCTGAGTCCACCACGGAGGATACATTCAATATCCTGGTGAACCAATACATCCCTTTGCGGGGGTGCCCGCGCACCATACTCTCGGACAACGGACTGCAGTTCTGCTCCAAACTTTCACAAGCTGTATATCAGCTGTTGGGTGTGCACAAGCTTGCTACAAGCTCCTATCATCCCAACTGTAACGGGGGCGTTGAGCGGATAAACCCCGCTATGGCCCCAATGCTGGCTATATTCGTCAACGAGCGACAAGACGATTGGGACTTGCATCTGCCTCACGTAAAATTCGCTTACAACAATTCCGTTAGCGCGGCAACGGGCCTGGCGCACAATGAGGTCCAAATGAGCAGACTCCCACGGCTCCCCCTGACGGTTTTCGACCGCACTGGTGTCGTGGGACACCAGAGTCTGGCCCGTGACCGCCTGGCCTAGTGCGACTTGGCCAGCGACCGATAAAAGCGCGCGAAGGACATTGTCCGCGCACACCACGCCCTCACCTTTTCCCGTGTTAACCGCAGATGCTACGCCCTCGCCGACGCGCTGCATCCAGCACCTAGCCTTGCTACCGGTGGTTGGGCATGGGTGTACAATTCTGCTTCTACCATCCGCCAGGGTGTGAAGGCGAACGCCGACGCCAAGGTATTCACGGCCAAACTCGCGCTAAACTGAACGGACCCGTACAAGGTCCTGGCCGTCGGTCCCTGCTTCGCCGCCGAGACCCCGGACGGTTCGCCGCTCGGGAGCAACCTCCTTTTTTTGGATCTCCCTTCCGAACTGCCCGGTTCTGACGCTCGTCGGCGTGTGGACATCGAGCGCT
This sequence comes from Undaria pinnatifida, assembly GCA_012845835.1. NCBI lineage: Eukaryota > Phaeophyceae > Laminariales > Alariaceae > Undaria > Undaria pinnatifida. Next base: position 21,732,521 of record JABAKD010000016.1, on the reverse strand, counting down.
GCAAACCATGTGCCAAACCCCACGACAGCGGAGACATGCCCAAACATCTACCGGCGGGACTGAGGCAGTACGTGCTCAACAACTTTTTCAAGTAGTCCCCGCCGTACCACGTCACTCAAGACGACGTTCCGATTACCCTACAACGGCTAAAGGTGGAGCAGATCACGGGTCATCAGTCGATACGGGGGTGAGGTGACGTCATCGCGGTGCTATACGAGACGCATTGAGCGGGACTTTCCGAACCTTCCTGGGAGCGAGAAATGGACCTCCACCTCTCCCGCTCCCACATCTTGCGTTATTGGGCCGGAACCCCGGACCAGTACCGCCGACCCAACCGCCTCTACCGCCGAATGCGGATCGGAGCGGCACAGCGTGAGCTCTCCCGCAACAACGGGGAACGTTTCCTGGCACCGGGCTACGTCTGTGTTCTCCGCGCCGATTGGCTCCGTCGCTACCACGACACAGTACTCCCTAAGGGAGCCAACGTTTGGTACAAGAGAGACGATGGGTTTTGATGGCTTGGAAAATTCAGCGCGAGCACTACCGAAGACAATTTATACGTGGTCCGCTTTTTGGACGACCCGGGACCGATTAAACTTCCTCTTTCCCCGGCGCGCTACACGATTTCGACGGGAGCCGTACGAGGCTCTTGGTGCTAGCAAGTTCACATCGCCAGTGCGTTTCCTCGGGAAATCCAACGCAACGTAGACGAATCTCGAGGCGCGGCCGTGAATGGTTGACTTTCAAGCCGCCAACGCTCCTCGATAGTTCTTCAAGTTGTGGTTATGAGGTTTGAGTTTTTGTGTTCGGCTTGTTCTCAGTGTTTTGAGAGTCTTCGTCGGGTTTTAGGGCGGGTCTTCCCAATATTTTTATATTTTCGTCCTGCCGACCCCCCCGCTCAGTGCCGGTCCAGGATTCGTGTAAAACGCCGCTATCTGAGGCGCAGGGTTATCGTTTTTTCGTCATTGTTCATTTTAGCCCTGCCGACGCCCTCCTTAGCCCAGAGCCGTGGGGCGACCAGGGTACCCTGCTCGCGTGTAACGTGATATAGGGCTATGTTTGGGCCCCTATGTCATATTTTATCTTTTGTGTGTTGTATTTGTTCTACTTTGTTTTTTCGTCTCAACACTTCCCCCCCTAGCGGGGCTGTAGGTGTTGCAACCTTCCATCCCGGGTATTTGTCATTTCCTCGTCTAACCCCCCTGCTTGCCGATGGCCCGCGGGAGATTTTTCGCATGATTTCTCCATTGTGTTAGCGCCTGTGTTCCCCTCCATATCGACGAGGGCTCGCCTCGCCACGGTACCTTATCTGTGGTTGGTTTGCCGTAGAGCCTTTCCTTTCCCCCCCCCGCCACACCGGCGACATGCGGCAGGTTGTAGAGCATTTTCTGCCCCCCCCCGCCACACCGGCGGCACGCATCAGGTTTTTGATGGGTGACTTTTGCCTTGTTGTAGGGTCTACGTTTCTTTCAACTGCTTTTCTTCCCGTGTTCCTGGCTCCATAGCCAGACGGTTGGAGGTGTGGGAGTGGGTTTTGAGGAACCGCATCTTGGACTCATAGTCTAGTTCGTAGAACCGGAGTTTCCCCGAATATCCCATACTTGTGCATACACGACTCATCAGGGTGGGCTAGTGTTAAGATACGGCCTCGAAATGCCTGTAATTATCCGAAATTGAGATCATTTGGATGGGTTTCGTATGATAAAGTTGGCGTTTTATATTCGGGAAAGTTAGGAAATAAGTCGGAGGCACGTGCCTCCGATCTCAGAAGCTATCCGGGGCTCTGGTGGAATCGAATAAAGCAACGTCTCTACGAAGGAAAAAAAAGTGAGTACTCTCCGAGGACCTGCTCAATTGGCAGACCTGCAGGGGGCACTCTGTGTCTCCATCAATAACCTTACACATGCCACCCAAGAAATGTTGTTGTGGTTGTTGTTGCTGTCACATCAACTCCCATAATCAAATCCCAGGTGATAGGATAAGCTCTAGTCACTCGTCAGCGGAAGAATGTCTCATGGAAAGCACAAACCGAAACACGATAGTGATACAACGCACAACCCTTCGTCGAGCTCACAGCTGACGTTGTTAGAAGTAATGATATATACTTCGATTGTATAATACGTCCTGACTCGTGAAAATTGTTAAAAAGTGGCGATCGATGTAGTATGCAGCTTGCAAAGAGGAGTATCGACCCAAAATTGTCGAACTCACAGGTGACGTTGCTAGAATACTTTAATATACTACGTTATCGCTTAAAAGAAGTTCATGCATCCGCCAAAAATCATAAAGCCGGGGCTTCAGTTACTCCGTACAGGTTATTTTTTATTTTGGCACCGACGAAAGCGGCTTGATGATCAGCGTCATCGGCTTGACCTACAACGTCAGAGCGACAACTGAACCCACTTGTGCAACAGCAGAAGCTCAGACAGCTGAAGCAACGACTTCTACAACAAAGGCTACCTCTCGGCGGCTACCACCTGAAAATCTACATATTCATAGTGTTGAAAACATACTCAAGGCGTGCATGCGTTGAACTGGAACCTAGAACGTCTCTCTCGATCTTCTACCCTACAAATAAGAAAGAAAAAAATCGAAATATTTGCTATTCAAGCTTTAATTCCTGGGAGCAGACAGGACGCCAACACCTATTTTTCTTTTACCGAAATCCAGCATTGTAACAACGCCGCCGACCCTATGGCACACGGTGAATCAAGGCAACTCAAGCGCGTTGTGTACCAGCTACGTACATGGGGAGCTTGAAACCAATGCGTAGAACCAGATTCATGATGCCACAGATCAACGCTTCAAATATCAGTATTCAGGGGAGTTCCCATGTGGTTGGTTTCGCATGTTCTTCAGGGAAGAGAAAGGTTGGTTACACCTCATTGGACCGCATCAACAACGACAAAGGCAGGCAACAATGACGACCAAATCGGTAGCAAAGCTGCTCTCTGCGAGCAGTAACAATGTACGACAATTCCGCGAGACCGGAATTAGGTCTGCGTTAGTTGTTTGGTATACGTCGATCATCATCATGACTATCACCACGCCGTCAACTCAAAGCATTTCTACATACCCAACAGCGACAAGAACCATTTGATATTCATTTGCCAGAAAAGAGAGGAAGAAGCGCTCAGCCACAGGATAAATTCCACTCACACTGCAGATTTGTATGGATTTTTTTCCAGTGTACGGCAACGTGTTGGTCCGTCTTGTTTATAATGTCGGTGCTTCATTTTTTCGAGTACTACTGCTGTATCCCCGTCCTACTGCTGGAGTACGTATAGTATTCCACGATACAAGCTCATAAAACCAGGATTTAGTAGATTTTTGGCTGTACTCTAACAACTGTGGTTTTGGTAGTCACAATACGTAGTACAAGTGCGCATCGTACAAACTCATACAAAGCACGGTACACGTTTTTGTGTATTAGTCTTATTCATGTTTGGTTAGGTACGTCTTGGGCTGGAATAGTGTTTTTTTAGTACGTGAATATTGAACTCAATGTCCCAAAACTGAATGTGGCACATGCACCTTGCAAATACGGTGATCAACGCCTGTTTAGCCGTCAACGTTTTTGTTCGGTTTCATTCGATATAATATTGTTCTATTACTCAGTTGAGGGGGTGGAAGCATACATACGCAAAGCAGACATTTTTGAGTAATTTTTTGCGATGAATGTCACTTGTCTACGAACTACTACCACGAGCAGGTGCTATAGCTACACCTATTTTAGTATCTGGCCGCACTATCTGTATTTGTGGAGATCTTTCGAGTCGGTACGTACCTGAAGAAACCTCTACTAACTTCGCTGGACAACCGTTCGCAGATTTTTCTTTTCTTCCCTTCTCTGCGGCCTTCCGTATTAATTCAGGGCGCGCGATGGCGGCACGGCAGAGGGGTTTGCGTTTCCGCTGTAGGTAATTCCACGCAGGGTAGTTCACAACGAGTATCGTGTAACACGATTGCATGCGTATTTCTGCTATTCATACACAGGCCTGAAGATATTGTACAGCTAGTGTTTTGACTCTGTGAGTGGGATGGCTACATCAACATAGCCGCTGTTTATACCCGGTCCTTTGAGTGCGTCGTACCTATTGTGATGACTACTTTGAGTATCAGGATACTCTAGTTTACCTGTTTCTCGTCAAGGGGACGAACAGGAGTGTGGATGCTATAGTCAACCACTGCCTAGTTGAGACGCAGCCACTACGCAAAGTGTACACGGTTTATGGTATTTAAAGTGCGGTACAAGTCGGTGTGTTTCTCTTCGCCGGCGAAATGTTCTATAAAACATTGATAAACGTCATCTGTGAGTACGGCCGATTGAATGGTTGAGACTCAACCTTGAAAGCTGCTCAATATATATATATATATATATGATAATATAAAGTATGATAATTCCTAGGCCATACCTCGAGGGTTATATATTTCTTGGAGCGCTCTCTTCGAGGATCGATTGTACCGCCCCTCGCCATTCGTTCCCTCTGATTACCTCGCCGTGAACGCGTGCGGGGGCTGAGAGACAAGCAAGAAGTAGGCACTGCATTGGATTTTGGGTGGCATGCTCGAGCAGTTATTTGAATCTTAGCAGGGGGGGTGGTAGTGCGCAAATAAAAATGGGCAAGTTGATAAAATATTGCAGTAGTGGTATGAATGACATTTTGTCAGCCCTTTGCATTGCTGCTCCGAAGAGTCGATGTCCATGTTGCTTCGTGGTTCATCCTCCAGTGATTGCTTACGGTAGGTGCACTCTACATTCCACGGTTTCTGGGGCGAGATCATCGACTTGAACGCCCCTCGTTCTTCGTACTCCGCACCTTGTGAACCTTGAACGCGTGCGGGTTGTCAACCGTCCTCATACGATTTGTCGCTCAACAGAAATGGGCAGGTTGCTGGGGGACAAATCAAGATATTGGCATCTGGCTTTATCCCAAAGACTCGCATTTTATTATGCTTGACAGGGGGGGTTGTAGTGCACCAACGCAAAAAGGAGCAACTGTTTAAAATTAGTTAAGTGGTATGATAGGAATTACCTTTTGGCAGCCCTTTGAACAGCTAATACAGGTTACTGCAAGTATGTATCCACTATATATGTGTTTGACCATCCACGTACACGGGTGTTTGCCGCATGGCTGGCTGACTCAATGAGACAGAAGTCCCTATATCTGGAGGGCCATTAGTCGGGGAGAAGAGACAGAAGTCCATTGTATATGTTAAAGTATTGAAAAGAATGAAGGGAGGGAGGAAGGAAAGAAGGAAGGAAGTGCCACTCAGGGGCTTTTCCAACTCACACACGTGGTGACCGTAATCATGGGATTAGGGACCATATATATTTCATTATCTCCGTTCGTGAAACCATAGGCTCCCCCGCATCTCCGACGATTCTACCATCACATACACCAAAATACCATATAGTAAATCAGACTTGTGCACAGGCATAAACCAACATTTCTCCTGCCTGTGTGGACGTCATGATAACGATCAATGCAACATATCGAAGATTGGAACCGTCAATCATATCAATAGTTTAACTCTACCATCTCCGAATATTCTATGCAGTCATACACATCATACATCACACTTGTGCACAGGAAACCACCAACATTCCCCTGCCTGTGCGCACGTCATGATGACGTTTATCCAAAGCGCACCATCCGATCCTTGCTTATTCAAACAAGGTACATGCCTCAAATATCCAATGCAAATTTTCAAACACTACTGCCCTTGCCCCTAAAACCCGAATATTGATTCCCAACGCGGTAGCTAGCCGAATTGAACAGCAGAAATCTTAACGGAAATCGCTGATACGAATATGAGCGATCTAGAGTGCAGCAGGATTGATCTGTGCAAGACCAGAAATTAAAACCCTCGATTGTGGTTCAATAAGTTAAGCCTAATCAAACCCCGAAACCACCAATATGTCACCTCAAATGATCGTACTCCCAGGCGTTCGATCAAGCAAAATTTAATGACGAAATCATGATAATAAATACTAGGTATCAAATTTCGTCGTCCACTACTCGAAACCAACCAATAATATTCCCCAAAATGAATATACCTCCTCATCTTCGATCAAGCAAAATTCGGGTGGTATTGTAGATACTCTCGATTTCAACATGCCCTAGGCAAAATTAAATATAGCATAACTATCTTATTAGCATAGTGTCAACGCAGATCCGAATTCGATTTTCGGACAATGCTACGAGCACATAGTGAACCCTACAGTACATAGTGAATCCTCCATATCTCCTGCTCGTGACAACTGTCTTGATAATGCTCATCGTTCCGTCCTAGATTAATGCAAACTCAAAAGTAGAATCCTCGAATTCAGACAACGTGTAAGGGTATTGCCTTAAACAATTATTTCATAATCCAAAAACAATTAGCTGAGATATAAGTCGTCCACTCCGGAGTCAAGCCACATTTTGTCAAACCAATTCCGCTCGGGCTTAGTCCACACCAAACTCTCAACACGCGTTGGTATTACATTAGGACATGTGCTTCTTCAACGATGGAAGCCGGCATTCATCATACCTACCTACCTACTCTACCCGTTCAAACAAATATGTCCTTTCTCAAATTGGTTGGAGAGACTGGTTGCCGCTCTGGCTTAGTCCACACCAAACTCTTAACACGCGTTGATATTACAGGACACATTGATTAGGACATGTGCTTCTTCAACTGTGGAAGCCAGCATTCATCATACATACCTACCTACTCTACCGGTTCACAGAGAAAATGTCCTTTCTCAAAATGAGTTTTTCATCAAGCATCCTACCAGTTAGCGCGGGTTTCTCCTACTCTAACATCCACTATTGCCCAGTATGAGTACGTACGTAATGAAAAAAAAACAATTCCACATACCAGGTACAAAATTATTGCAGGCATAATATCAGGGTGGAAACTTAAGTTTTCGGGGTGGACACAAACACACTTTCTACCGTCGTATCGCCAATTCCAACAAAAGTCATGACAGAATACAAAAATGCCAGGTGTCAGGTATTGTAGTCTCGTATATCAATACGTTCAAACAATACTAATTTGCATGTACCTGTGACCTGGTGGCAGATATCATTACTAGCCACTGTATTGTTCATGTTTTCAAAGTTTTTTGTGCCAGGGGCAAAAAATCATACTTACATTCCAACTTTGAATATACGTAACGCCACCGTAGTAAGAGTACCCGATTTAAGAGCACACCAATCACTCCGTTTTCCGGTTGCAAATCAAGTCCGACTATCATACCCCCCGTGTATTGAAATCAATACAATACCATGCTTACTAGCGACTGGGGGTGAACATGCAGCAAGGATAGGGGAGCGTCGGGGGAAGATACAGTGGGGAAGGGAACGCATGGGACAAAGGGTGTCCGTGAGCTACGTTCCATTTATATATGTAACCTCAACGCACGTTGGCCCATAATACCAACTTGAATACCCAACCAAGAACCGAACAAAACCTCGAATCTGCAAGGCAAAAAAAAAATGAACGCAATGTGCCTTTTTGAGCACGTGCTCTTGCGGTAAGCGATGATATTCTCTTTCTCGCGTAGACGCTCATGGAGTGGACCGCGCCTTCTCTGCCGCCCATTCTCCTCGTCAGGCCCCGCGAAGAAGCCGAACACCAATCCACCACAAAGCCTCCTGCTCCCCCAATCGCTCTCCTGCCTGCGATCGCTCTGACCTCGCTTGGCATTGCTTTTTTCAAGCTCAAACGAACCTGCTGTTGCTCTTGTCTCCCAAACATAAACTTGAAAATCATGCCTTCTGATCTCCCGCTCGCTGTTGCTCTCAAGATCTGCTGACATTGGGTGTGGCCACGGGTCTGGGGCGGCAGCACCAGGTAGCTGTGGCTACTGCTGCGGTTGCTGCTGCTGCTGCTGCTGCTGAAACAGCTCTTTCTGATTGTCTATCTGCCTAGACCCCATCATCCCTATTCCCCCATCACGCACCGTCACTTTTCCAGTCTCAACCACCATGTTCTCAGATACCACCACCCCTTCGTGCTCATTCCCGCCAACTTCCTCCGGTGGCGACAGCAGGGGCATCAGCTGCGCCGCCACCGACTGCTACGGGGGTAGCGGCGCCTTCGGGGGTGGTCAAGGGTTTGAGGCGGCAGCACTAGGTAGGTGTGGCTGCTTCGCTGCGGCTGCTGCGGCAGTAGTTCTTCCACACTCGACTGCGCCAAGACGAGCTTGTCCCACCACTGTTGTTCGTTCACATAATTTTCGTCCCAAAACTAAACTCGCTCCTCCTCCTCTTGTTCGTAATTTCCACCATTATCAACCTATTCCTCAGATACAACCAACCTCATCGCAATCCCCTCGCGGAGATTGTAAACGTCAGAAATGTTGTTCTCGACCTCATTCAGTAACCCAGCCGTCCAGTACGGTTTCGCCATGAGCTTCTGATCCCGGTGCCAAACCGTAAGCTCATCCAGAGACTCCCTGCAAAACACGGTGACCATCCGCTCGGCCGGTGCTTCCGGTGATGGTTCACTGCTTTTGATACTTCTGAGCGTATTGACGACCTTTCGTGCCAACTCCTGAACATCAACAATTTCTCTTTCGACGATCAGGGCCGACTTGATTGTTGCTTCGTACGAGTCGCGTTCCTCGCGAATTATGCTGAGCGGGGGGTAGTGCAGGTGCCTGCGGTAATGCCTTGCCTCTTGCCTGCGGAAATAGCTCTATGGGGGGAATGGTGCTGCTCCTGGGTCTGTTTCCCTGGGCATAGTCACCTTATTCCTCTTCATCCCTCTGGGCTTGTTCCTCGCGAGCGTCTTCAGCTGTTAGCGCGACAACCATACATGCTGCCCAATGCACCCTCAGCTTCACCCGGTACTCGTCCGATGGGTATGCGATCTGCACCGAGTCGATATTTTTTTCCTCCATCCTGCCTTGCGCTAGCCCTATGCACGAGTAATCTGGACGGATTCTCATACCAGCATGATTCACCATCCACGTACACAGGTGTTCGCCGCGTGGCTGGCTCAATCACGGAGACAGACGTCCCGATATCCGGAGGGCCACCAGTCGGGGAGAAGAGACAGAAGTCCAATGTATATGTTGAAGTACTGAAAAGAAGGAAGGAAGGAAGGAAGGAAGGAAGGAAGGAAGGAAGAAAGGAAGGAAGTGCCACTCACGGCCTCTCCCACTCACACACGTCGTGACCTTAATCATGAGATTAGGGACCACATATTTACTGGAGTATTTAATTATCTCCGATCGGGAACCATGGGTTCCTCTGCACCTCCGAAGATGCTAATATCAGATACACCAAAATTCCATATAGTAAATCAGACTTGTGCACAGGCATCAACCAACAATGCAGAAAGCATGAATTTCGACGAAACCTTCGATCTCACAGCTGGCGTGTATCCAAAAATTTGAAATATATTGAAAGCGTTCGCCTTTTTATCATACTACATACTGCTGTGTTGTCGATGCACAATCGCTTCCTTCAACCGCTGACCCTGGCATGTACGTATATACGTACACTAACGCAAGTATAAATCTAGAGTAAACACAATACACCAAACCACAACAGCACGATGCGTAATTTAGTACAGCTGTGCTATAGTAAGTCCTCGTCATAGCGGAGATGGCGGTTCAACACAAGGCAGCATCTTCTCGTTGCCCGTGTCGTGAATATGCCATCCTCATGGTGCTCGTAGCTTTCCAGGGTGATAAGAGGGCAGACTGGAATTTACAATTTACGGGGATAGCACACATACAAAGTCGAGGGCCGTTGTACTGAAGTTTAAATAGCGCAGAACGCACCTTTTCCAGGGAAAAATCGATCCTGAGCCTGCATTCCTATTGCTTATTGCACTAGGTGTCCTGCACTGTACCTGGTACAGGACACCTAGTGCAATGAAAGGGTAACCAGAAAGCCAGACTGGGGTTTACAAATGGGGGGCAGATCGGGAGCAGTCTTGTTTTAATGTCGTGGAAGGCACCCTTTCCAAAATAAGAATCCCAGCCCGGGTCATACTTGTGTTTCTCATTAGGGGTCCGGTACTGCTGTTGTACTGTGGTACAACAGCGCATCTACTAGCGGGTATCATTTGTTCTGACAGGTTGCACCTGGTATATTCTCATATGTACCAGTTACCTGGTACGTACCTGTACTGGTACGATACAACCATTAACATAGTGCACAGAACAGGACGACTAATAAGAAACAGGGTAATGAGGAAACCAGACTACAGTAGGACATAAAGAGTTCGGGAGCAGTATTGCCAACGTCGGTATAGAACGCACTATTTTCCAATAAGAAACACAGCCGGGGTCGTACTTCCGTTTCTCATGCGGCGTCCTGCACTGTACATGGTACGACTGTAGGCCGACAGTACAGGCTGCTACCTGGTACTTGTTACCGAACACCTGGTGCGACATCCTGCAGTAAAAGTATGTATCCAGTACAGGACGCTAATGATAATAAGAACTGAGTATCTGAGGGTAACAAGAAAGGCAGACTGGGCGTTGACCGGGAAATATGAAAGTCGGAGGCAGTCATGCTGACGTTAGTGTAGATCCTGACGTTTATGTATAACGTCCTCGTCCCCAAATAAGAAACCTAACCCTGGTACTTCTGTTCCTTTTTATGATAGGTATCCCGCAGAAATACGTTACTCGAGTACCAGGCACCTCGAAAATTTAGACCTGATCGTGGTACGCCTGTTCTGGGTAGGTACGAGCTAGATACCTGTTTTTGGGAGGCTGCTGCTCAAACGACAGGCAGTCACTTACCAGCAGACAGCAGTAGGATCCCACTGCAGAGGCAAGCATTAGTCTTACCGCATCAACTTCAACAACAAAAGCATCACCGGTCGCTCGACCTGCACCATGGCCTCCCCAATTGGCGGATGTACCACCAGCGCTCTCATGATCTCCTCCTCCTGCGGAAGTTCCACCACGTGACGACCCCCCCCTCCCTGCTCAAGAGCTTTCATGTGCAGATCCACCGACATCCCCACCCTCTCTCAAGGAGCTCAGGTGCTGCTTGCGTCGACCACCTTTCGTGTCTTCTCCAAACGACTTTCGGGGCCAGGTAGCTGCGACCCAGAAGAGTTTTTTTATGCCTTTGGCATTCCACCAGGCACATGGCAACAACGGCGAGTCGGGCGCCACGCGTCCCGAGTAGCAGCACGGCGGCAGCCACCGGATAAGCCGGCATAGCACCGTCAGTCTGTCGTAAACGGTCGCAGAGACCCAGCAACCAGCAACAAAACACAGGCAGCAAGCCCACAGCATCATCGCGCCGCGCCTGTCCCACGCCCCACTTCATTGATTGGTCGAGAATGCACAGGTAGGGTTTTGATTGCCCGACCCTTATGGGGACCCTTATGGGAGGTACTTTATGGAGGTGTAGATGATTGGCAAAAATAAAACAGGCAAAAATTGATTGGTCACCCTTACGGGAGTGCAGCCGTTTTCGCTGAGTTGCTAAACAACACATGTTCGCAGGAAAGGTTACACAACGCAAAAAATATGTCAAACGAATGTTGCACATTGTCGATCAAGACAAAGCTTCAGCAAAAACCCGCCACAAACAGAGCTGCACACACACGCGGAAACCACACAAAAGCGCGTACTCGGACGATTTCCTCACGACATGTCACGATGTACTTGCTGCGTATACGATGCTGCGTCAACAACGTGGTGTTCGATCGCTATGATTACACATGTACATGCAGTTGAATACTGCACACCGTCAAATTCAACTTAAATCGTGCTTTTACACAACTGATGCTGTAATGACAATGCAACACCTGCCTGTGTAGTGCGATTCGACACCGGCACCCGATCAATGCACCAACTCTTCAACCAACAAGGCAGAGGACAACTGCGCTCAATTCTTCTACGCGGGTTATTTAAAGGTAGCCAATTCAATGTCCTCCTGAATTATTTGGTATATGCAACCTCTACAAACGCCGACAGTAGAGAGTAGACGCCGAGAATGGCCACTCAATGGCGAAGACCTTGCCTAGCAGTCAACGTTTTCTAGACTCTATATACATGATATGCACTGAACATTGTACGCTAAAATGTACACTATCAAAACAAGTCACATGTACTCTCGTATCGACAATATCAATAACCCCTTCGCCACACGTACCCGGTGTCAACACCGCAGGACGGCACAAGCTCGATCCAATGGGCAGCCGGCAAACCCAGCGTTCACCCCGAGAAAAAAAACAAATCAATGGCACCTTTGCCCATGCCCACAAATGCTGTGGCGCAAGAGAAAGCAAGCCTGTACCTCCTTAACCAACTCATACAGTTCATGCATCAGCGGCGAGCGCATGGAGTCATGCGTAAATCCACAAACTCGCGTGCGCATCTGTGACTGGATATGGGAATGACATGGTGGAATGCACCACCTGTTTCTCTACCTATCCATATGCCTTGTACTCCGTATCACGGAAACACCACTAGCAAAGCGCACAACCTCCTGCAGCAAAACATATGTAGAAAACACGCCATAACAACTTGATTTCGAGATCTCCCCTATAGGCTAGTAGGCTACGTGTATAGACAGCTTCGTCAAAGACACTACTGCCACAGCAATCAACAAACATTCCTCCATAGTTTATGTAAACGAACCGGCGTTGCAGGACCTCGGGGAGATTGCATAGGAGGAGATCGACCAACGTGGGTAGGCTCAGATGGAGAGCTGGGTTAAGTCGACCACTTGGAAAGCACGAAAACATTGATACTGTGAACCTGTGAACTTGAGCACTGTGAACCTGTGAACTGAGCGCTGAGACTGAGTAGCTGGCACGAACCGCTCGCACCTGCGGCACCTGGAGCGCTATCTGCACGTTCGTGATCCGTCCCGCTCGACAAATCCGTACGCTCGCTTGGATCAAGAAGCAACCAGGTAAGACACAATAAATTCGAATAGGAGTCTCGCTTTCGGCGCCTCACACGTAAGAAGAAGTGGCAGGAAATGTGACAAAGTCGTGTAGGGCGCAGGGTTCCTCCCCGTAACAAGGCTTCCTAGCCGGAATTGAACCCGGGCCTAGTACTATTGAAAGTTGTATATCGTAACAGTTGGACCACCGGGGAATGCTACTTGCTGTGCGTGCATGAATACATCGCTTATTGATCGACATATTTGTAACATTGAGGCACACCAATTTTTCGTCCACATTGCATGCACGATGCATCCGCCGCCTCGCTACCAGCAACATGGCATCTCGTTATGACCTCGACCCATGTCGTACGTAGAAAGCAGCAAGGTGGCTGCGGCCGATGCAAAGCAAACAACCCTCCTCCTTCGATGTACCGAACGAACAACTCCTTGGAGAATCCACCTACGCTCTCCTTCGATGTACCGAATGGACAAGTACCATGTGACGAGAGCCGGCGGAACACGCAACCCATTCACGCAACCCGTGTTCGATTATCGGATACTGCACCAGGAACTACAGGTATACTAGTGGCATAGTGGGTATACCAATAAGAAGTTATATAATCTAGAAGAACTGGGTTGCATACTACATGTAACATCAAGCCTTCTAGAAAAATAAACATTACCAGGCGGGTGATATAAAGGGGTCTCTTCTTGCTGCAACTGTCAGATTCGTCCCCTTCAAAGGTTTATAGTTTCCGCGCACATATTGAAATGCTCGCCGCCGCCCCCCGATCCCTCTTGTTTAAATGCATCACCTGAAGTCAAAATCTGCCAGAGTAGTAAACACTACCAGCCAGCTGATATCATCTCATTATCCATCTGGCCACCCATGCCGTAGATCCAACTCATCTCCCCCCCCCCCCTCCCCCCTTTGTTCCCCGCCCAGTTCGTTCAAACGCCCCATTTACAATCAAAATCGGCCAGAGTAATAAACACTCGTAAGCAATTGATATCACGTCATTATCTTTCTAGCCATCCATGACGTAGCTTTCATTCATCCCCCCTCCCCCCCTTCAACGCCCCCTCCTTCCCCACACCCCGCACGATCGCCTAGACCCAGCACCGCGCGTATAGCAAGCCCCTACATATATTATTCTATAAAATATTCTAGCTTTCGATCGATGTATCATACAAAAACAAATTATGAAGATTTAACACGTTATTTACTACACTTAAACACTGGGTTGCATGCTGCATCTAACATCAAACCTTCTAGAATAGTAAACATTACAAGCCAGATGATATAAAGGGATGTCTTATTGCTTCAATCGTCAGGTTTGTCCCCTTTGAGAATTTATAGTTTCCGCGCACATATTGAAATGTCCCGCCCCCCGCCCCCCCCCCCCCTCCCCTCCCCCTCCACTGACCTCTTTTTCATAACAAACCCCAACCCTTCCCCCCCCCGCCCCTCCGTCCCCCGGTCCCCCCCCCCCTTCCGCCTAGTATGTCCAAACGCCCCACTCACAATCAAAATCGGCCTGAGTAATAAACACCTATACGCAGTTGATATCACGTCATTATCTTTCTGACCATCCATGACGTAGTTTTCAAATATTCCCCCCCCCCCCCCCCCCCCCCCCTCCAACGCCCCCTCTTTTCCGACCACCTACAGGATCGCCTAGACCTAGCACCACGCGTATAACAAGCTGCTACATATCTTTGATCTCACAGCCGAAGTGTATTTGATAATTATTTGTGACCTAAACCTCCTAAAAATCCCCCCCCCCCCCTCCCCTCCCCCCCTCTCTTGCTCTCCCTTACTCAAACGCCCCACCAAATATCAAAATCCGCCACATTAATAAACACTTCACGCACAGGATATCACCTCAATATCCTTCGAGAGCCATCCATGCCGCTGTGTTCCCCCCCCCCCCTCCAACGCCCCCTCTTTCCCGACCACCTGCACGATCGCCTAGACCTAGCACCACGCGTATAACAAGCTGCTACATATCTTTGATCTCACAGCCGAAGTGTATTTGAATATTATTTGTGACCTAAACCTCCTAAAAAATCTCCCCCCCCCCCTCTTCTTGCTCTCCCTTACTCAAACGCCCCACCAAATATCGAAATCCGCCACATTAATAAACACTTCACGCACAGGATATCACCTCATTATCTTCCATGCCGCTGTGTCCCCCCCCCCCCCCGCCTCGAACGCCCCCTTCTTCCCCATCACCCGCACCTTCGCCTAGACCTAGCACCACACGTATAACAAACCCCTCACCTAAAGCCCTTCCCCCCCCCCCCCCCCCCCCCGCCCGCCCCCCCCCCGCCCCCACCCCCCACCCTCCCCCCCCAACCCATCCCAACCCCACCCCCTCGAACACTCCACCCTCTCTTTACTCACTGATTGTACGACTGATGCATTATTTCCAAAACTGTCACATTTATCCCCTCAAAATAATGTATAGTTTCCAGGCACATATTAAGCTGCCCCCCCCGCCCCCCCCCCCCCACTCCCCCGCCAACCCCCCCCCTCCCCCCCCCCCCCCGTCCCAACCCCCCCCCCCCCCCGCCCCCATTAATATACTGGTGCCAAAACCGTCAGATTTATCTCCCGGAAAGGATTTATAGCTTACATGCACAAAATGCCCCTTCCCCCCCCCCCCCCCCGCCCCCTCCAAACCCGCTTGCTTTTGATCAAAACCAGGCCCCCCTTTTCCTTCACAGCTGTCAGATTTTGTCCCCCTCAGAAACGGGTTTTATAGTTTCCGCGCACAGTCTGACTAAAATCATCCTGTTGACCCTGATAGCTACACTGTAGTTGTAAGGGGAGTCGCCGACCTATATCCTTAATGAGGACACACAACTCGTAATGCGCGCGATCGGAGTATCACACACAGCTTGCAAAGATGAGTTTCGACGAAATCTTCGATCTCACAGCTGGAGTGTATTTAAATTTTTATAATATATTATTCATACGCGCGATCGGAGGATTACACACAATGTTGCGAACATCAGTTTCGACCAAATCCGTGATTTAAATATTGTATTTGACCTAAACCTCTTGAAAATCCCTTCCTCCCCCCCACCCCCCCCCTTCCTTTTTTTTTCTTCCCTCGCTTTCTCTTGCTTAAACGCCCCACCTACAATTGAAATCCGCCAGAGAAATAAACACTCCCATGCCCTGAATATCGCCTCGTTATCGTTTCAGAGCCGTCCATGCCGTTGCTGCAATTCCCACCCACCCCCGTCCCCAACGCCTCCTCCTTCCCCACCACCCGCACCATCGCCTAGACCTAGCACCACGCGTATAGCAAACCTCTACATCTATGCGACCCAAAGATCCCCCCCCCCGTCCCCGCCCCCCCCCGCCACATCCCCCCCCCCCTCCCCCACAAGGAATATTTATAGTTTCCACGCACAAATTGACCTGCCCCACCCGTCCCCTCCCCCCCCTCCCCCCCTCCCGCCCCCCTTTTGATCAAAATTTGGCCCCCACGTCCTTCAACACTCCGCCCTCCCCTCACCGGATATTCGACTTCCAGGATTCACTTGATAAACTGATGCCTTCCCTTCCACAGCTGTCAGATTTTGTCCCTCAGATTTTTATAGTTTCCGCGCACAGACTGCCTAACATCACCCTGTTGACCCTGATAGCTACACTGTTGTAGTTGCAAGGTGAGTCGCCGACCTATATCCTTAATGAGGACACACAACCCGTAATACGCGCGATCGGAGTATCACACACAGCTTGCAAAGATGAGTTTCGACAAAATATTCGACCTCACAGCTGGAGTGTGTTTTATTTTAATAACAATCTAGGGGGCATATTGGAGGTTTTACCCAAATGACAACCTTGTAAATCATACCATTAACAGTATTACCAATTTTATGTGCAAAGCATAAAGTAGAGCCGATCAGACCTTTAGGCCATGGCGACCAGTCGCCTTGTCCGTGCAGCTTTTTTCTCAACATTTTCCACACCACCTACGTAGCTATGTTTCCCCGGGTATACTACCGATCGAATGTCCAAACGTACCTCTAAAACACGTATTTATCCGCGCAGGTGTTTCCAAAAACAAAACTTGAAATTAGGTGGGGATATACATATATCTGTTGAGTTCCGAATGGGTTAACAGGTTAGACTATATAAGATCGCGAAAAAAAAAAGGGGCTCAACAGTTACCCTGCATTACGAGTACAGCCCATCGGAATTCCGTGTCCATTACTTGCTTACGACAGACATCAAGCAAAATACGGATACTATACACGTAAGCACTGTAAGTGATATACAGACTGCACCACATGCAACAATATACTCATCTACATAGGGGTCACAGGTACACTTTCTACCGTTACGTAGACAGATCGTCTCGTGAAGATTTGTTAAACGGTAGCCGTTCCAGAGGTATTGGATATCGTGTCTTGTTGTATTAAGAGTGGTCGTGGAGTCTCCGTAGATACTGATGATAGAGAGGCGGGTAAACACGTTTCCCGCTGACAAGTAATCTCTGTCGACTCTCTGTTTTGCCTGCGAAGCACCTTTCGTTGCCTCAAGGCACTTTTATCGCTACCGTCGCTTGGTTCGCCGTCGAACCTTGCTCCATCCTGGCGTGTCCTTCACGCTACGAAGAACAAGAAGAGAAGTAGTTGCAACTTGCGAGTCGAACCTGGGTTACCCCAATCCCTCATCTGGCGTCGATAAGGCTCGCTAGCTTGTGCCAACTTCGTTTTTTGTTTTTTGTGCTTGGAAACGCGAATGGCGAAGATAAGAAAGCTGCTGCAAAATCAGCACCCGAAACTCCTACAGACTCTCATCATGTTGACGAAGTCGACTACGAACCCGCTACCTCTGACGAGGAGGAAAGAAGGGGGGCCACCCCCACCACCAATGCGAAAGAAACGTTGCCCGCCCGTAAGGAGCCGTCTCCTTCCCACGGATCGCCGTCTGATTCGTCCTCTTCGTCGTCAAGTGACGCGGAAGAAGCGCTCCGCGCCACCATTTGGGGTGATGCCGGGAACCCCATGAAACCGCAAGAACTGGCCATGCTCCTATACACGGAAGAAGCAACAGCGCGCATTGTGGCGCTCCGCGAAGGACGGGACCCGACTCCGTTGTCTGCTGGTTCGGACCTGTTGGCGGTCTCCGTCGCCAACGAATCATTGGTAAGTACCGCCGTATCCGCAGCGTCGTCTGCTGCGATGTCTGCTGAAAGCACAGTTGCGTCAAAATTGAATTCCGTAGCCGACAACACCGTGTCGTTTGCTTTCAGCAATTCGTCCGCTGCAGTTTCATCTGCAGCAGAAGTAGGGTTGTCTACCGTGCAGACTGCAGGAGGGTCGTAGCAAACGTTATCGAATCCCCCTGAAAATTCCTCGCCGTCGTCGGCATCTAAATCAAACCTATTGTTGGGTTCGTCGTCAGCAGATATTGCTGCTGTTACCGTCACCGCCGCTGATCTAAGGGGCGTCCCCCGCCTTAATGGGTCTAGCGACCAAAATGTTCCGGAAATTCTTGGTCATTTTCGAGTTATCGTTGGCTTGAAAGCTAAGAGGATCCGCCCGGGCGATGAGAAATTTGGAGATGACGTCGCGCTCCAACACATCGATTTGTTGGGAGAGCGGCACTGTATCACTTTGATACAGCAGCTCCTTACTGGGCAAACCGACATTAGTTCAGCCACCGTAACGGCTGACCCGGGTATCCCGGGGGCATTCCCTCCGTCGTCAACGTGGCAGGAGATGACGCGTGCACTATTACATTTTTTTATGCCCGCTGACTCGATTGATAATTGCACCAGGCAGATCTCACCTCTTTCAACCAGGAAGGGGAAGAAACTGTAGCTTCGTATGCTATGCGCTACCGTACTCTCATCGGGCAGTTCCAATCGGCTGTAGATCGTGCAGCTGACAATCGTACTACGTGGAGTGCGATTATGATCGCTTTGTGGCAACACGGGTTGAAACCGTCGGTTCGTTGCTTGCAACTCACTGATAAAGCATGTACGACGATGAAGGAAGCCATCGAACGCGCTCGTCGTCACGAGGCATCTGGCCTCGCAGGTGGTCACGTCAGTACATTATTTAATCGTGTGCCTCATAGTGCGCTTGACCGTACACCTGCACGACCCGCCCCTTCCCAAGACCGTACCAACGACAAGCGTAGCAGGGGTCGAGGGTCGTCCTACAAACGTTCCACAGGTCGCTCGCCGTCGAGCAACCGTGTCGAACTATGTACCCACCCCACGTGTCGCAGCAAGCAGGGTCATTCGATCGACCAATGCTGGACACGCGCTAGAGAGAAGCGTCTGGCCCGGGAGGCAGCTTCAGGCGCAGCCGGAGCATTTGCATCAGCTGCGTCCTCTTCGCCTGCTGGGAACAAACGTCACAAGACGAAGAAGAAGCGCAAGCCGGCTTCCGAAGACGACGACTCCGACTAGGGGTGCCCAGGTGTTTCGTCCGTAGTACTTGAGAGGTGTAAGCCTGCTGTTACCGTTGATTGCAGTTGGAAAGACGCCAAGAAACACAAAACATTTCTAGCTTCGCTTGCATACCAAACAAAGAGTACCGTCAGTAATGGAATTTCGAGTCGTGGCTCGTCATCACAGCAACCCGTGTCTGCTGTGAAATTGTCCGCTGCGCGTGATTGTAGGAGGGTATCGGATTGTAGTTTGTCAGAACAGCCCCCCGTGAGTGCTGAGAATTTGTCTGATGGGAGTAATACGATTACCGATAGTAGTTCTCCTTCTAAACCTCGTTGTGGTCAGAAGAGGGACACCGCTACTAGTACAGCTGTTCCAGTAGATGCAAGACCAAAACGCCGTGCGGTCGATTGTAGTACAGCAGTAAGTAGCGGATGCCCTGACAATACCAACAATAAAAATATTTTGTAGTTCAGCTCTTCGCTGTCTCGAAAGAAACCATCTGCTACTCCCTCTTTTTCCTCTCGGCGGATACGTATCCCCGGGATAGTTAATGGTCTTGCTGTGTCTGGCCTGACTGTTGACTCTGCAAGCGACATTACTATGTGTTTCGCTGTTATTTTTGAAGCAACATCCAACCTTGTGTAAGGCCCGGGTTGAAACCGTCCCACCATCGTGTATGTCTCTGAGTGCAGCGAATGGCTCGTCGCTCGAGATCTTGGGATTTGTTAAGTTGTCTCTTACCCTGGGTGATATCACACGTCGTATTGATGCACCCGTTTTCCCTGCGTGCGGGCCTGACCAGATATTGCTTGATAATGGTGTCACGTCTCGTTTTGGGGCTATACCCGATTGGAAAAATCAGCGTTTGACTTTCTCGTCTAGTACTGTCACTATTCCAGCTACCCATAGGTCCCCTGATGCTCGTTCCCAGGTGACCTCATCCACTGTATTGCGCTCCGTAGCCGCAGTGCACAAAGATACCGAGGGACACTCTGTAAAATTGTGCAATCGTATTGATTTACGCCCCCGTCACAGTGCCGTAATCACTGCTTTTACATACATCAAACCATGTCAAGATACGGAAGTTATTATTGAGCCGCGCATACTCTCGGAAAATGAGATGCCTATTAATAACACCGTCCTGCAACCACGGAAATAACACGAGTATTCTCAGCCTACGTTAACCAAGTCATTTTGCGGTGCGGTGGGCCATACTATGCACGTAAACCAAACGGCCCCTTGGCACGATTCGTTTGTTCATGGACCATACCAAGGTATAGCATACACTCGTACAAACTATGTGAGGTATAATCTACTAACAGACACTACCTGTGAAGTAAACATACAAGCCTGGTACTCTAAGTACAATCGCAAGCTTGGGATGTTCGCATATCGTCTGTTGTTGGGGTTTTATTATTGTATCCCCGGTGCTCTTAGTATGATTGCAAGCTTGGAATGTTCGCATATCGTCTGCGGTTGGTGGTATTCTCGGTGCTCTTCGAAGGATAGCAACTTGGGATGTTTGAACACCGGCTGTTGTAGGAGTTGCGCCATGATATTCATGGTGTTTTTGGAACGATAGCGTGACTGAGACATTCGCATATTCGCTGTTGTTAGTGTTGTATGGCGGTATACTTAGTATGCCCGGTATTCTGGATAAGATAGCTTGCCGGGAATGTTTGTACGTCGATTGATTCAAGTTGAGGAGCGAGGTGAATACCTTGCCGATTAGGACAACGGAATGGCGAGGTAAACGCCTCCGTGGACCCCTTTCATTGAAGTTGAGCACTCATGACCGGTGGCACCTTGAAAGTGGAGGTAAGCACTTGTCAAAGTCTGGGATTGTGAAAGTGAGCCCCACGCTGAGGTTTGTGTGCTTGGGGTTTCCTGGGGTGTGATAGGTTTGCGGTGGTGTTGGGTTCCCTGTGATGTGGTTTTGTGGCGAGGTAAGCCCCCCCGTTGGTTGATCTCAGTGAAGGTGAGCACTGATTAGCGTACCACGTTGACAGTGAAAGTGAGCACTTGTCATTGTGAAGGGAGATGATGATGAGCTCTCCCGTGAGGTGTGCTTTGTCGGGTTTCCATGGGTTTGGTTTGGTTTGCGTTACTCCGTTGCGTAAGGGTTAAGGGATGCTACAACATCTACCGCAGGTGGTGCATGTATACTCATAGGGTTACAACCCTAGCGGATAAACAAAATAAACAACAAAGCGTCATTTTGCAGCGCCAACATCAAGTCTGTCTACCTCAATCGCGCACACCGCTTCAATCGCATGCAGTCCCCATCGCGCCTCTGTTCCCTTCCACAGCGACGCACGCTGAACGAGTTATTTGGAAGACAGCAACCTCCCTAATCCACCCGATCCAGTACACAAGAATCGGCCGTAACCAACCCTGACCTGATATCTTCCTTGCAGTCGTACAGTAACCTGACATTCATACGTCCGACATAGGATCGTCTCTTATATAAGGGGACAACCGTTGCAACCGCGTACAGCGTTAACAATTCTGACCTGCCGCGGATCCAGTCCCTCCTGTACCCCAGCCGCGATCGCGGAAAAGGGGCAGACAGAATCAGCAAGGAAAAAAAAACTCGTAGAGGAAGAGGAAACTCCCGCCGCTGATCTCCGTGACGCCAATATCGGCCAAACTAGCCCCGCCGAGAAGGAAAAGGTATTAGAGGAGTATATCGATATCTTTGCGGTTAACCCCAAGGTCGTGGACGCCTGCGAAGGACCACCCATGATTTTGGAACTCAAGGATCCGTAGTGCTTGCCATGTGTCGCACACCCACGCGGCTATGCCCCTGAGCAACGGCAAATGATACAGGAGGAGGTGTTCATGCTTTCGAAGGCAAGGGGCGATTCGGCCGTCCGATAGCGCCTATGCCTCAGCCTGCCACGCCGTACGGAAAAAGGACGGATTAGTTCGTGTGGTGCAAGATTTCCGAGGGCTCAACGCACTTCTCAAGAGACAGAGCGGAGTGCTAGGAAATCTTCCCACCATCGTCGACGAAATGGGTGGATCTAACTGCTTCACGTGCCTGCACCTCGCCTCCGGGTTTCTACAACTCACGATCCGGGAGTCGGACCGTCACCTCACTGCGTTTCGCAACGCGGAGAAGATGCTATGTGAGTACATTCGCTGTGGAGTTTGACCCAAGACGGTGCCTTGGGCGTTCGCGAACTATGTGGGTGTGCAGCTAATGCCGGCTTCAACGCACTACACCAGGGACCGTCATCTGCCGTTCCTGGATCCAACAACTGCGTCCCGAAGTCTTGATCGGGGACGCGTGTCGGAGCATCACCGAGACAGGCCTAGACGAGACAAAAGAAGGAGCCAGAGTCGCAGTGCGCCTTGATCACACCTTCGTGGACTCCCCCGCCCGCCTTCTGATCTTGCAGTGTACATCACATCTACCAAGGTCAACAGAGTTGACCGATCTAACGCATTTGCTTGTGCAAGCGGAACATGACTGGGAAACTGTCGAAGTTTCGGTGCTCGGTGTCGGCGTCCCAGGGCACTTCACGCACAGGCAAAGTCGACGCGCGTAGGGGGGGGGAGGGGGGGGAGGTGCAGAGATTTTGGGGTGTGCTGTACGCAGACGATTCGGGCATCGTATCGCGATCATCAGAAAGGCTGGAGAGGATGATGACGGTGATCGTGACTGCGTGCTCGTCGTTCTGGCTTACGGTCTCTGAGGCAAAACAGAGATAATGTGCCTGGAAACCAAAGGCGGGGGAAAGGTGTCCTTCACCATCAATGCAGCCGGCATGGTATACAAACAAACAATCGAGTTTGTGTGCTTGGGCGGGGCTATCAACGCAGACAGAGACCTTAGCACTGAAACAACGCTACGTCTTCAGAGGGCCTGGGCGTGCTTCCAGTGGTACAAGATGGAAATCTATGATTACCCGGGTGTGCGCTTACGGTTGAAAGTGCGGTTGCTGAAAGCTGAGGTGGTCGAGACACTGCTTTACGGTTGCATGACGTAGACCCCGAACAAGCCTGACTATGACGGACTACGACGGGTTCACCACTCCATGCTCCTCCGATGCCTCGGATGGCGGAAACGGAAGCGCGACGACCACACCCTTCGTACGCCGATGCGCTTGCCAAGACAGCTTCCGAGAGCATAGAGGTGATAGTGCGCAAACGAAGGATATTGTTTGCGGGATTCGTAGGACGTATTAGGGAGGATCGTCTGCCACAGAGAGTAATGTTTGGGGAGCTTGTTGGGGGTAAGGGCTTTTCATAGGGGCAAGAGAAGGACTGGATGGCTTATCTGATAGAGGATATATCAATCTTTGGAATGAGATTCGAGGGTTGGCAAAAGGCTGCTCAGAAGGACGGCATATGGCTTCGACGAGTAGAGGAGGAAGCCGGGTTGTTCGTGCGGAATTGGCATAAAAAGGAGAGACGGCAAGCTGCAGAGCGACGTGGAAAAGCTGCGGCAGCGCTATCCACCGTCGGCATCTCTTAGGGGCCAGGGGGAGGGAGAAGGGGCGGAGGAGGGGGGGGTGAAGGGGGGAAGGGGGGGGGGAGGGGAAGGGGTGGCGTCATGCCCAAGAGATTGAAGTCTGGGTCTGGCCATCATCGTCTTGAAATTTGTGGGCCTTCTATGGCCGTCACAAGATATCGTAAGACCGCTCTGACTTCTTCGCCATGTTGCGTTCTCTCCAAAGTGCCATTGATTATGCACTTGATACCCTCTACGAGCGCGATGCCGTCAGTAGTCAGTTCAGAGGGTCTGCTAGTATGACATTTTTTGTCTCTTGTCGTTTCATTGCTTCCTCTTCTTGTCTTGTCTCTCCTTGCTTTTCTTGTCTTGCCTCTTCTTTCTTTCCTTTTTCGTTCTTTCGCTTTCTTGTCTTTTCTTTCGTTTCCTTTATCTTACTTTTTTTCTTTCTTTCATTTTTCCTATTGACTTGCGTCTTTCTTGGGTGGTAAGCGGTATAGTCGTTTTTTCAAGGCTTGAGTAGTGAGGCGTATGCACCAGTATGGACCTGGACATCGTAGGCTGATTCCTGATTTCACTTTTATATGTTTATGGTGGAGGCATGAATTGCGTCAGCTGTGATATATGCGCGTACCACCTTGCGTTTGTTTGTGTTTTTTCCATGCGGTATTCCTCAGCTCCAGAGTGACTGGAGCCAGTCCTGTGACCACGGACTTGATTATGCGAGTTACTGTGAGGACAGCAACAACAACAACAACAGGAAAAGGACTTGCATGACATGCGCAAGGAGGACACCCAGGTCAAAGGAACAGCTGTTGATATAAAAATAGAACCTGGAAGGGCAGGAGAAGAAGCAGAGAAGCTTCGGCAATATCTGGGGCCCGACGGAACGTATTTTTCGCATCGGGCACAGGGTGAGCAAGCCATCTTCTCATTCAACAACCCCATCGCCTCCCTGTCACGCGGGAATATCAGCGGTGAAAAACCCCTGTTTTATACAAGCCGCACCCTGCGGACGAGGGGACATTCGAGGAAGCACAGGAGCTCGACCTCTCAGATTTCGTCAAGATAGCCACAGGGTAAAAGATTTCTTGTTTCCGGCTGCAGTGAGCCGGGGAGCAGCTGCTTCGATTCTCGCCGATCCCTCGACAACCAAAATGATATAACAGTGCTCGTAAGCCGTTTAGACGCGGAGATGTCCACCAACCAACGTCTACACCGCCGAGCAAGCAGCCAACCGGAGAGGTTAATGTGCGCCGCATTCACAGACCTCCTCGCAATGGACACGGAGGAACACCCACAACTAGGATCATCTGCAGCACTTCCAAGAGGGAACGGAGTGGGATGGCACAACTTCACACACAGGAACGTCCGTCCGTCACCTCGCGCAAACAAGGTACCCTCATCGCCACGATCTTTGTCGAGCCCACCACAACCCCTGGGGCCAGCGCCGCCAACATTGTCACCATTGCCTCCACCACCGGTGAAGCCGACGCCACCACTCACGACTAGAACCTCGCGAGCGACAGCCCCTCTGTCATCTTCGATGCCACCGTGGCCCACGCCGCTACCATCGGCCTTACTGATACCGGCGCCAACCCCCACGACTCGGCGACCCACACCGCTGCCAACGCTGCCGACTCCACCACCGCCTCCAACGCCAGCGCCGTCGACATCGTTAGGCCAAACACCTCTATGCCCACCGAATGTGCAACGTATGTCATAAATTCTTTGGGACAAGCCGGAACGCGCCAGGCGACAAGAGAACAACTCATTTTCTGCTAAGGCCATTTCGGACGTGAGGAGAAGGGGGGACGCGACCGTACATGTTTGACGAAGAGGGCCTCCAGTGGTAATAGTCGATGATTTCGTTTGACTGATTTTACTATAGCCCTCCCAAAAACCAGCGATATTCTTTAACGAACGTTTCATGGCTGCTCGACAACGGGAAGGATACTATTGTAAAAAGGTATCCATATATTTTCTTGTGTGCAAAGGTCGATAGATCGATGACGTCGGGGTGCCGAGGGACACCGTATTTCAGGAGATACGACCGGGAGCTGGTTTTGAAACCCGCGATTTCGTTAAAAGAAAGGTGGGGGTGCTACCGTAGAACGACTCGTCTTTGAGGTTCGCGATGTAATGGCGCAGGTTCACACACGTACGCCCACCCTGGAGTCGGCCGGATCACGGAGCTCATCCGACGGTAGTTCCATTGGCCCACATACAAGCACGACATCAGGGACTACGTTATCTCGTGCGGATGGAGGAGGAGGAAGAAGTCGGCTAGTCAACGGGTAGCCATGCTTCCAGCTCGATTTCTATAACTGTGGGAGGTGTTGGAAATGGACACTCAGGACATGGGGGAAAAATCCACCACGGTCAACAGATACCTACTGCTCGTGGTGAACAGGGCCAGCAAGTTCGAAGTGGCGTACCCACTAATGACCAAGGACGCCGAGAGCGTGGCTAAGAAGCTGCTGGACTTACTCCCGATGTTCGGCATTCCACGCTCCATACGGAGCGATCCTGGGACAGAGTTCACGGCAGAAGTTGTACAGCACCTCTGCCGTCGGATAAAGGCACCCATCGATTTCGGGCCGGTCGACCACGCCAGGTTGCAAGGAGCAGTGGAGAGGCGGGGAGGTGTGGATTCACGAAGCTCTGGCAGAGCTGTGCAAATTCTGGCCCAAACGCTGGGACGAGTACGTGCAACCGGCACTTTATCTGCAACGCACGACGCCCCTCCCCCGGCTTCCGAGCAGCCCCATCTCTTTTCGGTTGTTGTTTGGACGAGACGTGCGCTCACAGACCGACGAAGTGTCCCCTGAACCGGATGGCAGCAACTTCGTTCAATATGGAGATCTACACAATTCCGTGGCAAACCGCAAGGAGGCCTGGAAGGAAGTGTCGAACGTACTCGACGCTCTCCTAAAACGGCACTAAATCCGGCAACATCAACGCTCCTGTTGTAACCCAGGTATAGAACGCGCTTCCGCCGGAACCAAGGTAAAACGGGGTGATCTGGTGATGGTGCAAGAAGCGGACTTGATACGGCAGCGAATCGGACCTGCGCAACTATATTTCCACGGGACTAGTTATGACTCACCTGCTGCCTTGAGAGTTCGTATTCAGTATCCAGCAGTACCTTTGATTCCTCTGATTGATCCGAAACTCCAGACTCTGAGCGAAGTTAAACCGTTGAGTCTCGCAAGCACGTGAGATGACAGTTGATGGATGATGTGGATGCACAAGCGAGCAGTCGTTTATGCACGGGTGAACAGTTGATATGCCTTTTTAACTTTGCACTTTTGATTGCACTTTTTCTTTTTTTGGGGGTGGTGTTAACTGACTAAACACCAGGTGATGTCAGGTGGACGCAACATGCGCTACCACCTGGGTCCGGCGTTACGATCCGGCGGATGAAACCGCTTTTTAGATGAAACATCCTTTCCACACCCACAGAGCTATCCACCACTGCATCTGCGCCCGGTGAGTCGTAATCATCAGACTACGGCCCATCGTATTTTTATGTTCCCACGTTGGCTTGCCGTAACACCCCCCCAAGTCTGGTACTGTCCTTCAGAGCTTAGAACAATGCGGCTTTAGCCAACGGAACTACTACTCCACCCTTCCCAGCCAAACCTGCCGCCTAAGCAAACGGTTTAGGCTGAGGCCGCCCTTTTTCCTGGCTCCTGGCGTTGCATCTCCTTTCCAGACTCCATGGCTCTTAACTGGACCAACTCCCCGACCGCAGGTTTAAGATGAAGCTGTCGCTAACTCCTTCCCTTGATTGACCTCGTGCCGATTCAGCTCCTCCCAGTGACCGTCTGGGTATCTCACTCGCCAGTATGGGTTGCTGAAATCGTACACCTCCCCTACGAACACCTTCCTCCGGCCACGGATGTCTGCAAACTCCCTCCTGACTTTAGTTCCTATCGGGAATGCCTTTAACGCCTCTTCCCTGGAAACTGCTTCCCTTTCCCCTCTTGTAGGCACTCCTGGTGTTCGAGTCCGGTGATCCGCGCCATAATACCTCTCCCACAAAGCGTGAAACACGCCCAGCTGTAGTGGCGTGAAGCTTCCTTGTACTTCTTCCTCGTTCAGCCAGTTAGATTCGACGCCATCCAGGTGCCTGCCCTTGTATTCCCAGACCCACGTGCCTTCTGTGACCCACAAAACTTTACGGTCGATTAGCGTGTACAGCGGTGCTGCCGCAATGGAAACCTCAGCAAGTCCAACATCCGGTCCTCATGTCAAGTGCGCGAACTCGTCCTCAAAAGCATGCCGAAGTTTCACCGGGCGTTCATGAAAGGGTTTGATGTCCGCCGCAGACACCATTCTCTTCCTGATACTGCGGCCATTCATATGCACCGCGTAACTAAGGCCTGGATGTATTATACGGACTACCTGCCATGGTCCCGTCCAGTGTTCGTGTGCTAACTTCGAGTGAACTCCTTCCCTCGATAGTGTGCTGGCCGCCTCCTTAACCAATACGTAGTCACCGATCCTGGATTGTCCCCGTGGCGAAGCACGACCTATGCCGTCATTATAGCTTCGCCTACTTCGATCCTTGGCAGCTTGCCTTTTCTCTAGGACCTCACGTACCTCTCTGCAGTCGTTCCACGGTAGCCCTTGCCAAACAAGAAAAGAAATGGAGGCTTTTGTTTAACAGAAGCCGCCCCCGTCTCAATCAGCCATGAAACTTTCGTTAAAGAAATCGCTAGTTTGGGGGGGGGCTATCGTAGAATCAGTCTCTGGACGCTTGTTGTTGGTCCGCCACGAAAGCGTCCAATCCCCCTTGATATTCCACACCATCGACGACAGGGGTTATCGAGTCCAACTGTGTGCGGGTATCCCGACCGAACAATAGACGGAATGGTGTCGGCGACGAGGGTTGGCTAGGATCTGGGGTAACACGCTGGATCCAGCATGCTGGGAGTACATACCGATCCCATATCCTAGGCCAAGACTTGCGGAGTTCGGAAAATACCTCTTGGAGCCACCCCCCCACCCTTTCGATCGCTCCCTGGGCACGGGGGTGGTTGGCGGGACCATAGTCTATCGACACTCTCAACCACTGGCACAAATGTTTCACAACTCGCGCTGTGAACTCCCCCCCAGCATCGCTCCGGATCGACAACGGCACCCCGAAGGTCAAAAGGAGTTCTAACAGCTTGCGACTCACCCCGACGGCATCCTTCGACGGCAACCGGTTTGCGAACAGGAACTTGCTGGCTCTATCCACCACAACCAACAGGTACCTGTTTCCGTCTTGAGACTCTTGTTTGAGGTCTTGGATGTCCATTTCTAGAACTTCCCAAGGCCGCAGAAACTTGGCTGATATCATAGCTACTCGCTGACTGTTGGCCCGCTTCCTTCTCCTGCAGCCACACGAGAGCACATATTGGCGCACGTCCTTGACCAACCAAAGATGTCGATTGACAGACTTTTGGCCCCTCGTCCGACTGTCAAGCAGAAAACCCCTCGACAGACAGCCTCGACAGTCGAAAAACAGGGCATCTTGTTCAATCAACATCCCCTATTTCGGAAAAGCGCCTGGTAAAAACACTGAAGCCATCGATATTTTTCTCGCACGAGGTCCAGGACGATGATCCAATGCCGAACAAAAGACCCGAAATGCGAAGCGCGCACGCACGTAGACGACCAGATGTAGGATGTAGGAGGCAGCATCGGGGAATCACTCGTGGACGTGCAACATACAAAGTGTATGGTATCAATCAATTGCAGGGCACAGCAGTCAACTACTCACTTGATTGAGTCGACTCACCATTATTTCATCTAGAAACATACATGCATGAGGGATTTCAACAGATATATGAAGGCGTTATCCCACCCGGGGATAGGGGATGGTTTGTCGAGACAGCCCCAAACCCCTCGACAGACGACCAACGTCGGCCAATTGTACTTGCCTTGAACGAGCAGCGTCGTGCGCGCCACGCCTGGATGGCCAAGCATGCTAAACAGCCATGTCAGCGCCGAGCAATCGGTGATGTGAGTAAATCTCCTGCCCCATACATACGGTCTAAAGTGGTCTACCGCCCATAACACCGCCATAACTTCCCGTTCCGTAGGTGACCGTCTACCGTCGGTTCGAGACCACCGGTGACTAGCATACCCCAAGACACGTTCAGAACCTTCATGTGTCTGGGTAAGAACTGCTCCTGCTCCTAACTCGCTGGCATCCGTGTGGAGCTGGAACGGCTTGTTCCAGTCTAGCATAGCCAAAATCGGTGGTGATGTCAGAGCGAGGGTTAGCGCCGCCAACGCTTTGTCTTGCTCCTCTCCCCATGAAACCTTGAGTTTCCTCGCTCGTTTCGACGCGAAACGCTTGTCACGAAGAAGATTCGAGATTGGCGCTACCAGCGCGCTGTATCGGGGGACGAACTTTCTCAGGTAGCCTGTCATACCCAGCAGTGCCCTCACTTCCTCCACCGTGTTGGCCCTAGTAAGTTGAGCAACGGCGTCGATCTTAGACTGTGACGGGCGCACTCCTAGCCTGTCCACCACCATGCCCACAAACTCTTGCTGAGGATAGCACCACCATGATTTAGAGAAGTTCACCGACAGACCGGCCCTCGATAGTTTCTCTAGCACTTGCCTTGTGCTTTTCGTCTTGTTCGATCTATAGTTGGGTGAATCCTGAAGCCAGATCTATTGACGTAAAACAGCTCGCACCCTTCATGCCGTCAAAGAGACTTTGGATATGTCCTAGGCTTCCACTATCCGACTTTAGCAACGTGTTCAGCCCCCGCTAATCCTGGCAAACCCTCGCCGTTCCATCCTTCTTACGAACCACGACACAATTGGCTGCCCACGCTGATGTCGATCTACGGATGGCCCCTGTTTGAAACTGTTTCGTCACATCGCTCTGAATCATGGCTTCCTCCTCTGGGGAATATCGTCGTTACTTAGCCGCATAGGGTGTGCAATCCTCTTTGGTCAGGAGCAACCGTAGCTTAGCCCCGTGGCACGCTGGCACTACCTTGGGGTTAGCCGGGAACAGTCCGCGATCACGATATTCACGCAACAGTTCTAACAAGTTTGACTTGCAACCCTGACTTAATTGCCCAATGTTGGCTTCAGCTATGTCAACTGCAACTTCCTCGAGGTCACCCGTTGGCCTCTCCGTTTCTCCTCTTTCTCCCTCGACAGCTAGAACGGGCTCTTTTTCTACCGACCGATCAAGTAGCAACCGCATTCTCTCTGTATCACTGGAGTTGGTTGCAAATACCTTCGCTACCACAACACCTTGCTGTATGGTCATCGCGGTTTTCGTTCGGTTGACGACTTTGCATTGTAGAGGGTTGCCCGGGTGCCACCATTGCACACCCCTGGCTACCCCCAACTCAGCTCCCAGCTCGATGTCGTGTGGTTGCGTTGGTATGACCAGTACTAACTGTCGATCTTGTGGTTGGGGGCCCGTCACGAAGGCTTCCTTTTGCACGCTAACGAAACCCCCCACCTTTACCTCCTTTGCTAGGCGCATGTTCCACTGCAGGCTACCGTCATCCTCCCACACCACTTCGCTCTCCTTTGGGACTGTGTCCGGTTCTGTCAACCCTTCCGGCTCTTTCTTTGCGGACGGCGGTGCCACACTGCACAAAAGCGTTCCCACGGTGTCGCCTCCTTTCCAAGTATCGCTGCATGGATTTCCTGGTTCTTCCTGGGTGTCGCTTTATAACCCGTTGCCTTTCTTTCCGATAGCTTCGGGCACCCTGCCATC
This sequence comes from Undaria pinnatifida, assembly GCA_012845835.1. NCBI lineage: Eukaryota > Phaeophyceae > Laminariales > Alariaceae > Undaria > Undaria pinnatifida. The sequence goes on along the minus strand of JABAKD010000016.1, from coordinate 21,701,021 downwards.
GATCTCAGCGTTACCCATGGCGATTCTGGAGCTGGCTTAAAGCCTCCTCCCTCCGCGAAATTGAGTACGCTCTCGTGCTCTCTAAGGAACGCAGCGCCTAAAATCAACCCATATGGTAGCCCCTCTACCACCCTGACCGTCATCCTTCTCACTCGGTCTTCCGGCATGAACACTAACGGAATGTCGCACGACCCAACGATGTTCATGGGGGAAACTCCACTCTGGATAGGATTCGCCGCCCTAAGCAAACCTTTACCCTTGGAGCTAATTATACTCCCCCCCCCCCCCCCCTTGCGTTTCGCTGTACTGAGCGAACGAAAGATTCCGACGCATAACTCCCTCCCCCTGCTCCTGTGTCTATCAGAATGTCCACAGGCAATCGGCAACTGCTTCTAGTGGGGTGCCAAATGGTGGCCTTGACCCATGCCTGTCGTGTCCCTCCTCCATTTTTGACAGGCGTGCAGTTCGATATTGCATGCGTTGCTTCCTCTTCTTGCCTGTGATGCGATTCAATGCTCCCCAGAGTATGATCCTCTGGGGCGCACCTTCAGGCTTCTTCAGCAGAGGGCGCTGTTCCCTTTCTATATGCCTGCTCCATCTCTGCCTGTGTCATTTCTGATAAAGCAGCCATTGTTTCTGTGTTACGTCATGTCTTTACCTCTAGGCCACCTTGGCCCTGACTCCGGTATCCTTTCGTACATGGACGATTTGATTCGTATCAATCACACGTTCGAAAGCCACCTCGTCTCTCTCGAGAAAATGTTCGCAGCGTTGCATGTCGCAGGTTTGACACTCAAACCGTCCAAATTTCAATTTTGGCTGAAAGAAGTCGACTATCTCGGTCATGTCATTTCCGCGAAAGGTATTTCCGTCAGTACCGACCGCATTAATGCGATTCACGACCTGCCCACGCCAAAATCCATTAAAGACTTACGTTCTGTTCTGGGTAGGGCGAATTTCGTCCGTCGGTTTGTCAAAGATTATTCTGACCTTACGGCACCGCTTGTGGAACTGACTCGAAAGAGTTTCGTCAAACGCACGAGCTTTAAGAAGGCCCGGGGTTCGGCACAAGATGCCGCATTCCAGAAACTCAAAGATGCTTTATCCGAAGCCCCTGTCCTACACTTTCCCGATTTTTCGAGAGATTTCGTCGTTCACACCGACGCTTCTGAGCAAGGTGTAGGTGCTTTCCTAGCCCAACCGTCCAAGGGCAGCACCGATGGCAAAGAGCTGGATATTGTCGCATACTATAGCAAGCGTTTTTCTCGTAGCCAAAGCCATTATAGCCCTACGATGAAAGAATGCCTTGCTGTCGTATGGGCTCTTACCCATTGGCGTCCGTATCCACTTTACGTGTTGTACCGACCACCAAGCTCTCACGTACTTGTTTGTACCACATGCAAGACACGTCCAATATGCTCACCCGTTGGGAAATTTGTCTTCAAAATTACGATTCCACCGTCAAACACGTTCCGGGAAAACTTGACGTTGTACCGGATACGCTATCGCGTATTTTTAGCGAGGTGGATGGAAAACCACTTCCATCCGAACCGCAACTTGCAGCTATCTGTCTTCCCCGTCATCGATGCTGCGAAGTTGCTTGCTCATCAGAGGAAAGGATTTTGTCAGTACTTTGACTACCTAGCCAATCCTACTAAAGCTCGCGTCCCACACCAGCAATCAAAGTCCAGCATGAGTAAATTCTTCATCCACGAAGGTTTGGTTTGCCGGTCTTACGTCCCTGCCCACCTACGTAGGCGGGACACCCTTCGTGACCAGTTAGTGGTGCCGAAATCGTTGAGAACACTTGTAATCAACGCTTGCCATGACCTCCCCTCGTCAGGTGGTTACCTAGCCTTTAAAGGTACCTTCGACAAAGTTCGAGATCGTTATTGGTGACCCACGATGCACTCTGACGTTGCCGAACATGTTGAAAGCTGTCTTCCTTGCCAACGCCGCAAAACGTCTCACCGATCATCTACGCTGCCTACCGGGCGCCGGCCGGTCACCAGACCGTTTCAACTGGTTGCGGTGGATGTCGTCGAATACAAATCTAAGTCGGAAGGTAATCGATTTATCCTGTCTGTCATCGATCACCTCACGCGTTTCCTCATTTTGATACCTATCAAGTCTAAGGAAGCTGCGGTAGTGGTTCGTCATCTTATTGACCGCGTCTTTTCGGTGTTCGGCCAAATGAACAAGATCCGAGTTAGGCGAGAGGAAATTCATAATAAACGAGCAAACACCATTTCTTGTCTACTGGCTCCACGGACATCACACGCCCAGTCTCTTCCCACCGGAATGCTTTTAATAGCGGGGTTATTGGATATGAGACGCATGTCTGTTGCAGGGTGCATTTTTCTGCGAGGTTTAGTTCCATTTCAACCTCCAGAAAGGCAACAAACTTCGGTCTGACTTCTGGAACATGCCGTCACCTAGCATCGGCCTACTCATATGGCTAATTTGCTTTTCGCCATGAATTTTCGTTCGTCAGTGCTTCCGATCGCATCAATTTTATCTGGCCATGATGCGTCAATGTTGCATAGCACACTCTGGATCCGTCAAAACGTCTTTCGCGCGACGCTTTCAATACGCTTTGCGTATATTTTCCGTGCTAGCCACTTGTTCTGCAGGCCGCAGCAATGCTGTGTTAGGCTGAGCACAATGGTCATTACTCCTCCGTTATTCGATCCTAAACAATACTTTGGTTTACTACAAGTATTTCCGGGACCTTTTCGGTACAACGTCGTACATACTTTCGAAGATTTTGAAGAGACTCTTCGAAATAGCGTCTTAGGAAGGTTGGATTACCAGAGCCTGTGTTCCCATTGCTCTGTAATTTTGATGGAGTGAGCGCAGCAGTAATGTTCTCATCTTCATTACATCGTTATAATACTCGCCAACCCCCCCTGATTTTTTTCTGATCAAACTGTGTATAGAAAAAAAACAAGATTACACTGGTTTTTGTTACAATAGTAGTACTAATAGTATATAGTAATAATCATAATGCTGTACAAGTATAGCATCCTATTAATAATACATACCTGGTACAGCAGTACCTAGTAGCGTGCAGTGTTACGGGGGAATTTATTTTGTTACTATCTCGCGACATGTCATACAGTATTATACCCAGTAGTAAATACGATATCTCATTAATATCGGTTACAGTGTATACCCAATAGTGAATACGATATCTCAGTAATATCGGTTATGCCATATGCCCATCGTGATGTATTTACAAGTAGTGGTATTGTGTTGATATATGATGCTGCATGTAGTACAACATTCTCGTATTTGTATTGATACCTGGTATATAATTAAAATATCAGATATCGGATAACATAATTCCGGATACGATATCAACAGCAAGCAGTACGTATGATACGAGTAGTACTCGTACCAGGTATATGGTTTATGGTATGTACTATATTAGTACCTGATATTCGACACAAAGCTCGCGGTACTTCTGTGAAATGTGGAATAAACAGCCTGCCCAAAGATAAAGGCTAATTATTATGCGGATCCCATTCCGAGCTTCAGATTTTTTTGGTCTGGTCGCTAAAATACAACTCTCTCGTGGAAAATCGAACTACGTACTCGTATCAGGTATATGTATGAGCAAATGATGTATAATACGTAATACGCGTGATCGGAGTATCACACACAGCTTGTAAAATAATACTCAGTAATTTTTTATTTCTACCTGGTACATTATTTTACTTGCTCAACAGTCCATGTTATTCCCTTCTCAGCATCCTGCCTACATAAATACCCCCCCAACTTGCATTTAGGCAAGGCTTACTAGCAGGCAGGGATGCATGTATGTCTTTTCAAAATTTGAAAAAATTGGTTTACGGATATTGTCAAAATTAAAATACACTCCATTTGTGAGATCGCATTGTACCACCATCGCTTGCTCTATGCATCCGTTATCGATTGACGATGCTACCCCCGCAGCCTCGGACACAGCGGGACTGGGGCTGAGCAAAGATGGTGCCGCGGTGGCAGACGCAGCAGTAGCAGCAGCCGAAGCGGCTGCGGCACGGCGACCTTGGGACTCAGCTTGCACAGCAGCCAGAGCTTCGGCACGGCGTTTGTCGACTCCAGCTTGCACAGCGGCGACAGCAGCATGAGCCTCGACTCGAGCAGCAGCCGAGGCGGCCTGATTAGGACCGCGTACAGCAGCAGCCACAAGAGCTTCAGCCTCCGGTGACTTGCACTCCTCCATCGTCGGGGAGTGCACGAACTTAAACTAGCCTGTATCACACCTTGAACCTGTAAGCTCTGACTCTGCTCCCCTACGCGCTCCGCGTGCAGGTCGTCGCCTACACAGCTGGGCCAGGTGTGCCCAATGCTATCGCTCATACAACTATGAATCACCGCATTGATCTGATTGGTCAAACTTCTGACGTACAAATTTTTTTTTTCAGGCAGGTATACCCGGTCAGTTTGGCGTCAAAAATGGTGCAACACAAAAAAGCAAGAGCATATCACAAACGACATACAGAACATATGATACGCATGTATACAGCATGATAACATACATCCCTGGTACAACAATGCAGAAGTACGAGTAGTCGTCGTAAGAGTAAGTACGAGCACGAAAGCAAAAAAAATAATACATGCTTTGCGGAACAATTTATACCATTGATGCATACGTACCAACGTTTCGTCTGCAGCTCATACAAAAAAGACAGTGTGTCAGACAAAGCGGGGAGAATCTCGTTTGCTCTCTGCATGTACTGCTGTGCGTAGCATGGACCGCGTGACTCCTCATCATGTATGAACTATCAAGCGTCTCATTCCTCGCCTCGACTATCTAGAGATCACGACCACCGATTATCATCACTCATGCGGCCTGCTGTCCTGCTGGTGCTTCTATTTCTGCGGTGTCTGCCTGTGATTATCCTGCAGCGTGTGGGGTTCGCGATGCTGCTTCAAGCGAAATTTCGCTACTGAGATTTTCAACATGATAAAATAGAGTTGAACTGCCATGGGAATTTCTTCAACATCGTTTAAAATTCGTTCATATTTAGACCACTCCTTTTTTCCATACTATATTCTATACATTATTTCAACCAAAATTGGCTCGGCATGCAACTGCACTTCTACCTGCGCATTTACGACCGTACTTCTACCTGCGTCAAGCGAGACTATCAACCCACACGTATCCCAGCTGCAGCCCAACAACAGCTAGCTGTAGTCTAGCTGCGGTGAGGCGTGACGCCTGTGTCCCTGTCTGACCGTCCTCTTCACATAGGCGACGTCTAGACTAGCAGTCCTCCTTGCAAGCAGCTTGGATGGCTGACGAAACTCACAGCAGCAGTAGCAACAGTACCCGTCTCCTTTTTTTCGTACGTGTACTTGTACTTGGCTACCGTGGACGTGCTCCTACAGCCACAAAGATGACTTGAAACTTGCGAGTTGACATTGCGACTTGAAGCTTGCTATATGGTTGACACGGCATTGGTGCAAGTATGAACATTTCATGACATCAAACCCGGAAAGACTCGAGCGACGCATGCATGTGTTTGGGCATTGATGGCTCGTCTCACAGGAACAATTGAGCATCAAAAAAGTGTAACAAGATGAGGCATGCATATTATTACACAATGCTTTACCCTGCTGCGCGGGAATAGTAAAAACAGTATATTTGCATCACCCTGTTGCACAAGCGTGGTAAAAACAGTATATTCAACAAGCGTTGCCAGGAAAATTGAAAAACATACCGCTCGCATTTTTTAACCTACTATCCTGTTGGCAACGAGATCAGCTTAATTAGCAACACTTCCCTTATGGTGACACCATATAGCACGTGACACCTACGCGCGCTATGCTTACCTGCTTACGTACCTCTTCCCAGATCCACAGCGTTCGGCACGCTTACTTACGTGGTTCACGCATTACGCTTTCTATCCTCGTACCGTCATGGTGCATGAGAACAAAAGCTCTATACCTGATGACATGATTCAGACCCTGTACTTCACTATAAATTGCACATTTTTTTCTAGATCAGATTCCACGTCTTCAACATCTACAGCAGTGTTCTTGTTGTAAGCTGTACTCCTATCCTCGTGTCCTGGTCCAATCTCTCCACCATCTACCTACAGCAGATTACCATCTCCGGCAAGTTCACCATTCCCTGGGTGATGTCCCTGGGTGATCTCCCTGGGTTCACCATGATACGGCAGCGAGTCGGACCTGCGCAACTATATTTCCACGGGACTAGTTATGACTCACCTGCTGCCTTGAGAGTTTGTATTCAGTATCCAGCAGTACCTTTGATTCCTCTGATTGATCCGAAACTCCAGACTTTGAGCGAAGTTAAACCGTTGAGTCTCGCAAGCACGTGAGATGACAGTTGATGGATGATGTGGATGCACAAGCGAGCAGTCGTTTATGCACGGGTGAACAGTTCATATGCCTTTTTAACTTTGCACTTTTGATTGCACTTTTTCTTTTTTTGGGGGTGGTGTTAACTGACTAAACACCAGGTGATGTCAGGTGGACGCAACATGCGCTACCACCTGGGTCCGGCGTTACGATCCGGCGGATGAAACAGCTTTTTAGATGAAACGTCCTTCCCACACCCACAGAGCTATCCACCACTGCATCTGCGCCCGGTGAGTCGTAATCATCAGACTACGGCCCACCGTATTTTTTATGTTCCCACGTTGGCTTAACAGACTTGACACTCTGGCTCGAAGGCGTGCATCGCAAACTTGTACACGAAAAATATACAGGACCGTGGAAGGTTTCGCCATAATCACGGCCGGCTTGTGTCATCATGTCGTCCCTAACGGTAGACAAGTCAGGCAGCTGCGTCACAAATCAAGCCCTTTCACGTCAGGCTCTCGTGACTACGGCACGATTTCGGCGATGAGTACGCCCACTTTACTTGGGACGCGGACCTGGGGCTCACCGCCCCGTCGACAACGGCACCCCCGCTATACACCTTGGTGGATCGCCAGGCCTTAGCAAGGAAAGGTGGAGCTTGGCGTTAGGAGTATAAGGGACGATTCCTGAATGGGATATAATCGGGCTGGACAACGCAGGAGGATGCGTTAGACAGCTTCACGACGATGCAGCTGGAAATCTTCCACGCGATGTGGGAGCGGTATCACGACAACAGTCGCGGTACCAGGCCACCAACTGCTGCGACAAGGATGGAGCGCGACGCTCTCGACAAACCGCACCCTGAGCGAGGTTCCGGTGGGTACAATAGTGTGGAGAGATTTCGTCGACCAAGAAAAAAAGACATACCGCAAACATGGCGTCATCAACGATTATTTCCAAAAACGAAAACGGCTGCATGCACCATGACTATTTTCTTTATTTCTGGTACCAGGTGTGGTGCAAATTAGCACCCACACACGACCGGATATGCATGGCACACCACTATGATACAGCCAAGCTGACGGTCGAGCAGACACAGCACCGCCAAGATACGTGGACGGGGCATGCTACACGGCCATCACCATCGTCAAAACGACCATGTGCGATTCGAGGCCGTCCTATTGTGGGTGGTGGCGGCTGGAGGCTTGCGGCGTTTTTTACGAGCCATGCCAAACAACAGCACGAACCTTCGTGAAGACACGTGCTGCACGGGGCAGGGCCACGCCCGGCAGGAGGAAGGAAGGATCCGCCCACCCGGCAAGCAGAGTGGGTCGCTGGGGTGAGTACGTGCCCGTACACACACTCGCGCGTGGTACTTGTGAGCGTGCATGGTGAAAGGGCATGCTTATGGGGGCAGGTGTCGCTGTTGTTACGGGGGCGAGAGCGCCGAGACCCTCGGTGCAGAGCGCCGAGACCCTCGGTTCAGAGTGCCGAGACCCTCGGTGCAAGCGCAGAGGAGGGAGACACCTGCGGGGGCGAAGGTACGGGGGGACGACAAACAGGTTTGGTGTGGAAAGCGTGCCATCAGTCGTTCTCTTTCTTCTATCTACGAGCAGATAGATGCGGGTGCATTGGACGAGCCACGCTGGGGTAAAAGATGCTGCTTTTATATCCATGTTTGGCTGCCCAGTATCATTGTCCAGTATCGTTTGCTTCTGGTTTGTTATTTTTTTAGGTTGGATACTTTTGTTGTTGTGAAAATTTGGAATAATTTCACTTGTGAAAGGGTCAGACTCCCGTACAACCCTGTAGGGAGGAAAGAAATGGAAAGCACCAAGAGGGGAAAGAAGCCGTATGTAAAAGTAAGGGTTTTGCTCCCTCCGTACTGGATGCCACCGTCTTGAAACCTTATGTATTTTTGAGAGGGAAGTTTAGCGTAGTAACACACGTCCGACGGTCGCGAGCGCCCCAAGTGATCCTGCGTATTAGTGCGGAAAATCGCGAAGAGGGGGCAAAGAGTTGGCTGAGGATTTGAAAGGCCTGTTCGTTCCGTATCCGCTGGTATTTCGGTGAGGTTTGCGTAGGTTGTCGGTTTCCGACATCGCTATATAAAAAACGCGCAAACCATCTGGACCGTACTACGTTCGCTCGCCGTTCCGACGGCAGGCGCGCGCAGAGGTCCAACCGTGGGCCCTTTTTGGCACGTAAGTTATGGAATTGCACGCCGAGACTCCGAACAATTTTTCGGACGCGTAGGCTTTGCTAACCGTTCTGAACGTGTAAACCTCAACATTTAGAGGAAGGTGAAGTCGTAACAAGGTTTCCGTAGGTGAACCTGCGGAAGGATCATTACCGATCAGGAACACCCACCTGACACTACCGTCGTGCGCGTCGGTCTTGTAAACCCCGAGAAAGAAAATCGTTACGCGAAGTTGGGCGAGGGGCGCCTCGCCGAGGGTTCATTCCCTCGAATCAAAGCGCACCCCACTTTTCCACTGCATTATACTACGAAGGTGAACTCAAAAGGGGAGCATGCGCGGGCGGCCGCGCGCGCGCGGCTCCCCCAACCTTTAACGTTGTAAAACTTTCAGCGACGGATGTCCTGGCTCCCATAACGATGAAGAACGCAGCGAAATGCGATACGTCTTGCGAGCTGCAAAATCCAGTTAATCATCAAAACTTTGAACGCATCTTGCGCTTCCGGGATACTCCTGGGAGCATGCTTGTCGGAGTGTCTGTTGACACCACTCGCCCCCCTCCCCCTCTTTTTGGGGAGGGGTTCGGGGCGGTCTATGAGTGTTCCGGAGGGCCCGCGCTTGGAGTGCACCCAATCTCATGAACAAAGCCTCTCGCGCCCTGCCGCACAGAGTTGTTGACGGCGCTCGCTTCGGCGGCGACTCTCGACTCACCAAACGTGCGCGGGGATTCGCCTGCTTCATTCTGGCTCATCCCTTTCCCCCCCCCACGCAAAAGAGAGAGGGAAGAAAAGGCTATCCACACTTTCGTTCGGACCTCCGATCAAGCAAGAGGACCAGCTGAATTTAAGCATATAACTAAGCGGAGGAAAAGAAACTAACCAGGATTCCCCCAGTAACGGCGAGTGAAGCGGGAAGAACTCACGTTGTAAATCTGCCTTCGGGCCGAATTGTAGTCTGGAGAGGCGCGGCCAGCCGCTGCCCGGGGCGAAGTCTCTTGGAAAAGAGCATCAAGGAGGGTGACAATCCCGTTCTTGCCCCACGGCAGCGCGCGTACGGTCCGTTTTCTAAGAGTCGAATTGCTTGGGATTGCAGCTCAAAGCGGGTGGAATATTCCATCTAAAGCTAAACACGAGTGGGAGACCGATAGCGAACAAGTACCGTGAGGGAAAGATGCAAAGAACTTTGAAAAGAGAGTTAAAGAGTGCCTGAAATTGCTGAAAGGGAAGCGAAGGAAACCAGTGTATCGCGTCGAAGCTTTTCCTCCGCCCCTCGGGGCTCTGGGTCGCGTCTTCGCCTTGGCCAGGGT